>CM053034.1:166341418-166512844 GCA_028564925.1 Lithobates sylvaticus | reverse complement strand
TCTCATTCCTACCAACAACACTGACTGTGCTCTTCCCAAATAGCTATGCTGTTCTATGGCAAGGTTTAATAAGAGCTATAGGCTATTGCCATTACAAGGTTAATGTACAGTGGTTTTGTGTAAATGACAGCAGGGAGTTGCTGTGTAAATATAGCAGCTGTAATAGTTGCTGCTGTCAAAAACAGACTGTCTGACACCATGTTTATAAACACTGTTCAGACTTGCGATAGTTACAAAGTAACATTACTACTATTGTGTCTAATCTGTTGTTTCATTCATCTGTAGATGGAGAGATGAGCTTCCATCTGCATATGACAGTTGCGCACGACTGCGCAATTGTCAGTTAAAGTGACGCAGTGCCGTATCGCAAAAAAGGGCTTGGTCAGGAAGGGGGTAAATCCTTCCGGGGCTGAAGTGGTTAAAATAAATAAATGCTTAAATTATATCACTCTGTGTGTAACGCATCCAAATCAAATATATGAGTTTCACTTTTTGAATTGAATTACTGAAATAAATAAACTTTTTGATAATATTCAAATTTTATGAGATGCACCTGTATATAACATAAACAAAACAAGCAATGCATCAGTCCATAAAGTGTCCTTTGGTATGAATTTGCTTGCATATGCTCAATCTTTCATAAAAAACAGGCTTGTGTTCACAGCCAAACAACTGATCCCTTAATTAGTGTTCACCACTATGTGCTTCAATCAACCCCATATATTAGTGATGATCCCCTCATCCGATGTGCCCTCACCTGGGGGAAAAGACCAACCAATGGTCTAAATGTGCTTTTGTCCCTCTCTGGGGATCTTTTTTATGCTGTTTCACTCCTTTGCTGGTAATCGAGATAAGATCCTCCTTCTCTTACATTTATCTCCATACGTTCAAATCATAAAGAGAGAAAATGGGAACATAGTGCTTTAACTTTTAAAACAACCGGTTTATTAAACACTACTTATAAAAACACTTACACTTACTTTCCTGGTGTTCAAAATGCACCAAACTGTAAATAGCATTTAGTCCTCACAGTGCAGGTATAAGACAATCAGACAGTATTACCACTGTATGCTCACAATGAGCGCCTCAGTGTGACGACATATTGGCCCGTTCCCCTACGCATTATGCCATAGGAACACGTGGCTTCCTCAGGGGGATATCGATTGAGCATATGCAAGCAAATTCATACCAAAGAACACTTTATGGACTGATGCATTGCTTGCTTTGTTTTGTTTTGTTAATGTTATACATGGTATAATATGATATGCTGATTCTGAAAAATGCTATGCAAACAGATTTAAAGGGGTACTTACACATTAGCATTTGGGAGCGCGGCACCTCTTTTGAATATAATTTTGCACATTGATACATGTTTAGAGAGTGTGTATAGGTGTGAGCGATCCGCTTAGTAAGTTTTGTAGTCTTATAGCACTCAATAGCACAACATAGCAGCGCGCAAGTATACCCATTTTTAATTTCCTGCTTGTGTAATTGGCTCACTGATTTTCCCAGAAGTCTGCACTAAGATATCAAGCATCTCCTGCAACAAAAATTTCATTTTTGGTAAGATAATCCCAATAGGAAATCACATCTAAAGGGATGCAGACGCTGCAATTTTCCTCATTAGAGCCCTGCAGGTGCAGCAGCTGATTGATAACTATGAAACCACTCCCATTAGGTATACTTTCCACATGGACACAGACAAACACACAGGGATTTTTTTCACGATAACAAAAGGTAGGAAACTGCAACAAAGTTTGTAAAAATCCTTGTAATGTACATTGATCACCCAGACTGGAATGTTTTTTCCTCAACAAAAGTGGAGTTACACTTAAATGTTTGTGTTGTTTTTCATGCCTTTTTAATTATTTTTTTCAGTGTCACATTAAAAAACAAAACACATAATTGAAAAATAAACCCTTTTTTTTATAAAAAACTTTTCATTGCACTTTTTTTTATAGTGACACCATTTTCTTTCAATAAACTTACAATGATGAAAGCAGAGAAAGTGTATTTTTTTAGTTTTGTTAATTTCTTTGTCTATTTACATAGAAAATAAAATATTTAAAAAAAAATTTCGAGACTATGTCACCAAAAGAAATGATTTTTTGTCCTAAAAACTATGTATAACTTTATTATTTTAAAGGAGAAGTGTGCGACTGCAAAAAAATAAACGCACAAACTCACCTAGATGGCTGTCCCCCATAAGCTCTAAGCCAGAGAACTGAGCAATCACATGACATCTGATTGCTCAGCTTTTTCTTATTACCTGTATTCCTGAGTTTTCTTCAAAACACATGCACAGCGAATCAAATGTTGTCCAGCTGCAATCTGCTGTTTGGGTAACATACACTGGGTCCCACACATCTTAAACCTCTTCAGCTGGCTGTCTTATCCAGGTGCAGGCAGCCAGCTAACGATGGTGCACCCGGTCCACCCTCCAGCCTGTACCTGACCCCTCTGTGGTCCCTATACTGCAGTCTACTGGAAGAGGTGAATTGCAGCAGGAGGGGGGGTCAAAAAAATAAAATACCCACAATTCTGCTTGGGTAAAAGGGGGTATAAAAGCAGAGCGTGTCATAACTGATCACATGTGCAGCAATATGGCAACTGATGATCGAACACAGACTAAGATGGCAGCTTCCTTGGCTGTAATGGATAGGAGGGTTTAGTTCCGCTTTTAGTAATAACAAAGTTATTTCTGAATCAGTATGCTCATGTAGCACCACAATGATTAGGCAGGGCTGCTATTAAATTTAGTTGTCAGGCGATAGTTGCCATGGCCGATTGTTAGGAGATGAATTGATTTCTCCCTAATTCTGAAATTGCTGCACTTCTCTCTTCTGTCACTAGGTGGCCGTGTATCTGGTGACATTGGATAAGGCAAGGGCAAAGCAAGGACAGATTATGAATGAATGGGGTGTCTCAGCCAATGGGCAGGGACTTTCTTGGGTCCCTTGGCCTGCTGGGAGAGCCTATTTATTTGGGTGGAGTCGGGTGTTCAGGCTTCTAAGCCACCTGGACGGCTGCTGGGGGGACATGTGTTATGTTGCCCCAGGCTGCTAGGTCGTAAGCCTTAGGTCTATCCCAGGGAAGTCTGGCTGCTAGGCTGTCTGAGGGCCTATCCAGAAGCAGGAGGGCAGCGTAGGGTTGGGACTGCAGGCTTGTAGTCCAACCAGAAGTAACGGTTTCGCCAGCCAGGGAACCCATTGTGGTTGAAGGTAAAAGGGAAACTGTCACCACTAAGGGACCATCCATCTTATTACTGGAGACCACTGTGAGTAAGCTGAGGCTAGTACAAGAGCAGACTTCTCACCAGCCGGGGACAGTGAAGAAGTGGGAAAACTTCAGCAAGTGCCAAGCCAGGGACCCAGCGGCACAGCAGAGGATACGCTTGTGGAGCATCAGAGAGTTCCAAGCCAGGGACCTAGAGTGTCGGCAGGGGTGACGCTTGAGGAGTATCTGTGAGTGCCAAACTAAGGACTCAGCAGGGAATGCTTGAGAAAGATACTGAGTGCTAACAGTGGAAGAGCTGAGGAGATCCAGTGGCTTTTGGATCTGAAGTGTAGTGAGAGAGACTGGGCGCTCATTGAGTGAAGACCCACAGTGAGTGATTGTGGGGTAAGCTGAGAACTGTATGTGTTGCAAATAGTTGGATACAATCAGAGCCGATCGGCCCTATAGGCACACTATGCAAGCTGCTTAGGGCCCCACCGCTGTGGGGGGGCCCCCAAGACCCAGTGTCCCCCCCTGCACCTCTGGCTGGCCGTTTAGAGTGCAGTGAGGAGAGGTGGGAGGAGGTGGGAGGAGGTGGAAGGCGGCGATCGGCAGATCTATGGTGCCTGAGTGGGCGGCAGGATCTCCCTGGGGCTTGTAGTACTCTCAGTGTATACAGTGGAGAAGAGAAGGGAGGGGCCTCTGACCCAGGCAGGTATCAGTTTCACTTTCACTCTGCTTAAACACTGTTGCTGATGCCCGGGTCAGAGGCCCCTCCCCTCTCCGCTGTATACATTCGGAGATAGAACTACTAGCCCCAGGGAGATCCCCCTGCCTGTGAACACCATATAGCTGTCGATCGCCGCCTCCCACCTCCACCAGCCAGGGGAACCTCTGCAAGGGGGGAGTCAGCTGTTTGGGGGCCCAAATGTAAGAGGGGGGGTTTCTGGGGACACTAATGTAAGGAAGGGGCCTCTGGGGACACTAATGTAAGAGGGGGGCTCTCTGGGGACACTAATGTAAGGGGAGGCTCTCTTGGGACCATGGTGTAAGGGGGGGCTCTCTGGGGACCCTGGTGTAAGGGGGGGTTCTCTGGGGACCCTGGTGTAAGGGGGGCTCTATGGGGACCCTGATGTTAGAAGGGGCTCTCTGAGGACCCTGATGTAAGGATGGGCTCTCTGGGGAGCCTGGTGTAAGGGGAGGCTCTCTGGGGACCCTCGTGTAAGTGAAGGCTCTCTGAGGACCCTGATGTAAGGGGAGGCTCTCTGGGGACCCTGATGTAGGGGGATACCCTCTGGGGACCCTGATGTAAGTAAGGAGGCTCACTGGGGACCCTGATGTAAGGAGGGGCTCTCTGAGGACACTGATGTAAGGGGGGATCTCTGGGGACCCTAATGTAAGGAGGGGCTTTCTGGGGACCCTGATGTAAGGGGAGGCTCTCTGGGAAACCTAATGTAGGGGGAGGCTCTCTGGGGACCCTGATGTAGGGGGAGACTCTCTGAGGGCACTGATTTAAGGGGGGCTCTCTGGGGACCCTGATGTAAGGGGAGGCTCTCTGGGGATCCTGATGTAAGGGGAGGCTCTCTGGGGACCCTGATGTAGGGGGAGGCTCTCTAGGGACCCTGATGTAAGAGGGGCTCTCTGGGGACCCTAATGTAGGGGGAGGCTCTCTGGGGACCCTGATGTAAAGGGGGGGGCTCTCTGGGGACCCTGATGTAAGGGGGGGGCTCTCTGGGGACCCTGATGTAAGGGGAGGCTCTATGGGGACCCTAATGTAGGGGGAGGCTCTCTGGGGACCCTGATGTAAGGGGAGGCTCTATGGGGACCCTAATGTAGGGGGAGGCTCTCTAGGGACCCTGATGTAAGGGGAGGCTCTATGGGGACCCTAATGTAGGGGGAGGCTCTCTAGGGACCCTGATGTAAGGGGGGCTCTCTGGGGACCCTAATGTAGGGGAAGGCTCTCTGGGGACCCTGACGTAGGGGGGACTCTCTGAGGACACTGACTTAAGGGGGGCTGTCTTGGGACCCTTGTGTAAGGGGGGCTCTCTGGGGACCTTGGTGTAAGGAGGGGCTCTCTGGGGACCCTGATGTAAGGGCGGCTCTCTGGGGACCTCATTCTGTTCTATATTGTTGTACTTATTCTTTGACTATTTTGTTTAAAGGAGGGAGGATTGTTTTGGGAGCGCTGAAGTGTCAGGTTTGACTGTGTGGCAATGGCAAATGGTTTACATAGCTCACGGCATCACGGGTCAAGTAGAGGGCCCCTTAGCAGAATTTTGCTTAGGGCCCCAGGGAGGTCAGGATCGGCACTGGATACAATTACAGTTAGTAACTTCTACAAGATTGTTGCCATAGGAGACAGCATCCTACCTATACAGAAGTGGTGTCCAAAGATGGAACCTTCTACGAGGAAAAAGACTGTAAATGTAGAGTGGCCACCATGTGGTGGGACAGTGCAGGTATAATAAATAGAAAACAAAGTCTGTTCCAATAGTGGTTATAAAAGACAATCCATGTCCACTAAAGGAGTCACCATGACACGTGCATCCACCACCAAGGAGAGAGAATAAACAATCTTACCAAAATGTATAGACTCAAATGAGTCAAACGGGCATAAAGATGGAAATGTCAGGATGATGGTCAAAGGAGTGATCTCTGTGTGTTTGAATGCATCACCAAATGTGTTCAAGTGGACAACTTCTTTATCTTTTGCACCACTTCACCTATTAGAATGAGTTTCCCCATTAACTGCAGTGTGAGATAATGAAAATCATTTGACAACAGGAAGGTTAAAGTGATTTCAAAATGCAGCTGATTCTCCTGTCTTGCCCGTACAAAAGAATATTACAGCAATAGCAGCATGGGAACAGCTTTAATAGAGGTCTTGCACTTTTACTATAAGAAATTCTTCAATCACTCCTGTAATCAGTCATATTTTGGTTCCCCGGTGAATCATCAGGAATGGGTTTGCAAATGTATTTTCAGCAAGCGTTCTGGTCAGTGGGGGATCTTTCTGCATTGCTAGTTATATAATGTCAAAGAGCTGACTTCTCATTTTACAGTTTTTTTCTGATAACCCAACTAACAATAAACATTAAGCCTAAGCTTTTCCAACTGAGCAGATAATGCATAGGCAGAGGTATAGGCTGAAATAATATGCAAAACTTGACTTTTTTTGTAAATGCAATCCCTTAAAGCGTAGCTCCACTTTTGTTGAGAAAAAAACATTCCCCTCTGGGTGATCTATGTACATTGCAAGAATTTTAACAAACTGTGTTGCAGATGCCTACCTTTTGTTATTCTGAAGAAATTACTGTTTGTTCCTCTGTGCCCCTTTGCTGAATGAGTCTAATGGGAGTGGTTTCATAATTACAGCTGTGCACCTGCAGGGCTCTAATGAGAAAAAACTGCTGGGCCTGCGTCCCTTTAGACGTGATTTCCTATAGGGAGTATGTCACCAAAAATTACATTTTTTTTGCTGAAACAATGGAGAAGAAAAAACAACAATGGCTTGAATAAAGTCCATGTAACATGTAGAAATATAGAAGCTTTAGAAGGCAGCCCCGTGGAAGCATAAGAAGCAATCTTCTGAGAATATGAAATATATGGATTTATGCATCCTAAAACAGAGTCGTACTGTGGATACAAAAAGGTGACAATGTGCTACGTCCTAAAATGGAATGAAATAGAGAAGAGAAGGCACTATGGACTTTTTAGGCACCAAAACAAAGAGTTTTTAATAAAGAATATTTATTTGAAACATATAAAAATTGTTTATACAAATCTTTTTTTAAATCCCACAAAAAGTAGTTCTATCCATATACGATTATACACACATTACCGCTACTGTAACAAAACCATATTTCAATTGGAGACTATAGAGATATATTGTAGACATTCCATAGTAGAGTCAGAGACCAAAAGAATGGTTAGAACACGGGTTTGCGATATGATGATAGTATTCAAGTGTTTGAAGAATGGCTCAACATGTTTTGCGTGTATTTACGTTTCTTCTGGAGCTTAAGCTTTGTAACTAACAAAAAGTGGAAAAGACAGAAAAGTGTAATAAGTAATTAACCAAATACAACAAGGATATTAATCAAAAAATAAATGTTAGTACATAATTGCAGGTGTGTCCTGAGCGGCAAGATCCAATCAACATAATTACAGCAGGAGGAGAAGGCCAAAACACTATGGGGGCGTGCACAACATAATAGATATTTTTAGAAAAATACTTTAGAGATAGTTATATAGGGGTTTCATGGACTAGGATCATAGAATTAAAAATGAAAAAACCCTCAACCTGTCAAAATATACAAATCAGATTCACTTACTGGATAGTTATACGAAGATGAGGTACAGTGTATTTGTAAAAAACCCTGGATGGCAAAAGGTAAATCACAGTACCCATACATTGACTGAGACGCTGAATAGCAAGGGAATTTCAATACTGGAACATAGTCCTATGATTAAGGCTAGCGCCAGATAGCCATAGACTACCTAAAAGGGGAACAAAGCCAGAAACCAAATATAAGAAAAAATATATAAGAGAACGTACAAATATTTGATTTTTTCAAACCAAGCCTCATATCATAATTGCAGTATATCAAAATGCTGGCATGTGAAGAATTTATAGTCCACATAAAAAAACTTTTTCTTAATCCCCTGTGCTTCGTGTGCTTCTTTTTATATATTAAGAACCAACTTTTTAGATTTACACTTTAATGTCAAGCAATGTTTGTTATAGGGGGTTCTCCACCACATCCCAAAGTATGCTAAAACGCACTACAGAAAATAGAAGAATGGACTTATTAGGTGCCCCAAGAAGTTCACAAGATGCACAATGTAAAAGTTTGGGATAATAAACACCTCTCTTACATTTTAATAATACATAAATTAAAAACAAAACAGGCCAATGGCCTCATCGTAAAATGTTTACACTGCACAGTCAATACCCCTCAACCATTTGGTAGTAACAAATATATTAAAAACTGTTATAACATATTGGGAAGCTAAGCCCCTATGATTATATACGTAAACACAGAAGGGTAAAAATTTCTCGATGCGTTGTGTGGGAATTTTAGACCTTCCGCAGGAGGAAAATCCAGGGGAGATTTACTAAAGCTGGAGAGTGCAAAATCAGGCTCACTTCTGCATAGAAACCAATTAGCTTCTAACCCCAGCTTGTTCAATTAGGCTTTGGCAATAAAACCTGGAAGCTGATTGGTTTCTATGCAGAAGTGAGCACTCTACAGCTTTAGTAAATAAACCCAATTGAGTCCATTATCATAAAGCATAGTGTAAACTTATTAGGACAGTTGTATAGACGCACTCAATACGTACATACAAATACAGGCATATCCCGGATGAGCATGCCATGGGAGCATGATGACAATCCATTTAAAATTAAGTCAAAAAATTTGTGGACATTTTTGACGACATCAGCCAAGGAGGTTAAAAATGTAAATATTCAGGACAGAAGACAGGATAATCTCAGTTGGAGACAAAATTGGCACTAAAATCGTTACAGCATAATAAAGAACTGGTCATCAAACCATCAGATAAAGGGGTAAACATTGTTTTGATGACCCCCATACAATATAAGGAGATGCGCCTTAAAATTTTAAGTAACCGGGAATGCTACACACCTATCTCTCCAATTATGTTACAGAGATATAGGGAAGAATTCAGAAGTATCCTGGGTCAGGTGTATCATAGTGCCATTATAGGTAAAGATACATATAACTATATGAATGTTTCTTGTCCTAAAACACCTACCTTCTATTCCCTCTCCAGAACTCTGAAGTCTCACTTGTCCAACTGGGCATCCCATAGTTTTTGGGCTGGAGTCCTTAACCAGGAAGGCAAATCAACTTGTTGACTTTTACCTCTTGCCACACATCTCCAGACTTCCATCATATGTGAAAGATACTATACACCTGTTGAGACATTTGGAGGATGTCTCTGTTTCCCCCGATGCCCTGCTAATGGCTATAGATGTCAAGGCTTTGTACTCGAGCATCCCCCATGAGCGGGGCTATTCTGACTCTAACTGTTGTAATAGTGACGTATCCCTTGCTGAGACCTCTATGCATGGCCTGTATAAGCAGATGTAATCACAGCAGACAGTCTTTATCAGATAGCTTGAACTCACCAGACACCGTTTCTTCCATAAGTGTGGGTTTTATTGCAAGCAGCAGGTCAAAACATGGTAATGTGTTCCAGGATGCATGCAGATTGCTTGCGGTCTATACAGAAGTGATCATCTCTGTTCTCCCAAGACAGTGAAGGAACAGGAAAAGGAAGTACATCATAATGTGGGAGGAAGCACATATAATAAACAGAAAAGAATAGTGCTACAACCAGAATAACAACGAGATGGCAGTATAATAACCAACTATATAAACATTAACATAACTATGCATAGCATTACGTTTTACACAACTAGTGTAACAGCAAAGGGCCATTGGGGTGATTGGGACTTTCTTGAATAAACAGGATCAAAGCATATGGCTTTTGAATAGGTGCAGTTTTGTGATGATGTTCTTTTAACATTTATGTATCAATAAGAGGGGTTTTCATTCCCCCAAACTTTTACATTGTACCTTGTAAACTCCCCAAAGCACCTCAAAAGTAAATTTTTCTATATACTTTAATGGTATCCTCTTTTTTGGCAATGTTAAACACAGTGAATTAAAATTTTATGAGCTTTCTTATACTTCAGCATATTCATTAAATTATAGTCTAGGAAAACATACATCTTTCACTTTATACTTTGTAAGGGAATTTGCCCCAGAGATTAGTGAATGACTTTTATCATCCAATAATGTACAATAAAAGAGTTTTTTTTATCTTGCTTTTAATTTCCATGTGATGGAGTATTATTTGCAAAGTGAAACTTCACCACTTTCACTAAGCTCTGGGACAACTTCCCTTGCAAAGTGCAATTTCCCTTGCAAAGTTAATGGCGTATTTCCCTTAGTAAACCAACCCCAGTGTATGTTGCTGATTCCATAGATGCGTAAGACAGACCATTCAGGTACTATATGTCTGTGACTTATTACTGCAATGATTACGTCCGTATGTGAGAGTAGCACTGTAAAATCCATTGCCATGGCAATGCAATCTGTGCATTTCAAAATACAGCTCAAGCAGCTAAGGTTGTATTTACTCATCTCACAATACAATGTACAGTTCACACTGTGGGGGGTGTTTTCTTTCCACAGCTTACAGTTCTCTCAATGGAACCTTGTATTGAATGAATTCATATTGTAATCATGAAATCCAATGTATGAGCTAGAGATGGTTATTTTTTTCTGTCTATTGTTTTTTTTTTTTTTTTTTTCCTCTTTTAGATTTCTTCTAGGCTCTTGAAAAGTTTCTTGTATAAAGAAATAGTTTGTTAGTTTTTACTAGTTTATGTACAGTTTATCCAGTTATTTTTTATTGCACAGTTGGATTTAGCATTTTGTGCACAGTATCCCCCCCCCCCCCTTTGCCTTTTTTAAGAATAAAGTTTTATTCAATTTCAGTTATTAAGGTACAGATATAGAAAAAAAAGGAGACTTCAGTTCATCTTGATGGTCCCGAGTTACATCTCAATACAGTGATTCACGTGCTGAGTAATTCCACAATGAAATTAAAAAATAGATGTAGGGTGGCAAAACAATATACAGTAGAGAATAATCTACATTTGTGTAAGTGCTAGAGTACAATTAGCATGTAATCCAGATCTAAACTTCATGATAAGTGGTATGAGGAGACTCGTGGTCCAGAATTTCTTGTTTAGGTGTGTCGCAGAGGTCTCTTCATGGGTTACAGCCCACAATTAATGGAAAAGTGGTTGGGTATGATCAATCCCCATGAGTAGGGTTCCATAGCCTAACGGGAATGCCCTCAGATAATCATTTGGGACAAAATGGAGAGTTGCATGAATGGGGGGATAAACCTGACAATGAAGTAGACAACCCCCCCCCCTCCCCTTTATTTTTATTATTTTCTATTTTCCAGTGCCATGGATTGTCCTTCAAGGTGAAAACCAGTTCAAAGAGGCTGAGTGTAAAACAAATATTTATAATATTTTATCTATATAAATTATAACACATACATTTATGTAATGCATTATTGTTGGTTCAGGGACCAATTTATAAATGAGAGTGGATATCACCATCTACTCTATGCTCTGCACCCAGCAGCCTGCACTTTATGGCCCATGTATAAAATGTAGTTTGAAACGTGAAGCGCGTGATACACGAAGTTCTCTCTACTTAGTGCAGTGGAGAGGGCTCTGTGATTGGAATAGACCCAGTCATGTGAAGTTGACAGGTCATATGACCCAGTTTTTTTGTTTTTTTTTCCCATTCTTATCTTATTGCACTCCGCTGACTTCGAACCCTTTAACCCAGCAAAGCGCAATGCACATTTGTAAAGCACACCACTGTGCTTTTGATACTCATAGGTTTTCTGTTTTGTTAATAGACATATAAGCTACATGAACTTCGAAAGCAAAATTTAAGAAAATAAATATTTGATATAACAGGTCTGTGCAAGCACTGTTACTACTTTGAAATAACACTCCCTGCACTCTAAACCTCTAAAATCATCAATCCAGTGTCGATTGAAGAATCCCACCCCCCGAGTTAGCAGTACAACTAGCATTTCTCAATGCCCAACTCTGAAGATGACTCTGGAAATACTATTTTCCTATCCCTGGTTCAATATTATTCATCCATCCATGACTTTGTAGCACACTACACTTGGAAACATTACTTTTCTGGTTAAAGCAACTTATTTCTCTAGGAATAGTTCAGTTGCCTGGAAATCTCCCTCACCTCTGGTTCAACAGAATAGTGTCCTTGGAAATATCAGTTTCCCACTCATGGCTTATAAGTACATTGTCCAACAAATGATATATAGCCCTTTCCTGGCTAATCTCTTCCAGGGCTGCTTAATAACATAATCCTTCCTGGGCTTCCACTTTCTGCTTAAGGAAAAAAAATAAAATTAGGAAGTAATAAAGTGGCGAAACTTACAGTATTTAAATCAGACATTAAGCTACAGTAACCAGAAATAATTTCTTAGCTAATTTAATTAAGCTAAAACTGGATTGGTTATGTGAGTTACCACCCTCTGTTCAGTTTTGTTGCCTGTGTAATTGGTAAAGCCCTCAGTTACATTAGCAATGTACACTTGATCTGCAGGAGATAATGGAACATTCAATAACTGCTATTTTGGTTGCTATGCCAATGTTACTCCAATCAAGGGAAAGCCGTAAGAGGCTTTTTCCAAATATAACAGAAAATGTTTATATTCTTTACTTTAACATTACCAATACCCAATGCCTAATAACATCTGATTGGAATCACAAAATGGTGGCACTGAATTAGAGTGTATAAACCATAAATTTTACATAGACCTTCACAGAAAAGTCAGTTGTTTTTGTACACAGGATTTAATGTATTAATAAAAAGTGGTTGAGAATGTTTGAAAGTGTCTCTAATGCCGTGTACCGTGTGTACACGGCATTAGAGACACTTTCAAACATTCTCAACCACATGGACGTTGGACATTCCGACAGAAAAAGTCTGATGGGAGCTTTTCAGCCTATATTCCGACCGTGTGTATGCCCCATCTGACTTTTTCCGTTGAAAATTCAGATGGACTTAAATAGAGAACATGTTCTAAATTTTTCCGGCAGGAAAAAATTTCTAACAGAAAAAACGCTCGTCTGTATGCTGTTCCGACGCAGCAAAAATCGCGCATGCTCTGAAGCAAGTACTGGACGGAAGCGATCGGTCTGGTAAATCTAGCGTTCGTAATGGAGATAGCACATTCCTTGCGCTGACATTTTTTAAATAGTTTAACCTGTACATATACATCGGCAGAATGGCACGGTTGGGCAAAGTAATGTACCCGTACGTTACTTTGGATTTCCCGCCGTGCCCGTTCTCCCCGTTCTGCCTAATGACAGCACACTGATCGTCTGCTCCCTGTCATTGGGAGCAGCGATTAGTGTGGTGTCACACACAGCCACGCCCCCGGACAATTAGAAACACGCCCCTAGGATACACTTAACCCCTCCCTGCCCCCTAGTGGTTAACCCCTTCACTGCCAGTGACATTTTTTACAGTAATCAATGCAATTTTTATCGCATCGATCACTGTATTAATGCCAATGGTCCCAAAAATGTGTCAAAATTGTCCGACGTGTCCGCCATACTAGTAAAAAAAAAAAATTATTAATAAAAATGCCATAAAACTATCCCCTATTTTGTAAAGCTATTGTCAGGAACGGTGCTATTACCTGGATCGCCTGCTGGTGTCACTGTTTCCTTTGGCATCAAAGGGTGCAGTTCTGGTGGCCACCAGCAGGGGTCTCCCAGCAGATGGACATTGTCAGGAATGGTGTTATTACCTGAATCGCCTGGTGGTGTCACTACTTCCTTCGACATCAAAGGGTGCAGTTCTGGTGGCCACCAGCGGGGGTCTCCCAGCAGATGGACATGCCAGTAATCAAGCTGCACCTGTTGTGGATCTGCTGAGTATATAAGCCTGTCCTTCACTGAGGCTCAGTGCTTCAGTATTCCTTCCTGTAGCCTTGTCTCTGCCTGTTCTGAAACCTGAAACCTGATTCCTGATTCCTGATCCGCTTCCTGCCCTGTCCTGGATGTTGTCCCCCTTACCTGGTCCCTGAGACCCGTCTAGAGTTGCCACCTCATCCCTTTAAACCCGAACACATATGAATTACACAGGTTCTGAGGCTAATATAATGCAGATAAGGCACCAAGTGAGTTTAATTACCACCTTAATCAGCCACAGAACCTGTGTATTTAATATGTGTTCGGGTTTTAAAGGGATGAGGTGGCAACCATAGACCCGTCCCCTGATTCCTGCCTTGATTTTCCCTTGCTTCCTGTTTCCCCCTTGGTCGCTTCTCCCAGCCTTGTATATATATATGTTCCATTCTCTTGAGTGTATTGTTAGTTAGTTAGATTAGGGCTTTGGGGTTTGCTGTGTTATTTGCGTTCTTGCTTGTTTTTGGTTCTGTGTTTCACGTGTGTCTTTATTATTTAATAAATATATATTTTATCACTACCTTTGGAGCCTGATTCCTTTTGTGCAGCCCATTGATCTGTTCACTTGTGTTGGATGCCTGTGTTTAGGCCCCTTTCATGACAGAATACTGAAGCCATACAAACAGATCGGCCGCACTTGGGAATTGGGTCTGGACACTTGCTATTGCCAGGAAAAAAGGAATCTGGAAGATATTTTGTATCTCTCGCTCCTAGCAACAGATGACAGAGTTTTTTGTTATCAGACTTTGGGTGGCTATACTAGGGAGCAACTACTGGAGTGCATCCGTATAGCCCATGTTTTCGTTGATCAGGGCAGTTTTCTTTTTGAGGATGTGCAGCCTCTGATCCAGATTTGTACCGAGCTGGCCCTGCCCTGTATTCCCGAGGGCCATGATGATTTCACCCCCCCTTTTGATATGGATCAGGTTGAATCCCTAATATGGCTTTTTGAAGATGATCCTGATGACTTTTGTGAGCACTACGCTGGCTGTTCCCCACAGGTGATTGCTGAGTGCATTGTGTCTGCTCAGTCTTTTGTTACAGGGAAACTTAAACCCACATTTTGTACAACCCATACTTTCAGCATGGTCTGACATGATTCAATTAGCCCCAGCCAAACAAACCACTTCTGCCATCAGATACCAGCCTACCCAAATGTATGTTTCCCCATCACCCATACCACACCCAGTTTCCACCCAGTATACACTGCTCCCAACCAAATACTCATATCCAGTTTCTGCTCCCTGTACCTATCCTGCATTTAACCCCCCTGCCTCTTCTCAGTTGCCTACAAATTCACAAAGACTTCCCCCAGCTACTGTTAGCTCTTCTCTGCCATATTCCAATCCTCCTTTCCTGTCTGCTGCACCCCCCACCTACAAAGCTTCAGCGACCAAGTCAAAGAAGAAACGAAAGTTCTTCCCCACCAAAACGATCCTGCCAGTAATCCAATCTGCCTCCACACCCACTAATCTGTCCCAGCCTGAAGCGCCAGAGTTCCAGCTGGAGGTGCTAGCAATCCAGCCTGAAGAGCCAGTACTAGCTAGACATGGGAACTGCCAAAAAATTTGTTTCGTTTCGTCCCGTTTCGTATATAAAAAAATTCGTAATTCGTAATTCGTGTACGAAATTCCGTTCGAATTCGTACGAAATACGAAATTCGGACGAATCGTAATTTTTTTTACGAATCGTTAGTAAAGTTACGAATCGTTACGAATCGTTACGAATCGTTAACGCGGCTAATGAATTGTTGGTTCTCATAACACAGAGAACAATTCGAATCCAACTACAAATATCGAATTTCAATTTCAAGTTACGAATCGTTACGAATCGTTATGAATAGTTACGAATCGTTACGAATCGTTATGAATAGTTACGAATCGTTAGTAAATCCAACTACCAATATCGAATTTCAACTAATTTGAACGAAATTATTATAGCAGATATAACGAATGAATTCGAATGACAAAGTGTCATTTTTGCAGAAAAAAAAAAAAAAAGCGTAGGGGTCCCCCCAAATTCAATAACCAGGCCCTTCAGGTCTGGTATGGATATTAAGGGGGACCCCAAACAAAAAAAAAAAAAAATGGCGTGGGTCCCCCCCAAATATCCATACCAGACCCTTCAGGTCTGGGATGGATTTTAAGGGGAACCCCGGCCAAAAAAAAAAAAAAAATGGCGTGGGGTCCCCCTCAAAATCCATACCAGACCCTTTATCCGAGCACGCAACCTGGCAGGCCGCAGGAAAGGAGGGGGGGACGAGAGCGCCCCCCCTCCCGCCTGAACCGTACCAGGCCACATGCCCTCAACATTGGGAGGGTGCTTTGGGGTCCCCCCCAAAGCACCTTGTCCCCATGTTGATGAGGACAAGGGCCTCATCCCCACAACCCTGGCCGGTGGTTGTGGGGGTCTGCGGGCGGGGGGCTTATCGGAATCTGGAAGCCCCCTTTAACAAGGGGACCCCCAGATCCCGCCCCCCCCCCCTGTGTGAAATGGTAAGGGGGTACAAAAGTACCCCTACCATTTCACCAAAAAAGTGGCAAAAATGGTAAAAATGACAGGAGACAGTCTTTGACAATTCCTTTATTAAAATCTTCTTTCTTCTTTCTTCTGGTCTTCCTTTCTTCATCTTCTCCTTCCGGCATCTTCTTCCATCTTCTTCTTCCTTCGATTCGCTTCTTCTTCCTCCGGTCTTCTCGTCCTTCTCGTCCGGCGTCGTCCTTCTCGTCCGGCGTCGTCCTTCTCGTCCGGCATCGGCGTCTCTTCTCGCAGGCCGCTCCTCGCAATGGGAGGCTCCCGCTCTGTGAGGCTTCGCTCCGGGTGACAGGTCTTTTATAACGAAGGCACCTGGTGACCCCGCCCCCCCTCTGACGTCATGGGGAAAGCCATAGGGAATTCCACATGACGTCCCCGTGCGTCAGAGGGGGCGGGGTCACCAGGTGCCTTCGTTATAAAAGACCTGTCACCCGGAGCGGAGCCTCACAGAGCGGGAGCCTCCCATTGCGAGGAGCGGCCTGCGAGAAGAGACGACGATGCCGGACGAGAAGGACGACGCCGGACGAGAAGGACGAGAAGACCGGAGGAAGAAGAAGCGAATCGAAGGAAGAAGAAGATGGAAGAAGATGGAAGAAGACGGAAGGAGAAGATGAAGAAAGGAAGACCAGAAGAAAGAAGAAAGAAGATTTTAATAAAGGAATTGTCAAAGACCGTCTCCTGTCATTTTTACCATTTTTGCCACTTTTTTGGTGAAATGGTAGGGGTACTTTTGTACCCCCTTACCATTTCACACAGGGGGGGGGGCGGGATCTGGGGGTCCCCTTGTTAAAGGGGGCTTCCAGATTCCGATAAGCCCCCTGCCCGCAGACCCCCACAACCACCGGCCAGGGTTGTGGGGATGAGGCCCTTGTCCTCATCAACATGGGGACAAGGTGCTTTGGGGGGGACCCCAAAGCACCCTCCCAATGTTGAGGGCATGTGGCCTGGTACGGTTCAGGCGGGAGGGGGGGCCGCTCTCGTCCCCCCCTCCTTTCCTGCGGCCTGCCAGGTTGCGTGCTCGGATAAAGGGTCTGGTATGGATTTTGAGGGGGACCCCACGCCATTTTTTTTTTTTTTTTTGGCCGGGGTTCCCCTTAAAATCCATCCCAGACCTGAAGGGTCTGGTATGGATATTTGGGGGGGACCCTACGCCATTTTTTTTTTTTTTTTTTTGGCTGGGGTCCCCCTTAATATCCATACCAGACCTGAAGGGCCTGGTTATTGAATTTGGGGGGACCCCTACGCTTTTTTTTTTTTTTATAACAATGAATGACTGTTTTTTAAATAGCTTTTTTTTCTGCAAAAATGACACTTTGTCATTCGAATTCATTCGAATGCATTCGAATTCATTCGAATGCATTTGAATTCATTCGAATGCATTCGAATTCATTCGTTATATCTGCTATAATAATTTCGTTTGAATTAGTTGAAATTTGATATTGGTAGTTGGATTCGAATAATTTGGAGCTGAAATTCGTAAACGGAATTTTTCCTGCAAAAATGACACTTTGTCATTCGAATTCATTCGAATCATTCGAATTCATTCGAATCATTCGGCAACGAAATTCGTAAACGGAATTTCGTATTCCGTACGGAATTCGTAAAAAAAAAAATTCGTACTACAGATTCGTAAATTCGTACGAATTTCGAAAAATTCGTACGAATTACGAATTCGTACGAAACGAATCGCACATGTCTAGTACTAGCCCTCCAGCCTGACGTTCCAGCCTTCCAGTCTGATGTCCCGGCCTTCAAGCCTGACGTCCCAGCCTTTCAGTCTGATGTCCTGATGCCGGCCTTCCAGCCTGATGTTCCAGCATTCCAGCCTGATGTCCTGGTGCCAGCCCTCCAGCCTGACGTTCCAGCCTTCCAGTCTGATGTTCCAGCCCTCAAGCCTGATGTCCCAGCCTTCCAGTCTGATGTCCTGGTGCCAGCCTTCCAGCCTGATGTCCCAGCCTTCCAGTCTGATGTCCTGGTGCCGGCCTTCCAGTCTGATGTCTCAGCTTTCCAGTCTGATGTCCTGGTGCCAACCCTCCAGCCTGACGTTCCAGCCTTCCAGCCTGATATCCTAGCCCTCCAGCCTGACGTCCCAGCCTTCCAGTCTGATGTCCTGGTGCCGGCCTTCCAGCCTGACGTCCCAGCCTTCCAGTCTGATGTCCTGGTGCCAGTTTTCCAGTCTGATGACCCGCTGCCAGTTTTCCAGTCTGATGACCCGCTGCCAGTTTTCCAGTCTGATGACCCGCTGCCAGTTTTCCAGTCTGATGACACGCGGCCAGCTTCCCAGTCTGATGACCCGCGGCCAGTTTTCCAGTCTGATGACCCGCGGCCAGTTTTCCAGTCTGATGACCCGCGGCCAGTTTTCCAGTCTGATGACCCGCGGCCAGTTTTCCAGTCTGATGACCCGCTGCCAGTTTTCCAGTCTGATGACCCGCTGCCAGTTTTCCAGTCTGATGACCCGCTGCCAGTTTTCCAGTCTGATGACCCGCTGCCAGTTTTCCAGTCTGATGACCCGCTGCCAGTTTTCCAGTCTGATGACCCGCTGCCAGTTTTCCAGTCTGATGACCCGCTGCCAGTTTTCCAGTCTGGTGACCCGCTGCCAGTTTTCCAGTCTGGTGACTCGCTGCCAGTTTTCCAGTCTGATGACCCGCTGCCAGTTCTCCAGTCTGATGACCCGCTGCCAGTTCTCCAGTCTGATGACCCGCTGCCAGTTCTCCAGTCTGATGACCCGCTGCCTGCCTTCCATTCTGATGTCCCACTGCCTGCTGCCCAGCCTGATGTCCCACTGCCTGCTGCCCAGCCTGATGTGCCCGTGCCTGCTGCCCAGCCTGATGTGCCCATGCCCGCTGCCCAGCTTGATGTGCCCGTGCCCGCTGCCCAGCTTGATGTGCCCGTGCCTGCTGCCCAGCTTGATGTGCCCGTGCCCGCTGCCCACCCTGATGTGCCCGTGCCCGCTGCCCAGCTTGATGTGCCCGTGCCTGCTGCCCAGCTTGATGTGCCCGTGCCTGCTGCCCAGCTTGATGTGCCCATGCCTGCTGCCCAGCCTGATGTGCCCGTGTCTGCTGCCCAGCCTGATGTGCCCGTGTCTGCTGCCCAGCCTGATGAGCCACTGTCTGCTGCCCAGCCTGATGAGCCACTGTCTGCTGCCCAGCCTGATGAGCCACTGTCTGCTGCCCAGCCTGATGAGCCACTGTCTGCTGCCCAGCCTAATGAGCCACTGTCTGCTGCCCAGCCTGATGAGCCACTGTCTGCTGCCCAGCCTGAGGTGTTCCTGTCTGCTGCCCAGCCTGAGGTGTTCCTGTCTGCTGCCCAGCCTGAGGTGTTCCTGTCTGCTGCCCAGCCTGAGGTGTTCCTGTCCGCTGCCCAGCCTGAGGTGTTCCTGTCTGCTGCCCAGCCTGAGGTGTTCCTGTCCGCTGCCCAGCCTGAGGTGTTCCTGTCCGCTGCCCAGCCTGAGGTGTTCCTGTCCGCTGCCCAGCCTGAGGTGTTCCTGTCCGCTGCCCAGCCTGAGGTGTTCCTGTCCGCTGCCCAGCCTGAGGTGTTCCTGTCCGCTGCCCAGCCTGATGAGTTCCTGTCCGCTGCCCAGCCTGATGAGTTCCTGTCCGCTGCCCAGCCTGATGAGTTCCTGTCCGCTGCCCAGCCTGATGAGTTCCTGTCCGCTGCCCAGCCTGATGAGTTCCTGTCCGCTGCCCAGCCTGATGAGTTCCTGTCCGCTGCCCAGCCTGATGAGTTCCTGTCCGCTGCCCAGCCTGATGACCTGGTGCCCGCTGCCCAGCCTGATGACCCGGAGCCTGCTGCCCTGTCTGTTTTTATTTCCAGATCTAAACTTCCAGACCCTGGTGGTGGGGTACATGTTCCATTGTCGCACTCGGGTGGCACGCCTCCTAGTAGGTTAAGAGACTCTGGCCAGAGAGCGCAAAGAAGTCTGCTGTCACAGAGGAGACTTTTTGGGACTCTTCCACTTTTACACGCACTGCCAGATCTAGGGCAGAATGGAGTGTCCAGAGGCCACTCCTTAGGGGGGGGAACTGTCAGGAACGGTGCTATTACCTGGATCGCCTGCTGGTGTCACTACTTCCTTCGACATCAAAGGGTGCAGTTCTGGTGGCCACCAGCGGGGGTCTCCCAGCAGATGGACATGCCAGTAATCAAGCTGCACCTGTTGTGGATCTGCTGAGTATATAAGCCTGTCCTTCACTGAGGCTCAGTGCTTCAGTATTCCTTCCTGTAGCCTTGTCTCTGCCTGTTCTGAAACCTGAAACCTGATTCCTGATCCGCTTCCTGCCCTGTCCTGGATGTTGTCCCCCTTACCTGGTCCCTGAGACCCGTCCCCTGATTCCTGCCTTGATTTTCCCTTGCTTCCTGTTTCCCCCTTGGTCTCTTCTCCCAGCCTTGTATATATATATGTTCCATTCTCTTGAGTGTATTGTTAGTTAGTTAGTTAGATTAGGGCTTTGGGGTTTGCTGTGTTATTTGCGTTCTTGCTTGTTTGTGGTTGCTGTGTTTCACGTGTGTCTTTATTATTTAATAAATATATATTTTATCACTACCTTTGGAGCCTGATTCCTTTTGTGCAGCCCATTGATCTGTTCACTTGTGTTGGATGCCTGTGTTTAGGCTCCTTTCATGACAGCTATAACTTTTGCACAAACCAATTAATAAACGCTTATTGCGATTTTTTTTTTACAAAAAATATGTAGATGAATACGTATCGGCCTAAACTGAGGGAAAAAAACGTTTTTTATATATTTTTAGGGGATATTTATAATAGCAAAAAGTAAAAAATAATGTGTTTTTTTCAAAATTGTCGCTTTTTTTTTTTGGTTTATAGCGCTAAAAACCTCAGAGGTGACCAAATACCACCAAAAGAAAGCTCTATTTGTGGGAAAAAAGGACGTCAATTTTGTTTGGGAGCTACGTCGCACGACCGCGCAGTTGTCAGTTAAAGCGACGCAGTGCGGAATCGCAAAAAGTGCTCTGGTCAGGAAGGGGGTAAAATCTTCCGGGGCTGAAGCGGTTAATGCAGCGCATTCTCTTCTTCTTTAGAATGCTATAAGAATAAATTTGTTTTGCTGCTGATATTCACACAGAGTTCTGACAAACGTATTTCTTTATTATTTCTCGTGATCTCATGAATAATCTTTTATTTTTTGAAAGCCAGATCTCCATAATAATGTGTAGAATTATTACACGCACTGAAAAATAGATACAAACCCACAAGCACAAACTGAACAGCAGTAAAATGATCTGAAAATCTTGAGTCTGAAAAGCAAGAATCATCTCAAACTTCTACTAACACAAGATAAACACGAGATTAGCAGGAGCAAAAAGGGTGAACTTCCCTTTTATAGTACCATCGTACCTGACGGTCGGAATTTGGTGTGACTGTGTGTATGCAAGACAGCTTGAGCGGAATTCTGTCGGAATTCCGTCTAAAGAACCTTCAGAGTTTATTCCGACTGCAAAACCGTCGCGTGTACGCGACATTTTTTAAAAATGTATTTGTAGCCCAAAACTTCTTTTGTTTGTTTTTAGAATCAGGGAAGGTTAATTTAATTTTTTAAATAACAAGCTTGTTATACTTGCCTGCTCTGTGCAATGGGTTTGCAGCCCAGATCATCTTTTCTGGGGTTCCTCAATGGCAAAATTTGCTCCACTCCCCTGCCAAGTGCCACCATAGCAAGCCACTTGCTATGGGGGCACTTGTGTGGGCTTGTTCCGCAGAGGGCTCTATGTGTCCCTCGCTCCCTCTTCACTGGCTGTGATTGTCGCTCATCCATGTCTTTATGGACCTTGCTTTGTGCACTGGTGCGCAGTTATCTTGGGACAGGAAGGTGCCATCCCCAAATTGTTCCCACAAAGTTGGGAGCATGAAATTGTCCAAAATGTCTTGGTATGCGGATGCCTTAAGATTTCCCTTCGCTGGAACTAAGGGGCCAAGCTCAACCCGTGAAAAACGACCCCAAACCACAATTCCCTCTCAGCCAAATGATTTTGACCAGTGCACAAAGCAAGGTCCATAAAGACATGGATAAGCAAGTTTGGGGTGGAAGAACTTGACTCGCTTGCACTGAGTCCTGACCTCAACCCGATAGATCACCTTTGGGATGAATTAGAGCAGAGACAGCAAGCCAGGCCTTCTCCCCAACATCAGCGCCTGACCTCACAAATGCACCTCTGCAACAGTGGTCAAACATTCCCATAGACACACTCCTAAACCTTGTGGACAGCCTTCCCAGAAGAGTTGAAGCTCTTATAGCTGCAAAGGGTGGGCCAACTCAATATTGAACCCTATGGACTAAGACTGGGATGCCATTAGTTAATGTTTGTGTAAAAGCAGGTGTCACAATACTTTTGGTGATATAGTGTATATGGCCCAATGTAATCAGGTTAAAAATAGACTTATGCTCAAAGAGAGAATATAAGCAGAAACCATAGTGCTTTCAGTAAAATGAACAGCTTCTTTATTAAAATAATGAATACAACTCACTCGTCCCTGTGCACTCCTGCACTTAATACTGTGAATTTACTGCTCATGAGGCTGAGTTTGAGCGGCGCTGATGTCAGATTTCTAAACATGTACCGTGACGCATCTCATTTCAGTGATGTCACTCAAGCTCCACAGTGCATGTTATGTCTGTTGACTTTGTCAAGGCCTTTCATACTGACACCCAACATGGAAGCCCTGGGTGCTCATAAAGGACAGATGAGCCCTGGAAACATGGCTGGGGGGGAGTCAGGTAGAAGTGACCCAGCAGCTGTTCAAGAACTGGCAGACAACTTTTTAAAATTTTAAAAACGGTGGCTGCTAGTGCAGTTATAAATTGATTTACACCCTGATACTGCCGCTCTATCATATGTATGAATGCAATAGTAAAAAGGTTAAAGTTTAAATAACTGCATTTGGTATTACCTCTTAAGTCTTTGTATTGTAACAGGGACATAACTGAAACTTATCCTATAGGAGGATGAGATTGAAAGAAGCCCCTGGACTCATAAAGAGTCATTCCTCAGGAGAGGAAAGCACCCTGTATTGGAAACCTTTGGGGAGCCATGGTGTTAAATACTGCCCTTCTCCGTGGGTCTTAAGAAGCTGTGCAGAGTTTGATTCTCATATAGAAAATAAATAGCAAATTAGACTTAACTGCTTCCATATGTAATTTCTGTTCAGATTTCCATCCCTGTTGAAGTTGTTATATTGGCTAGGTGAGATGGTCATCCCCCTTTGTAAAGCACCAATCTACTAAAACCTCTAATGCCGCGTACACACAGTCGGAATTTCCAATGGAAACAGTCCGATGGGAGCTTCTTATCGGATTTTCCGTCCGTGTGTATGCCCATCGGTCTTCTTCTGTCTGCATTTCCGACGGACTTTGGATTGAGAACCTGTTCTTAATTTTTCCGACGGAAAACCTTTCTATCGGATTTTTCGATCGTGAGTATGCAATTCCGACACGCAAAATTCCGACGCATGCTCGGAAACAATTTGACACATGCTCGGAAACATTAAACTTCCCTTTTATAGTGCCGTCGAATGTGTTGTATGTCGCAGTGTTATTGACCGTCGGAATTTGGTGTAACCGTGTGTAGGCAAGACAGTTTGAACAAAATTCCATCGGAATTCCGACCGTGTACGCGGCATAACAATAATCAAGATCAAGGTCACTATATTACAGTCATGCAGGTAAATCCGAATGTAGCATTGTGAACTTCTTAAATGGTGAAATCTTAACTTCTAACAAGATCAAGGTTATAGCTCCAAGTCTACAGACACTTTAAAAGTGAATGGATGCTAAAACCTGATCAAATAAAGCAGATAGCAAGGCTTCAAGAATATATACTGTTATGCATTGCAGGTTATGCAATAGCTGAAAGTGAATGTATTTTAATTTTAAAAGGTGCAAAATACCACATGACTTCTTCTCTCTCTTCCTCAATCTCCTTTGCTGAATCTGTGGGCAGACAGCAGCAACAATGTCATGCATCGCATTCTCTCATTCTCTCGTATTAATGTAAATGAGTGAATTGCTCTTTAATAATAAAAATGAACCATTATATGTATGCATATTTATACTGTATTTAATCTTTCCTATTTTCTTGGCATACTTTTTTGGAAAATTATTTTTATTGCTTTTGAATAAGAAAACAGAAACAAGTACAAAACAGTCCATACACTTACCATACAAAACAACTTACAGTGTATAGAAAAGGTACAGAGCCAGTATAAAACTATTAATGCTCTAACACAATAGTGACTACCACAACCCGCTGAACCCACACATCCCACCCTCACCCCTCTTGTGCAATACTCCTACAAAAAAATGGGTTAATAAAGGATACAGTCCCCAAGGTACAGGTGATTCCCAATACAAGATTTCGGCCTACGCTGATGACCTCCTTTTCTCCCTAACTAACCTAGTGGTCCCCTCCCGAACATTCTTAAGTTTAATATGTATGGCATACTCTCTAATCTAAAAATCTATTTCGATAAATCAGCAGCAATGGGTGTTAACGTGGCCCAGACTACCCTAAGCGCCTTACAAACACAGTTTAAATTCAAATGATCGGATCGGACTCTCCAATATTTAGGGACCTTCATACCCGGGGACCTGACCCGCACCTTTGAACTTAATTTCCCACCCCTTCTGACCAGGACCCTAATACTGCTGGAAGTCTGAATATATTCCATTCATGGTTTGGAAGGTGTAATCTTCTTAAAATGTGTATACTACTGAAGTTTCTATTCTTATTTCAAGCATATAGGGGATTTTACCACAAGTATTATCCAAAACTTACGCTATGCTTAACACCCCATCAGAACAACCACACTTGTCTTTCTTACAGAAGTGGGAGACGAACTTTCAATGCTCCTTTACTGCAACCCAAAAACAAAACATAATTAGGTTTTCTCTAAAATCGTCGATCTGTACGATGCGGCTTTCTTTTTACTCCACGAAACCACAATCCCGATCAAACGTTACCAAAAATCAATTATACGACACTTACAGAATGCTGACAAATCTTGCATTCCACTACTATGTAAAAAAATTACCCCAACTTCCATTGGAACCTGGCTGGGTGGAAGAAATCAATAAATTAGAAGAACTGGTAAAATAAACAAGAAAAAGATTCTAAGGCATGGAGGCTATGGAATCTGTTTATTCTGTATGATGAAGGTGTGTCTCTACTGGGACCATGGACGGAGTCAATACTGGCTTTACTGCTCCATGTAGTAGGAGCAAATTCATTGCCTCCGGGTTTGGACCGCCCCCTCTCTATCTTCACTAATCCTCAGTCTTCCATCTCTGGTACTCACCTACTGCTCTTCTCTCCTCTTATCTTCTAGGGAACCGTGGTGTTCCACCTTTTTCTTCTTTTCTTCTTCCTTGGTTCTCAAATTTTAAAAGTTTCAGGGACTGGGCAGTTCAAAGATATTTCTTATTATGGAATAAAGGTGGGATATATTACCCAATGACAAATGAGACTGATGTTCTGCATTGGGACACACATTTTATGATAATGACATAAGCATCATAGATACTACAGATATCTGCACCAATTGTTGGAAGCATTGTATGATGTTGTTGCGATAAGCTCACATGATGGTCTTATGTCACTGCTGTATTTGACCTGTACCTTCCCTGGAATTTCAAAATCAAAATTTTTATATTTGGGAAAAAAAAGCAACACAGTTATGGAACCTGAGTACATAGAAACATGGTACCGGAATCCCTAATTAAGTGTGGACATGTCTGAGAGCCAATCTATGCCAAACTTTCTCAAACTTCTTTGGACAGCCCCTACTTAAACATGTAGCTTTATATAAAGGCAGTGGGCTGTTAAGCAGGTCTTTTGAAAACATCAAAGAAGGGGCCTCAGATTTTTTAAAGTGCAGTGGAACTGCCTACATGCATAGAACAATGAAACAGTAAGGAATGTCCTTTGAGCCCTGAGAGGTGGCAGGTCTTCCACCAGTCCTATTAGACAGACTGAAATGGTCAATGGAATTTGAAGAGCCGTTATATCATGAAGAGCCTGAGTGACCCCCCTGCCAACATTTCTGAATAGCCGAGCATCACCAAAAAATATGCTTGAAATCAGAAGGGGAAGATTTGTAGTCCCAGCACTCCGCAGAGCCAGAATTATACATACTAGCCAACCTGGCTGGTGTGCAATTAACTCTGTGTAATAGTTTAAATAAATAAGGCAATACCTAGCTGACACCAGATTTTTGAAGGGGTAATGCCACATGCCATCCCAGTCATCACCTTATAAATTGGGTATTACAGATATCCACCATTCTTTACATTTGTTCAGTGGTTTCAGTCTGACAGTGATCAACTCCTTGTATACCTCAGACAGTGTTTTCATGTTTGATTCCGAACACAGTAGCTGCTCCAAACAGGAGGGCCAAACCTTTAGGGTAACATTGCCAAACTGTGACACAACTGCAGTTGATGGAAAAAGTACCAGTTCGGGAGTAGGCATTTGAATTTTAATTCATCAAAGGTAAGCAACCTTCCTGCCTTGACTATGTCCTTAATATTGTGCACCTTGTCCCATGCCTTAAGTGGTTAGGCCACCTTGGCCTAAAGACTCTTGTAGTGCACATATTCCTGTACTAGGATGAAACGAGGGCCAAAAAAAGAGCGAATAAAGCTCATAGATTTTCTCAAAATAGGACCAAGGGACCCATACTGAAGAATTACACAAAAAGTAAAGAAAAATAAAGTAAAGTAAAGATAAAAGGTTAAGTTCTAGGTAGTCCCCAACCTTAGCCGAATCTACCACTCCCAAATATGTAGTTCTGAAAACCCAGGGAATAGGAATATCAGGATCTGCCTGAGCACGGGCATCCAGATCATTGGGAAGGACACTGGATTTCACTCAATTCACCTTTAGACCCCAGTATTGGGCAGAATCTGGAAAACTGCTCAGAGGGGGGGACCTGGATCTTTCAAAAAAAGGAGGAGAGTGACTGCATAAAGGGCCATGCATTCATCAATGCCCCCCACCTCCAATGCCCCTACCCCTGCCTGGTCCCCCTACCAAAGGAGAAAAAGGGGGAAACCACATTGCCAATCTTAAGGGCATCCTTTGAATGAAAGTATAATAAAGAAATCCAGTACATGAACCTAGATCAGAACCCCATACGACAAAGTACTGAGGCCATGTAGTTCCAATCTACAGAATCAAATTACTTTTTATTATTTAATGATTGCACTAACCATGCATCCCGGTGGTGTGGTCAATCTGCAAGTGTTTAAATAATCTATGAAGATTGGTATCTGTAGATTTGTGAGGAATGAACCCGGTTTGGTCTATGTCAACTAGAGTGGAGATATCCTAGGACAGTCTAGTAGCCAGTACCTCAGTCAAAGTTTTAAGATCCTGGTTAAGAAGGGCAATTGGCCTATAGGACAAACATTCCAAGGGATCATTGCCAGGTTTAGGAAGGAGAATGACATGGGCCTCAAGCAGAGATTCTATTATCTAGGAAGTAAGGGAACAGAGATCGAAGCCTAGGCGCTAGAGTCCCAAGGTGGGTCTTGTACCATTCGGCTGGGAAGCCATCAGGACCAGGGGACTTATGGGGAGAAAAAGAGCGAATGGCCAGTTCTATCTCCTCCAGCATTATGTCTGTCTAAAGGTTTTTCCCTTTTGCAGCAGCCAAATTTTTGGACTTACTTAACACTGGAAATTTTATTTTACACTTACTTAGCCTTCCTTTATTCTGCTTGTCTCTCAATTATTACAATGCCAGCAGATTAGCCAGTGGAAGACTGAGATGTAAAAGGTTTAGATTTAAAGTGGTTGTAAAGGCAGAAGGTTTTTTACCTTCATGCACTTTATGTGCAGCTTCCCCCCAACCCCCCATTATAATCACCTGAGCATGATCTCAATCCAGCGATATGCACAAGAGCAGAAGCCCGCTTGGTTCTCTCATTTCTTATTGGCTTAGAGACCATTGACCGTTGGCTCCCACTGCTCTCAATCATAGCCAGTAAAAAAGGGAGCGGGGGGTAGAGCCATGCTCTGTGTGTCTTATGGATACACAGAGGCAGCTCAGGGGCGAGCCTGCACGAGTATCCCCATAGCAAGCAGAGGGGGGAGAGGCCAGAGGAGAAGGTAAGTATTACATGTTTTTCAATTTAAAAAAAAATAACGTTTAGAATCACTTTAAGGTGGCCAAAATAATATAATTCATTATTACCACTGTGATTATTTTTTACAGTGGCCATATACATAATGGAGGAGTGAAGCTTCACTGGTATAGAAATAATGTTAAGAATGGTGTTAGCATGACTCTTTCAAAATACCCTGCAACCATGGGCATAGCATAAGGGGTTGCAGGGGTCACAATCGCAACCCCGCCCCTATCTCCAGGGGGCCCCTGCAGCCTCCCTGTCATATTATCATATTCTCCACAAAGTCCAGCTTCGATCTGCCCTAGGGTCCCACAGCCACGCTCCAGTATTGGGCTTCCACTTTGCCTTCCACAGTCCACACCCCTCTGTTCTCGTTGGCTGGGGAGACGCTGTGAGCCATTTCCTGAATGGAGAGGAGCATGGGGTGAGAGCAGCCCAAGATGTGTCTGTGATGTGTGATGGCAACATGGAATGGTAACCGAGCTCAGCGAATTAACAGGAGGAGAGAGCCATCCTGTAGCCACGATGGGACTGATGTCACTGGTGAGGTAAGACACTGCTCAGTGTCTTATAGTCACTAGCTGGGATTCTCTGTACCCCCCCCCCCCACCCAGGGATGTCCGCTTACCCCACTTCCCTGACAACAGGGGAAAAGACACACACCTCCGGGAGGTGACCTTCCCCAACACCTGCCAACAATGACACAGAAACCTTCAGAAATTGCTAAAACAAATCCCCTAACACCTCCTGGGGGGCTTGCAGGCTCCAGATTTCTTGTCACATGGCTTAGCCCTCCCAGATCTAAGTTTGTCCCCCCCCCCCAAAGCCCCCTGACCACCCCCTCCGCTCTGGATGCTATGCCCGCTGCTGAGCTTCTTTCCCATCTTTCCCAGCACTCTATACTGTTCCTCCTCCACAGGGCTGAAATCACATTCCTTTACAACACAGCCAGTTAGCCATGATCTGCACAGGGTGTATTTGCCTACTGTAGCTATACTGCGGTTCTGACCATGGGATTTCACAGGGCAGAGCATCAACATAAAAGCCAGATGCGCCCTGTGAAGGCTGATAGACTGTGTGTAAAGGAATATGATTTCAGCCCTGTGTATTGTGGGGGGGGGGAGCTGTATACAGTGCTGGAATGAGAAAGGAGCTCTGCCAAAAGAGCTGCCAGGGGTCACTGTCCTCTGATTCTCCAGGGGTGATCCCTGTCCTCTAATGTAAGGAGGAACTCTGGGAACTCTAAACTCTTAAGCCACTTTGAGTATCTTGGCGTGTGGTGGGTGTATCTGCATACACAGTGGTAGTGGTGGGTGGTAGTGGGGGGGGGGGGCAGGTCAACTTTTGCATCAGGGCCCACAAGCTTCAAGCTACGCCTCTGCCTGCAACTATAATACTTGAGATGGCAAGCTTATCATCCCTGACCTCTTCCTTTGCATCATATAATTTTCTCAGCAAGCAAGTCCCTTTTCTTTGGGTATGAACAGGCTGTACATATATTTGATAACAACAATATTAATAGAAATAATTATGAACTAGTACATTAGATTTAGTTGTTGCCAAATGTGTCCCTTTCCAAATTTAAATTGATTTAAAAACATGTCCATATTCACTGTGGAAGATGGTTATGCCCACTTGAAAAGAACTGAAGTGTTAATTTCTTAAGGCTGGGTTAAACACTTACTGGTTTCCCCGCATACAATTTGCATTATATGAGAGTATGACCGGCTCTTAATGGAGCCAGTTCACACATCTCTGGGGCCGTGGAGCACACAGCAGAAGCTAAGCATCTTTGGCTCAGTTTCAGGTCCGACTTCAGGCTAATTTCGGACCTAATTTGAACCTGAAAAGGTGAGCGGGGATGCACCGGACCCCCTGCTGTGCCCTGCAGCCCCACATAGTGTGAACCCAGCCTGAAGATAATTCTAATCAAGCCCAGGCTCACTTTTTTAGAGTGTGACGATTGAAAGTGAGGAGATCTGTGCATGAATACAAATTCTTGGAAACGGTTGGAAAACAACAGCCTTTCTTAAGCATGGTGCTGTGGCATCCTGGGGTGTCATCTGGGTTCTTCAGGCATGCCATGACTAAATGTTTACAAATTGCATTGCCCAAAAATTGTCAACAAGCCAATGGATGGATTAAGCCTTCCTTTTTAGTTAACCAAAGCCATAGGTTTTTATTCTGGAGCATTACAACCTTGGGCGCCATGCGGGCTAGCCACCAATGTCCTAACAACCAATGATGTTAGCCCCTCTCAGTCAACACTGGGATCATGTTAGCTGCGTGAGGAAGAGAAAGTGAAGGAGAAGATAAACGCTGGAATTTTAGCCCGTACCACTGTGTAAAGATATTTTTGATTTGTGAAAATAAATCACCTCTAATATTGGGTGTCCAATGTGTGTGGATGCTTCTGTGTAAAACTATCAGTTTCATTTTTTATATTTTAGAATGGGGTGTGCATAATTTTAAAGAGAGCCTTAACTGAAAAATGGCTGAGAAATAATGGAATATGACATAAAACACAGCCAACATGTTTCAACAAATTGGGGCTTCCTCTCCTTCAGGGTTAACATTGGGGAAAGAACAAATAAAACTATTTAAGTGTATGCATATACAATAAAGGTACATTTGAACAGAATTACATGATCAAAATAAACTTCAAGGTGGAGCTGACTAGTTAGGTGAAACAACTACAGTGGAACCTTGGATTACAAGCATAATCTGTTGCAGGAGAATGCTTGTAATCCAAAGCACTTGCATATCAAAGCGAGTTTCCCCATAGAAGTCAATGGAAACAAAGATGATTCGTTCCACATTGACTTCTATTGCATGCAATACCGCATGTGGCCAGAGGTGAGGAAACACTCGGGAATGGAGTTTTTCCAAGTGTTTCTGAGTATTTCCGAGTGCTTCCGAGTATTTCCGAGCTGCTCCGAATGGCTCAGAACGGCTCCGAATGTGACCGGCGCCCCCGCACCTCTGACCAAATGCGATACTGCACACTGCAGATTCTTGAATCCTGCTCGTTTTGCCGAGTCAGAAATAAAAAAAACAATAATAGCTCGTATTGCGAACCGCTTGTTAACCGCATTACTCGCAATCCGAGGTTCCACTGTAATACAAGTCTCTTGTATTATTTAGTAAAAACAAAACAAAAAAAATGTATATACAGTGTCAATATAGGTATTACAAATTTGTAAAATTATCTGTACTTTTTATTCCAGTTTTTCAGTTTGCCATTGTCACTGTAGTTTGTGTCCTAATATAATAATGGCTGTGGAGAAAGAACATCTGGATTAAAATGCAATGTGGGGGTGTAAGGGGTGGTAAGTGGGGTGGGCAAAAAAATGGAGGTAGAGAAAATGGGGATAATATAGTGGAAATAAACATGACAATGTCTGATGCCGCACACACACGGTCGGAATTTCCAATGGAAACAGTCCGATGGGAGCTTTTCAGCGGATTTTCCGACCGTGTGTATGCCCATCGGTCTTTTTTTTTTTAAAGTGCTTTTTTTTCTTTACTAACAATATTTGTATTATTGTATTATTTTCTCGTGCTCTCCTTTTTATTTTTTATGTTACATTTCCACGACACCATTATTATGCATTATTTGTAAACCTGTTTGTTGTTGGTGTCCCTTGTTAATTTTGACATTGTATTTTTGAAATGTACCTGCCTACTCACCCAAAATAAATGTATTTGCTATTTGTAGAAAAACACATAGGCAAGTATTTTCTGAAACCAAAAACAAAATGTATTTTACATCATAATAACAAAATAAAGATAAAGGCAACGCTGGAGAAAGAGCTTGAATTTGCGCAGCCTTTGGCCCCCAAGGCAGACATCAAAAACTTGAGAAGTCCAATCTGGTCCAGGAATCCCAGAGAACAGGAGCAGCAGCAGATGATATATGTACCCAGGCTGTGGTACTACAACAGGCTGTGTGTTCTGTGAGACCAGACTGAAGGCAGGGGATCACTTTCTTGTCTTCCGTACAGCCTTCCCTGCAGCCTTTCCTGCAGCCTTCCCTGGAGGCTGTGGCTCTGGAGGTGGTCTTGTGGCAGGAGGAGGAGGAGGAGGAGGATGGGGGAGAGAACACAGGTGGTCATCTTCACTAATTTCGCCACTCAACCCCTTGTGGATTGTAGTAAAAATGATTTTCTCAAATTTGCGCCGTTGGCCCTCCTCCATTTGCTGTAAATTGGAGGCTATGTAGATGCTATAGGCCTCTACAGCATCGAGGGGGGACTTCAGGGCGTCATTAGCCTCCTTGATGAGGGCCAGTGCTGCCTCCTCGGTTTTCGTGCCCTTCCTGGGCCTTTTTTATGGAAGGATGAGGGGAGGCACCTGGGATTGGGTGTTACTGGGCCCTGCCACCTCCTGGCTGACACTTCCCCCTGCCTCCTCCTGTGTGCCACTTGCCAGAGTCTCGTCCTGGCTGAGGTCATCCTGTATATGAAAAAGGGACATCGTTTTAGTTTTTTGTTCATCAAACACACGCAATTTTCAGCTCATGACTGTTGCAAATTTAATGTTAAAGAAATAGAAAAGACTATCATTCTGAACCCAGCATTTTTCATTCTTGTCCTAATCTTTTTTGGCCACTTCTGTCTATTGATATGTGAAACACTTTTTGTTAATTCATTCATTTATTAGCAATAATAACATCTACTTACCAACAATCATTATTTTTTTTCACAGAAAAATTATGTATAAAAAACCTATACCTGGCTCCACCTGGGATCCTCAATCTCCTTCTGTATGGAAGGCCCAGGTTGGTCCACAGATGCCTTAGCTGGGGTTGAGGGAAGGCTGGATGGAAGGCTGGTTGGAAGGCTGGAGAAAAAGGGGTGCCGGTGTAGTGTCATATTCGGCTGCCTATCACACAATGGTACGGAAGTGACGTTGCGGCCAGAAATTTCATACTGCGCATGCGCGAAGCGTTCCAAACACTCGCACTGTGCGTTCCAAATGATTTTCGGCAATACAGTTCAGCGAAACCATCAGATAATGTCACGGAAGTGACATTACAGACAACACAAACACTGGGCTGTGCGTTCCAACACTAATACTTCCCTTGTTACCTAGTGTAATTTTTTACCAACCATGCTGAGCTACGTGTGGTGTTAGGTTCTGCATTGCTGGGGCTTGTAGTGCTTATCCTGAGCTACCTGTGGTGTTAGGTTCTGCATTGCTGGGACTTGTAGTGCTTATCCTGAGCTACGTGTGGTAATAGGTTCTGCATTGCTGGGACTTGTAGTGCTTATCCTGAGCTACCTGTTTTGATAGATCCTGCAATGCTGGGACTTGTAGTGCCTATCCTGAGCTACCTGCGGTGATCGATCCTGCAATGCTGGGACGAGAAATATTATGCTCTCGAGCGGGCGGGCAGAGAGGTGGTTAAACTTCAGGAACAGCCCCGCCCACCACCCTAAAAAAACATGAATCGCGCATGCGCAAATCTTATGTATGTCCAGGGTCCAGAAAAATTATGGACTCGAGGGGGCGGGCGGACAGAGCGGAGCTTGGAGAGGGGGGCGGGACCCCGTACATAGCACTGAGTCCAAGTACAGTACATTGTTCTGCCATCAATTACGCTGCCACTGTGCCCAGCAAACGCCTCACTGTGCCCGTCAAAGGCACCCACTGTGCCCGTCAAATGCAGCCACTCCGCCCATCAAACGCCTCACTGTGCCCACCAAACGCTGCCACTGTGCCCATCAAACGCCTCACTGCGCCCATAAAACACCTCACTGCGCCCATCAAACACCTCACTGCACCCATCAAACACCTCACTGCACCCAGCAAACGCAGCCACTGTGCCCGTCAAACACAGCCACTGTGCCCATCAAACGCCTCACTGCGCCCATCAAACACCTCACTGTGCCCGTCAAACGCCTCACTGCACCCATCAAACACCTCACTGCACCCAGCAAACGCTGCCACTGTGCCCATCAAACGCCTCACTGCGCCCATCAAACACCTCACTGTGCCCGTCAAACGCCTCACTGCACCCATCAAACACCTCACTGCACCCAGCAAACGCTGCCACTGTGCCCTTCAAATGCAGCCCATCAAATGCCTCACTGCGCCCATCAAACACCTCACTGCACCCATCAAACACCTCACTGCACCCAGCAAACGCAGCCACTGTGCCCGTCAAACACAGCCACTGTGCCCATCAAACGCCTCACTGCGCCCATCAAACGCCTCACTGCGCCCATCAAACCTCACTGCGCCCATCAAACACCTCACTGCACCCAGCAAACGCAGCCACTGTGTCCGTCAAACACAGCCACTGTGCCCATCAAACGCCTCACTGTGCCCATCAAACACCTCACTGTGCCTGTCAAACGCCTCACTGCGCCCATCAAACACCTCACTGCACCTCACTGCACCCTGCAAACGCTGCAACTGTGCCCTTCAAACGCAGCCACTGTGCCCATAAAACGCCTCACTGCGCCCAGAAAACGCCTCACTGTGCCCATCAAACACCTCACTGTGCCCGTCAGACCTCCTCTCCGGTGCAGCGTGCAGGGCTCAGTTAGGCGGCTCCAGGTTGGTGGTTCTGGTTTTTATTCTATAGTCTCTTCTCCACAGTCCATACACGTCTGACTCCTCCCGTAATCCCAATCCTGGCGGTGCTCTCACTCTTGATTCCTCTCCAGACCCCCCCTAAGAGACTGCAGACACGTTAAAAGCCAAGAGATATAGTCAGAGATTGCAGACAGGATATAAGAGATGGTTAGAGGCTGCGGACAGGATACAGGAAGTCATTAGAGGCTGCAGACATGGTACAAGAGGTGGTCGGAACATGTGCACAGGATACAGGATGCAGTCAGAGGATGTGGAAATGGTACAGGTGGTGGTCAGAGTAAGAAGGGGGTCCCTGTCCCCAGCAGAGAAGGGGGTCCCTGTCCTCAGGGGGGAGAAGGTTTCCCTGTCCTCAGGGGGGGAGAAGGGGGTCTCTGTCTTGGGGTGAGTGGGTCCCTGTCCTCAGAGGGGGGGAGGGGTCCCTGTCCTCGGGTGGGGGGGGTTGTCCCTGTCCTCGGGGAAGATGGAGTGGGATATGGGATGGTCTCACTTACCATGACATGCAGGTCCCTCATTTATGGTCGTCTGGGCTCCCTCCAGCAGCACGGATGTGCGATCAGCATAGCCCCAGGGAGCACAACTGCGGCTTGACAATCTGGCAGCAATTGATGGGTACAGTAGCTGCGTTTGATGGCACAGTGGCGGCAATTTTTGGGTACAGTGGCTGCGTTTGATGGGCGCAGTAAGGCATTTGCTGGGCGCAGTGAGGCGTTTGATGGGCGCAGTGAGGCGTTTGATGGGCGCAGTGAGGCGTTTGACGGACACAGTGAGCCGTTTGATGGGCGCAGTGAGGCGTTTGATGGGCACAGTGGCTGCGTTTGAAGGGCACAGTGGCAGCGTTTGCTGGGTGCAGTGAGGTGTTTGATGGGCGCAGTGAGGCGTTTGACGGGCACAGTGAGGTGTTTGATGGGCACAGTGAGGCATTTTATGGGCACAGTGGCTGCATTTGAAGGGCACAGTGGCAGCGTTTGCTGGGTGCAGTGAGGTGTTTGATGGGCGCAGTGAGGCGTTTGATGGGCGCAGTGAGGCGTTTGATGGGCACAGTGGCTGTGTTTGACGGGCACAGTGGCTGCATTTGCTGGGTGCAGTGAGGTGTTTGCTGGGTGCAGTGAGGTGTTTTATGGGCGCAGTGAGGTGTTTGATGGGCGCAGTGAGGCATTTGATGGGCTGCGTTTGAAGGGCACAGTGGCAGCGTTTGCTGGGTGAAGTGAGGTGTTTGATGGGCGCAGTGAGGCGTTTGACGGGCACAGTGAGGTGTTTGATGGGCGCAGTGAGGCGTTTGATGGGCACAGTGGCTGTGTTTGACGGGCACAGTGGCTGCGTTTGCTGGGTGCAGTGAGGTGTTTGATGGGCGCAGTGAGGCGTTTGATGGGCGCAGTGAGGCGTTTAATGGGTGCAGTGAGGCGTTTGACTGGCACAGTGAGGCGTTTGCTGGGCGCAGTGAGGCGTTTGATGGGCACAGTGGCTGCGTTTGAAGGGCACAGTGGCAGCGTTTGCTGGGTGCAGTGAGGTGTTTGATGGGCGCAGTGAGGCGTTTGGCGGGCACAGTGAGGTGTTTGATGGGCACAGTGAGGCGTTTTATGGGCACAGTGGCTGCGTTTGAAGGGCACAGTGGCTGCATTTGCTGGGTGCAGTGAGGTGTTTGCTGGGTGCAGTGAGGTGTTTGATGGGCGCAGTGAGGTGTTTGCTGGGTGCAGTGAGGTGTTTGATGGGCGCAGTGAGGTGTTTGATGGGCGCAGTGAGGCATTTGATGGGCTGCGTTAGAAGGGCACAGTGGCAGCGTTTGCTGGGTGCAGTGAGGTGTTTGATGGGCGCAGTGAGGCGTTTGATGGGCACAGTGAGGTGTTTTATGGGCGCAGTGAGGCGTTTGATGGGCACAGTGGCTGTGTTTGACGGGCACAGTGGCTGCGTTTGCTGGGTGCAGTGAGGTGTTTGATGGGCGCAGTGAGGCGTTTGATGGGCGCAGTGAGGCGTTTGATGGGCGCAGTGAGGCGTTTGATGGCCACAGTGGCTGTGTTTGACGGGCACAGTGGCTGCGTTTGCTGGGTGCAGTGAGGTGTTTGCTGGGTGCAGTGAGGTGTTTGATGGGCGCAGTGAGGTGTTTGATGGGCGCAGTGAGGCATTTGATGGGCTGCGTTTGACGGGCACAGTGGCTGCGTTTGCTGGGTGCAGTGAGTGTGTTTGATGGGCACAGTGAGGTGTTTGATGGGCGCAGTGGCTGCGTTTGACGGGCACATTGAGGCGTTTGCTGGGCGCAGTGAGGCGTTTGATGGGGACAGTGGCAGCGTTTGGCGGGCACAGTGAGGCGTTTGATGAGCGGAGTGGCTGCATTTGACAGGCACAGTGGGTGCGTTTGACGGGCACAGTGGGTACGTTTGACGGGCACAGTGAGGCATTTGCTGGGGGCAGTGAGGCGTTTGCTGGGCACAGTGAGGCGTTTGCTGGGCACAGTGAGGCGTTTGCTGGGCACAGTGGCAGAGTTTGACGGGCACAGTGAGGCGCTTGATGGGCGGAGTGGCTGCATTTGATGGGCACAGTGGGTGCGTTTGACGGGCACAGTGAGGCATTTGCTGGGCACAGTGAGGCGTTTGATGGGCGGAGTGGCTGCATTTGACGGGCACAGTGGGTGCCTTTGACGGGCACAGTGGGTACGTTTGACGGGCACAGTGAGGCATTTTCTGGGTGCAGTGAGGCGTTTGCTGGGCACAGTGAGGCGTTTGCTGGGCACAGTGAGGCGTTTACTGGGCACAGTGGCAGCGTTTGACGGGCACAGTGAGGCGTTTGATGGGCGGAGTGGCTGCATTTGATGGGCACAGTGGGTGCGTTTGACGGGCACAGTGAGGCATTTGCTGGGCACAGTGAGGTGTTTGCTGGGCACAGTGGCAGCATAATTGATGGCAGAACAATGTACTGTACTTGGACTCAGTGCTATGTACGGGGTCCCGCCCCCCTCTCCAAGCTCCGCTCTGTCCGCCCGCCCCCTCGAGTCCATCATTTTTCTGGACCCTGGACATACATAAGATTTGCGCATGCGCGATTCACGTTTTTTTAGGGTGGCACTGAAAATCAAAGCGTACTATATTTAAATATATAGGCCGCAAAGACAAACAAATGCGAACTGACTACACACACTGATAAGCAGATACGCACCGACAAGCACAAACTGTAGAGCAGGAACGATCTGAAGCACAAGTCTGAAGAGCGTGAATCGTCTATAACCAATCTTCTACTAATATGCGATAAACAAGAGATCAGCAGAAGGAGCCCAAAGGGGGCCGGACGTGGTGCTGAACTTTCCTTTTCTAGTCTCGTCGTACATGGTGGACGTCACCACGTTCTTGGCGGTCGGAATTTGGTGTGACCGTGTGTAGGCAACACAGCTTGAGCGGAATTCCGTTGGAAAAACCGTCAGAGCTTTTTCCGACAAGAATTCCGAGCGTGTGTACGCGGCATGAGGCTTTCTTAAGTTCACTACAAAGCTCACTTTCCTAGGGTGGTTAGCAACCAATTCTGCAAGCACAGCCAGGTGAGGAGGTACTTACCTACTACTTACCTCATGCACAAGGTTTTCTAAACAATGGCCCTTTGTGTGTAATATCAATCAGATATTTGGGGTGGAATAGTGTACTGAGGGTATAAGGGTTTATCCAGTACCAGGTGGACATTTCTTACACAATTTAGATGGTTAGCGAGGCATTTAGGCATTTGGAGAGCAAGAAATTTGACATTTAGGCCTCATGCACACTGTGTGTCAAAATTGCCACGTTTAAGGAAGTTTGACTTTTTTTTTGTCCTGCCTCTAAACACCCTCCATGTTCGCCCCCAGTGTCCTTGCACACATAGGCGTTTACAGGGATTTAGAGGCAGAATAAAAACTTCACTTGTGTGTTAAAGCCGAGTTCCACACATTTTTTTCGTTTATTAAAAGTCAGCAGCTCCAAAAAGTGTAGCTGCTGACTTTTAATTAACAGACACCAACTATCCCACAGTCCAGTGATGCGCCGTGCGGAGCCTCGCTCCTCTCCCCCGAGACCGTCATAGTCACTGTGGGCACCTGTCAGTGACAGCTTTCAGCTTCACGGCGGGGCGCGCACTGCCCACGCACGAGTCGAACTGCGCTCTGCTAGTGGCCAGGCAATCTTCTGGGACCTATCACGTGTCCTAGAAGATTGCTGGCAGGGAGGGGCCGCCTAGGGGGAGATGAGGAGTCGCCTAGGCAGCCAAGAGCAGGAAGAAGGAAGTGGGACAGGAAGTCCCACTCTAAACTAAGTACCCACTCCTCCCCAAAAAAATGACATGCCAAATGTGGCATGTCAGGTGGTGAGGAGTGCTTAAAGCATAAGTTCCACTTTTGAGTGGAACTCCGCTTTAAGGAGAGGAGCATTCTGGTGGAAAAACACTGAACATGTGTAAATGCGTCCAAGGCCTAGGCGCATTTCAAAGGACAAAATACATTAATATTCTGGCCACTAAAATGAATAAATGTCCAAACACGTGACATGCCTGAACGCGCCTTAGCTTGTTTGCAAAACATGGCTTTAGGTGCATTTTTAGCACTTCTTTTCTCCTGCCAGGAGAAAAGGCATACAGAAGAGCTAGGCAAATGTCCAGTTTTTGCATGAAGCCTTATTGGAGTCGACAGCAGCTGTCCGTATTTGCAAACATGTACAGTAATATACAGTTTCTATGAACATGATACAGTTCTATTGAGTGTATGTTTTATGAGGGAGTATGTTATAAATGGATATGCTAATTTATTTGTTATATTTTATTAACCTTGACAAGTCTCTGTTATTATCTGTTCCCAGGGAGATTTAGTAAATAATACACACTTTGTGCAGGATATCTGGAAACAAAGACACATCTCAGCAAAAGGGTTTAAAGATCAGCAAATGCATAGAAAGCAGCAAAAACTGACAGCGCGTTAAGGATTACCTCCATGGCACTGCCAAGCTACCTTTTCTCTCTGTGTAGATATTGCTATGGTTACTATCAGTCAAAACACTGCTGCCAGAACAAAATTTAAGACAAAAAGCGGTATGAAAAAAAAAAAATGGCAACAGCCTCCAAACTGGTATCCTGACACATTTTATTATGTTTGAATTAGCCGAATATAAATAGAGTCTTGTAGGTAAGAAGTGAACTCACAGCTCATGGACCAGTCAGCTAAAAATGAATTTTTACTGACGAGCCCATTTTTTCATTTAATGTAATACTTAATTTTACAGGAATGTTATACATCCTAGATTAACAAATATCTACAGTATATCGACTTTTTTTTTTTATTTTTTTTATCACATATATTTTTTTTTAAGTTTTCCATGAATTAAGGAGACATTATCCAGAGTGCATAGATAAAAATGCGAGATAAAATAAGATTTCTAAGAGAGAAAGCACCCTTCATGTTTTTGCAGGCTATAATCAGGTTCCATAAATGCATCAGAATGTATCTATAAAGCAAGCAGTTATTAATGTCAAAGGATAACCTAACATGAACATTATTAGGAATCATTGGTTCCAGCTTCTCCTCCATGAGACAGTGCAAGCCACCCCACAGCCTAAAGAAAGACCGTAGAGGTGCCCACAAAGAAAGAACAAGATAGGTGGAAAGTGACAGACACCATGGAGAAATAGAACATAGATAAGTGAAAAAAGTACAAGGGGAGGCGAGAGGAGGTTGAGGATTTTTGGGGTATATCTGCATTTTACTTGTCATTTTTTTATATTGTCTTAAAATGGAACTAAAGGCAAAACTTTTTTTTTCATTTTGGATAGAGTAAAGGAGGGTTATAACTCCTTTTGGTTTCTTTTTTGCCATCTGTGTCCTATTTGGGAGATTTGCCTTCACTTCCTGTTCCAAAACAGGAAGTGAGAGGAAATCTAACCAAAGTGAGGGGATCTCCGAGTGTAGTATAGAACAAGTGCCCCCAATGGGAGATTTCCCCTCTATAATGTTCTGGTGACAACCCAAAATTTGGAATTTTCGTTTACTTTTACTCTGGACAATAATGGTAAACTGGACAAATAGAAAGGATGAATCTCCTTAATGGGGGCACAGACAGCAATAAAAAACCTGACCAATGTTCTACTCCCTCTCCAATCTAAAAGTAAGAAAAAAGTTTTGCCTTTACTTATACTTTAATCCTCATCACTATTAGTGTGAAGCCAAAAAAAGTTTGGCGCAAACATTGGCTGTTTGCCTGTACGGCGAACACCCAAATTGTCAGGGCGTACGATTGTTTGTTTGACCCCCCGAACGCCCCATAATGCACTGCATGCCACACAGTGCATTCTAAGCCCTGATTGACTGAAGCCATGAAGGGCACAGTATTAGGGCACAGAATACTGTCAGAGCTATGACTGGAGAAAATAATGATGAGTGTGCCCAATCATGGCTCATTGCTCATAGACCCACCCCACAGTGTAAAAGGTTCCTTCCCAAAGGAGCCATTTGCAGTGTAATGTTGTGAGTGTAGAGTGTTAGCGTAGTGTGAATATAGTGATAGTGCAGCGTCAGTGTACATAGTTACATAGTTACATAGTAGGCAAGGTTGAAAAAAGTCACAAGTCTAACCTATGTGTGTGATTTTATGTCAGTATTACATTGTATAGCCCTGTGTTCTGTGGTCGTTCAGGTACATATCTAATAGTTTTTTGAAATTATTTATGCTCCCCATAGAAACCACTGCCACATTCTAACCGCTTTTATGCCGCATACACACAATCGGAAATTCCGCCAGCAAAAGACTGATGTGAGCTCTAATGCGACTGTGTGTAGGTTCCATCGGACTTTTGCTGGCGGAATTTCGGCCAGCAAAAGATTGAGAGCATGTTCTCAATTTTTCTGACGGAAAAAGTTTCTATCAGAAATTCCGATCGTCTGTGGCAAATCCAACGCACAAAATTCAGACGCATGCTCGGAAACAATTCGACGCATGCTCAGAAGCATTGGACTTAATTTTCGCGGCTCGTCGTAGTGTTGTACGTCACCGCGTTCTTGGCGGTCGGAATTTGTTGTGACCATGTGTAGGCAACACAAGCTTGAGCGGAATTCCGTCGGAAAAACCATCCAAGGCTTTTCCGACGAGAATTCCAATCGTGTGTACGCGGCATTATAGTAAAGAACCCTCTACGCAGGTTAAGGTTAAACTGCATTTCTTCTAATTTTAGTGAATGGCCGCGTGTCTTATTAAATTCCCTTACGTGGAAAAGTTTTATCTCTATTGTGGGGTCACCAGTACGGTATTTGTATATTGAAATCATATGCCCTCTCAAGCGTCTCTTCTCCAGAGAAAACAAGTTCAGTGCTCGTAACCTTTCCTCATAACTAATGTCCTCCAGACCCTTTATTAATTTTGTTGCCTTTCTTTGGACTCTCTCCAGTTTTAGCACATCCTTCCTGAGGACTGGTGCCCAGAACTGGACGGCATACTCCAGGTGCGGCCAGACCAGTGTCTTGTAGAGTGGGAGAATGTGTAGTGCGACCTTTCTTTTTTACTTTAGTGGAGTGAGTTAGGGCAGTTGTACTGCAGCATATTGAAGTGTGTGAGGGCAGTTTTACTGCATTATATTGTAGTGCATCAGTGCAGTTTTACTGCATTATATTGAAGTGCGTCCATGCACTTTTACTTTAGTATATTGTAATTAGGGATGAACCTAACACCCCCCAGTTCGGTTCACACCAGAACATGCGAACAGACAAAAAATTTGTGCGAACATGCAAACACTGTTAAAGTCTATGGGACACGAACATGAAAAATCAAAAGTGTTAATTTTAAAGGCTTATATGCAAGTTATTGACCAGATCCCAGCCCCCCCCCCCATGTGAATGGGCAGACAGTTTTTGGCAATTCTTTTATTAAAAAAAAAAAGTGTCCCGCAATGTAAATCCATTGTCAATCATGGCACCAATGGTCCTGAGAAAAAAGAAAAAAAATGAAAAACTCTGCCTTCATGGAAGGCTTCCCCGCCGACTACTGTCTTTTCGCTTTGACAGCTGTTATATAGACATGGGCGGGGTCACCCATTGATGTAAATGAGTGACCCCGCCCCATCTGACATCACATGATGGGGGGACGGGATCTGGGGGCCCTCTTGTTATAGGGGGCTTCCAGATTCCTATAAGCACCCCGCCCGCAGGCCCTCACAACCACCGGGCAAGGGTTGTGGGGATGAGGCCCTTGTCCCCTTCAACATGGGGACAAGGTGCTTTGGGGGGGACCCCAAAGCACCCTCTCCATGTTGAGGACATGTGGCCTGGTACCGTTCAGGTTGCTCTCTCATCCCCCCATTTTTCCTGTGGCCTGCCAGGTTGTATGCTCGGATAAGGGTCTGGTATTGATTTTGGGGGGACCCTCACACCATATTTTTTTACATTTTGATGTGGGGTTTCCCTTAAAATCCATACCAGACCTGAAGGGCCTGGTCCGGATTTTGGGGGGGACTCTTGTTAAAGGGGGCTTCCAGATTCTGATAAGCCCCCCACCCGCAGGCCCCCACAACCACTGGGGATGAGGCCCTTGTCCATTTTCTTTTCTTTTTTGGCACAGGGTTCCTTTTAATCACTTCAATACACTGTGTTATATAAACTACACTGCCTGCATTGATTGAATATAGAGTCTACACTGAATATCTAGTCTACAATAAATGCAGAGTATATATATATATATATATATATATATATATATATTTATATATATATATAGTTACAGTACGGATCCCTATCCTAGTGATTGTAGTCCAGGATTCTCAAATAGGCAGGTTGAGAGGCTCCAGGAGGATATTTAATTTGGAGAAAACTGTTTTATCAGTTTCCTCTGTGGTTGGTAAAATCCAGTTGGGGACCTGGAGCCTAGAGATTTCATAGGGATCTGGGTGGGATGGAATCTCCAATCCTGGAACCGAGTCTGGCTTGTTGATTGTGCAGGTGAATCCTGGGCTTATAGCAGAGCCAGGACCAGGGTTATGGGCTCCACCCTCCCGAGAAGTCCAGGCGTGCAAGGGTGAAGTGTGCCTGTTGGCACAGGACAGTCTGGCAGAGAAGACGGAGGGCCCAAGCCAGTGGGCTGTAGTAGCCAGGAAGCTGTAAGAGAGAGTGTCACCAGTGGTAGCTACAGAGTGGGTACCAAACAGGGACACAGTTACAGGGTAAAGAGGACCGAGGTCAAAGCCTGAACAGCAGTGCTGACCAGAGAGCCAGGTGGCTCTGTGTTTTCCATTCGTTATTTCATTATTGTTTTAAAGTTGAAACCCCTGCAGGATGGATTGTTTTTTTTTCTTTTACTTCAATAAACATGGGCCAAAAAAGCCCTTAAAGTGGAGTTCCCATTATAAAAAAAAATTAAAAGTCAGCAGCTACAAATACTGCAGCTGCTGACTTTTAATAATCGGACACTTACCTGTCCTAGGATCCAGCAAAGCGGGGGATCGAAGCCCGCTCGTCTCCCCCTCCATTCGGCGGCGCCGGCATTGTAACTGTGGGCGCCCGGCTGTGGCTTCACAGCCGGGCACACACTGCGCATGCGCGAGCGGCGATGCGCACCGTAATTGGCCGCGCAATCATCTAGTACCTGTCAAGTGTCCCAGATGATTGACAAGAGGGAGGGGGCAGAGCTGAGCCCTTCCTGCACCGAGGGGAAGTGACGTCAAGAGCTCAGACACTGAAGGAGGCAAACTAAGAGGGACCCCCTAGCAACAGCCATTTAGAGGTGAGTAAAAAAAAAAAATCAAAATGTTTTTTTTAGGCACATTCATGATATATTTTTTTTGGGTGGACTTTAAACTGCATATCTGGCATAGACTCAGCTCACTGGTAAGCTCTACACTGAAGCTAAATAACCCCCAATATTACAATATATATACTAGGCTGTATATATATATCAAATACACTGCCACTAACTAACCTGCCTGCCTAATCTAGCTTAATCTATCTCCGCCCACACACTATACATGGCCGCTATGTAAGCAGCCTTATATAGTGGTTCTCTTAGCAGAGCTCGCTGTGATTGACCAAAACATGCAGGTCAGGTGCATGCTTTGTCCAATCATCATACAGCAATGCACTGCAAGCTCGACTTTCCCACGAACGCCCCATAATATGCGCTGTTTGGCGAACACCCAATTTTCGAGTCGAACTGACGTTCGTTTTGAACATCAAGATCATCCTTAATTGTAATGCGTCAGTGCACTTTTACTGCAGTATATTGAAGTGCATCAGTGCACTTTTACAGCATTATATTGTAGTGTGTCAGTGCCCTTTTACTGCAGTATATTGTAGTGTGCTAATGCAGTGTGTCTATGTAGTGCAGTGTTTTACACCACATTACATAACATCTAGTGTTGTATACAGTGCTGTTCACCCCCCTTTTCTTATTTTTGGCTGCTGCGTGTTATCTGTCAGCATCAGTCCTCCAGTTAAGGTGCACCAAACACCAATTTCCATTTAATAAAGTGCATCAAATTATACATTTCCCCATCTCTATTCCATTTTGGTAATAAGCCCCCCATCATGTTTGGGAGGCAAACAAGGAGAGGCAGACATTCTAGTGTCACTGTGAGGGGGCCAGCAGCATCTGTGTCCACAGGCAAAGGTGGACGCGGTACATCCTCAGGCAGGGCACCATTTTCTATGTTTAGTGATGTTGCCTGTGCTATCCAGCCACAGCATGCAAAGGAGATGTTGGCCTGGCTTATTAAAACATCCTCATCCTCCCCATCCTCTATCACCCAAGTAGAGACTAGTGCGCAGTCCACCGCAGAAGCCAGAGCGGTTCATTCTGCCTCCCTGTCCACAGCGTCAGCCACTTGCTTCTTGAGGATGCACAGCCATTACTTGATTTTGATGTTGGTTCTGAGGTAGAGGAAGGTAGGAACATGAGCCTACCAGAGGCGGCTCTCTGATTAGGCAAATTAGGTGGTCGCCTCCCAGGGGCCTCGCGGCCGCCTAACTTGCCTGAAGTGTGTGTAGGAACGTCCCCCTGTGACCCTGTCAGTGTCCCCACTGAGCGGGCCGGATGGATGAGCGAGGGTCGCTCTTAGTATGCAGCCGCAGCGCTGCTATATCATCAGCGCCGCGCCGAACAGAAGCTTCTTCCCTCTGCCACTCTCGGCTCTCTTCAGCGCCCCCTCTGTGTCCTCAAGGCAGCGCCGCCTCCAGACAGATTATAGAGGTGAAGGCGGAGCTGCCGGCCGCTGCTGAACACAGGAGGGATGCAATGCATGCACGCACAGGAGTAGAGGAGTTTGTTCTGCTGTGTGGAGGGAGGTGAGCTGGCAGGCTTTGTGCAGGGATTTAATATGTAGGAGGGGGCGGAGAGTGTTTGCAGCAGGCTGGGAGGCCAGTTCTGGTGCTGTGCAACTTCAGTTGCTGCAAGGTGGCCTTTGAAGTGATGTACCAATAAATTAGGGCTTATTCACACCATTTACCACTTTTCTACCATGTGCACCCCTCTCATGTCATACTACCCCCCACCATACATTCCGCACACCTTTCATATGCATACTACCCCCACCTTACACTCTGCACCCCTCTCATGTCATACTACCCCCACCATACACGCTGCACCCCTCTCATGTCATACTACCCCCCACCTTACACTCCGCACCCCTCTCATGTTATACTACCCCCCACCATACACTCCGCACCCCTCTCATATCATACTACCCCCCACCATACACTCCGCACCCCTCTCATGTCATACTACCCCCACCATACACTCCGCACTCCTCTCATGTACATACTACCCACCACAATACATTCCACACCCCTCTAATGTACATACTACCCACTATCATATCCTCCACTTTTCTCTCCTACACACCATTGTACAGTGGCATAATAATAGCACCATGGGCAAAGTAATGCACTGGGGCCCCTACCAGAGAGATTATGACCTGTGGCATATAGTGACCATGACTCAATTATGCTACATATTGGGCATGGCTTTTTAGTCTGATTAGAAATCCTAGTCTGATTTTTTTTTTTAAAAGCTTTTATTATTATTTTACATAAAAAAATAATAATTTTTTTTGGTGAGAGTTTTTTGGCTTCTTTGGTGAGATAGCAGGGGTCTAAATAGACCCCTGAAGTCTCACTTTTTAGACCGAGAAAAGGGACTGAGGAAACACATTCCCAAACCCCTTTCTCTTCAGCCTCAGCTGCACTGCAGATGAATGAACAGGAGACAGTGGCTCCTCTCCATTCATAACCCAAAGCAGAGTAAACACAGTCACACAATCATTATGTTCATTTAGAAAATGAAGGGGCTGGTAAATTACATATTTATCAGCCCCTTTTCCTGAAGATCTCCCACAGCAGTCAGGGGGAGAGAAGAGGAGGGAAGCTGGCAGCGCTGTGGGGGGGGGGCATACATTTATTTTTTATTGAATTATTTTTCTCATTATGGACATGAATGGGGCCTCATTTCTACATTTTGCCTAAGGCCTCACAAAGTCTAGAGCCGCCTCTGGTACAGATAGGTGAGAACACTTATAAACAACAAATTGTCAGTCATGTTTCCCTATGAACTTGGGCCTGAGTGTACTATAATTTGACCTCTTCACATAAGGGTTGCTCACTGTGGTGTTTGTATGTTATACATATAAAACTCAATAAAAAGATGTATAAAAAAAAAAAGGCTAACAGAAAAGACCACTCGCTAAACGTGACCCATTCAAACTGAATGGGGGAGCCTCACAACCGCCCTGCAACCATGTGTAATGCGTAGAGTTCAAGATTGCATATCAGAAACTCTCTATAGGAACTAATCCACTAGTATTTGATATAGAATAAGTAATAACTCAGCCTTAGCTTCTTTTCCAGATGTGTTGTTTTTTTTTTCTATAATCCATTAGTGTATTGGGTATTATTCCTGTTGTACCTGTGACTGGTGATAGTGCATATACTTGTAAAGGACGTCATCGCAGTGTCTCTCCTTTGTTTTGTTTTTTTTCACTTTGTTTTAAATAATTTGTATGATTTTATGTTTTTTGTTCCAATAAAAATAATGTAATTTGAAATAAATTGTTAATTATGTAGTGCCTCAAAAGTCTAGCTGCTTGCTCTAATTGTCAAAGTAATGTTCTGGAGTTCAGCTTTAATTTACAATTCAAAGCTTTGAATTACTATCATTCTTGAAATGTACTGCTATTGTAAAAAGGATTGCCCCAAATTATCACATTTTCTTACGTATTACAAAAACACAAAACTAAAAATAGGACTGGCATTTTTATGTCAAATAAAATTAAAATTAAGTAATAATCTTTCCTAAAGCCCCATACACACGCGCGGATTATCCGCGGACCAGGTCGGTCGGATCCTGTCCGTCGTACTTTGTCCGATGTTGTTGTTGCGTACACACAGCCGGACAACGTTGTCGGAATATCCGGTCTGCAAGAACGTCGTGACGTAAGTCGTCTTCCACGAGACTGGAAAAGGGAAGTTCAGCACCACGTCAGGCACCCGTTGGGCTCCTTCTGCTGATCCCGTGTTTATCGCGAGTTAGTCGAAGTTTGGTGACTTAAGATTCGCGCTTCTCAGTTTTCTGACTCAGATCGTTACTGCTCTTCAGTTTGTGCTTGTCGTGCGTATCTGTTTATTAGTGCGTGTAGTCAGTTCGCATTTGTTGGTCATTGCGGCCTATATCTTGATATAGGACGCTTTGATTTGCACTGCTTATTGTCTGCTCGTTTCTGGTATTCATTTCGTTCTTTCAGGCCTTGCTGTTTATCGGTGCTTTCTGTTTGTCCGTTCTGACCAGCCGACCTTTTGTGACCTTGTGAGCGATGTTTCCCGTGCGTACTCGTCGCCAAGTTCGTGCTGTACGCGGAATTGGTGTCGGGCTTTTAGCTTTGACCCAAGACCCATCCATGAACAGAGTGACGAGGAGGATGTGGACCAAGAATTGGTTGCTTCAGCGTGACCAATTCTCGCACATGCCTTTGCTTCGTGAGATCCGGGAGAATAATCCTGATGATTTCAGGAACTTTCTCCGGATGACGGACCCCGATTTTCACCGTCTTTTGGCTTTGCTGACCCCCTTTATCAGCCGGCAGGATACCTGCATGAGACAAGCCATTACTCCGGAGCAGAGGCTTGTTGCCACATTGAGGTACTTGGCGACAGGGAGAAGTCTTCAGGATTTGAAGTTCTCTTCAGGTATCTCTCCCCAGGCCCTGGGAATCATTATTCCAGAGACCTGTTCTGCCATCATCGAGGTCCTGCAGGAGGACTATATTAAGGTAACATTTCTCCTTTACTATTCCCTTCTATGTATGCTCTGTTTGCTAATGTCTTGTATTTTTGACCTCCTTCCCTAATTACCATGATTGCAATATGCTCTAATATTCTGTGCCCCTTTTCTCCTTCATGCATTTTTCCCTTCACTTACCTCCCCAGCATGCTCTTCTGCCCCAATAGACACCTATGGCCTAGTCACTTAAGCAATGTCTTTTGTCTGCTGCATAGTATTGTTTGCCCCCAAACACCCCCTAAAATACGCACTAATGTTTGCTGTGTGGTTTACTTCATGTAGAGCCCCTTTTTTTTGTGGGGGGGGGGGGGCAAACTCATTAGGAACCCCCTCCCCCAACTGCTCTGTCAGATGGTACCAATCCTCTATCTGCTGGCTTTCCCAAGGTCAATACACACTATATACCTACCTCTTTATAGTGGGCATCTTTACGGATGAATTCAGCAAAGCATGTAGTGCAAGGGGCTGCCTCCATACTTTCCATTTCCTATTTTTTTGTGTTCTTTCCCTCCTATTAGCTTGCTTGGTAATTTCATAATGTCACAATGTGCTTTCCTTTTTTTTTGTGGGGGTGGGGGGGTGTTTGAAATGTTATTTTAGCTTTCCTGGGGGCTGCCAATAGTGTTAAGTGAGGGTCTGGCCAAGCTAGCACACATTATTGAGCCATCTGCCAATCAATGAAGTGCAGAGGGTTACCTGTCCAACCCCCCCCCCCCCCAAACCCTAGTTATTGCCAATGGCCCATCAGAAGTGTGGGGATTGATGGGGGGTGATTAATCTGTGAAGGGGAGCCTCTACTTTTCTGTGCAAATACTTTCCAGCCTCAACTTTTAAACAATGCTCTTGTTCCAAGATGTTGATTGTCTAATCTGCTTGCAATGTTTATGTGCAAAGTGACTAATTTTTTTTTCTGGTTTCACTCCACAGTTCCCTTCCACGCCACAGGAATGGCAGACTGTGGCCTCCCACTTTGCCAGCCGTTGGGACTTTCCTAACTGCGGAGGGGCAATTGATGGGAAACACGTCCGCATCGTCCCACCGCCCAACTCGGGGTCCTACTATTATAATTATAAAGGGTTTAATAGTGTAGTGATGTTGGCGGTGGTGTCGGCGACATATGAGTTTATGTATGTGGATGTGGGGATGAACGGCCGGATCTCGGATGGTGGTGCCATTGTGCACACGGAGTTCTACTGGCGTCTCCAAAGTGGCAGTCTGTGCTTGCCACCTCCAGAGGAGAATGCAGAAGGACTCCCCTTCGTCTTTGTCGCAGATGAAGCGTTTGCGTTGACTCCCCATCTGATGAGGCCGTTCCCGATGAGGACCCTCACCCCAGACCAGAGGGTCTTCAACTACAGGCTGTCCAGAGCCCGAAGAGTTGTTGAGAACACTTTTGGCATCCTGGCCAGCCGCTTCCGCCTGTTCTTGACGGCAATTAACTTGGCGGAATACAAACTGAACCACATAGTTCTTGCCTGTTGCATATTGCACAACTTCATCAAAAGACATAACAGGAACTATGTGGTGCCCGTTGGCCCAGATGTGGAGGGCCCTCCAAATGCTGACCTCACAGCCCTTCAAGTGGCACGTCCAGGCTTGCCCCCTCTAAATGCCCGTGCGGTCCGCGAGCAATATATGGAGTACTTTGTGGGTAGGGGGGCCATTGCTCTGCCTGACGATGTGTGAGAGGCATTTTTAAATAAATATTTTTTTTCAACCAACCTATGATTTCTTGTCATTTCCGTATTCTTTTTAGCTTATTTTACCTTGAACATTTTTCCCTTTGCCTTTGACAGTGGGAATGCACTTTCTGGGCAAAAGGAGGTAACAGTCTCTTCTTCCCAAAATGATTATTCTCATGTTGTGTGTTTGATACCTAATCTTTGGTCTAGAGAAGGTTTGTACTGCATAACTGACACCCAAAATACTCCTTTTCATCACCAGGTCAGACATGTGTGTATTCACAAAAATGCTGTGCTCCGTGTTTTCGTACAAAGCACTGTGGGTGTCATTTACATAAGTCAAATCCACTATGCTCTACAAGTGCAGTGCAAAAGTGCCCTGGAAAAGAAACTTGCAGTGCAAACTGGACTTGCCTTTAGTAAATAACACCCATTGCCCCCCATATCCTTTACATTTGACATACATAATGCATTGTGTTTTTCAAATAAGGAAGCCACACATTTAGAAAAGTAAAAAAGTTTACTTGCAAAACATTCACAAGTGCATTTACAAACTTCTTGCCCAAACTGACAACATCTTGGTTATTTACAACATTGTTTACAAACATTCCGCAATTGGTAAAACCAGGCATGGAGCAAAACAGAACCTAGGAACTAGGAAAGTTCAACTTTGTAAAGTGAAGACAAGATCAGACATGACTATATGTTCAAAGTGTGTTTGATCTTGCCTTCATCACATGGGGGGTCACCCCTGGAAAGTGGAAATTTAGAACATGCACACAATTTGGGTCTGAAAATGGTCATTAGATGGTAAAACACATGCCTAGAATATTCAAAAGTGGCATTTTCCATCATGGGGATGAATGGACATTTTTTGGGGGTGCAACCCCTTCACCACAACCACTTTCGTAGTTCGTAAAGTGGTTGCACCCCCAAAAAAACCTTGTCATTCATCCACCATGATGGGAGCTAGCACATGTGGACACAATGTGTGCATGTTCCAAATTTCACACAGTTCTTAACTTGCAAATGTGGTCAGAAGCAGCCACAAATGTGCGTTAATTACTTGGTGCGTTTTCAGATTTTTCCTAAAACATCAATGATGTTCTTCAATTTTTGTTGAACATCATTGATGTTTTGCTTTATGTAATCTAGATCTCTATTGCAGACCATTATCTCCCCAATGAGTACGTGGGCACTCTCTGTGGTAAAGTGCGATTTTTCTTCCACAACATCCACGTCACCTAAAAACCAAACACAAAAAAAATAGGGTTTTGGAAATGAGGCAGCCATACATTGATTAGCTTACCAGTAGCTGTGTTCTCACACACTCACCTGTTGTGGTGACAAGTTCTCCAATTTCTATGATCTCTCCTTCCTCCTCCTCCTCCTCCTCTGCTTCTGCTCTTTCACCTTTTTTGGGAGGTGTTGTTTTTGGGGTTTCCTCAGACGTTCCAAGTTTTCGCTCCCCTATGAGAATGTACAAAAGGAAGATTTAGCAACACAATCTATTGAGGGCAGAAATAGGAAATGACAAACATTGCTTGAAAGTGAGGGACAATATTTTTGGGTGTCCAGTTACAAATGACACCAACATGAATGTAGTCACTTTGTAAAGGTCCGAAACTTATAGCTTTTTGGTCGACGTTTGGGTGATGGAGACCCCCCTCTAGTATCCACTGGAGCACATGTGTGGAAAAGCCTAATAAAAAGGGGGTTTAGGTGTCCCAGCACTAGTGCTCTAGAGTCCAGATGGGTAAACAGCTACTGGGTGACGTCTCCTTTACATTCAATAAATTGGCTGGACAGTCTTGATGACATTTCTAGAGAGAACAAACTTCCTTTCCCCCAAAAAACAACAAACATCGTATTATAAGTGGCCGAACGATCGAGGTTGAGTACGATCGAATGGACACACACACACACGAACATGACAGTGGCAGAAAGATCGAGGTTGAGTACGATCGAATGCACAGACGAACCTGAAAGTGGCCATTTTGGAATGTACAACTTTGTAAAAATCCAAACACATGGAGCAGTATGCAAGCAAGAAATCAAACACAAAACACAACTACTTACTTTTTTGAAGAACTCGCTTGATCTTTCTGTACTGATCGGCCTCCCTCAGTTTCAGGTCTGACCAGCGTTTCCTCAGTTGCTCCTTGGATCGTTGTACCCCAAAATGATTGTACAGCCTCCTCACAACTTTAGACATGATCTTGGCCTTGCGGACATTGGGGTTGAGGTAAGGCCCATACTTCCCATCATAGTCGCTCCTCTTTAATATGTCCACCATCTCCAACATTTCTCCAAATGACATATTGGAGGCCTTGAATTTCAGGCTCCAGGATCGGGACGTTTCTGCCTCCGGACTTTCCTCGTCCTCCTCCTCGTTGGTGGGATATTTCGGCCGCACCTGCTGTGTCCCCGCCATGTGCTCTCCCCACTGCGCCGTAAAGAGAAGGGGTGGGGAATAGACGAGAAAGATCGTCAGGGGCGGGCGGAGTTTGACGCATGAGCACTGTATATAAAACGTCATACGCCTGTGTCATAGCCACGATCTGGGAGACGAGGGGGAGAGAAAGCTCACGCACGAGACGATCGCTATAAACGAAGGTACAATTTGACGTTGGTACATAACTAGCCTAGACTGATTCGACCTTGAGGCTTCTTTATGGAGAAGATTAGGAGAGTTTAGCCTGACATAATTTATAGTGTTTTGTGTGGTGTTGTGTCTTGCAGAGATTATGAAGGGATTCAACGACGTGAGTTTTCTCCCCCTCTTCATTGATAAATACAGGGAATTTCCCATTTTATGGCAGGCCAAACACCCCCATTACGGCATCAAACCAAAGAGGTACGCAGCCCTGCTGGAACTTGTGGAATTTGTAAAGCCAAGGTTCCTCACGGCAACTGTTGATGATATAAGAAAGAAAATTGGCAGCCTGAGGAGTGCGTATATCAGGGAGCGCAAGAAGGTCGTGAAGTCTGAAGAAACTGCAACTGCAGCAGATGAGGTCTATGCCCCCAAGCTCTGGTACTATGACAGGCTCCATTTTCTCAAAGACCAGGCTGATGTCACGGAGTCACTCTCGACTCCTCCTTCCACGCTTCCTTGCGCGCAGCCCACCCCTGATGAGGCTTCCGAGGAGCAACCTGGGCCTTCCAGTCTGGAAGAGGTGGAGGAGCCCAGCTTGTTCGAGGTATAGTAGTTTGGGAACCATTTTTGTGAAAAAGGAATGATGTTCACTGAATTCAGGATCACCAATTGCTTAGTTCCTAACGTGTTTGACATATCAACAGACAGTAGTGTTGGAGACATTTGGGGCAAGAATCTAAACTGCAGGGCTGAGAATTGTATGGTTTTCTATTTGTAAACATTTTGCAACAGTCACTAGATGAAAATTGTGTGTGTTTGATGAACAAATAACTGAAACTATGTTCTTTTTTCAGACACAGGAAGACCTCAGCCAGGAGGAGGCTGTGGAAGGTGGCAGTCAGGAGGAGGCAGGGGTTAGTGGCAGCCAAGAGGTGGGTAGTGGCAGACAAGAGGGGGCTAGGCCTCGGAGCCTGACTGACTCCCAAATCCCTCCCCTCCGCCTTCCGTACAGAAGGGCGAGAAGGGGGGGTGATGCGGCAGAGTCAGCGCTCCGGATGATCAGAGAGGCTTCAGCCTCCCTACATGCCACACCCACCGACGAGGAGACCTTTGGCTCCGTGGTTGTCACTAAAATGAAGGGTATGGAGGTGAGGCAATGCAACATGTGTGAGGGGCTCATCCTCCAGGTCCTAAATAAGGGGATGGCTGGGGAGATGACCCCACTCACACAGGTTTGCCATAGTGACCATGCTCCGCCTCCTCCTCCTCCTCCTTCTGCCACCCCACCAGCACGACAGCCACAGCGTGCAAGGAAGCGTGGAAGGAAGACCTGAGAGTGACGACCTGGATTCAGTCTGGTCTGAGAGAAGATGGAGCCTCTCGTAGTACCAGAGCCTGGGGACCTAGATGGCATCTGCTGCAGTTCCGGATGTTTTGGACTTCAGGACCAGATTGCACTCCCCTTAATATACGTACTCCTCAGGCCCCCAATTTTCGAAGCTTGAAAAATGATGGTTGCCGTGGGGGTCCAAGGCTTTGCAAAATCCCCAAGTTTCACCATGGCTGCGTTCCTCTTTGTTTTGTTGCTGAGAGCGAAATAAAGGTCTTTTTGATTTGAAATAATCATTGCCTATTGTGTTTTACTTTTCTACAATGACAGTTTATTTGTGAGTAGGCAGGTACATTTCACTAATCATAAACTATTATTAACAAGGGGCACCAACAACCAACAAACTCATAGTAAATTTAAGCAACAAATACAAATGTTAATAATGTGCTTTTGCTAAGTTGAGACACACAACCCCCCTCCAAAAAAAACTAACAAAATCTACTTCAAATATGTCTTCCAAAAAAAAAAAAAAAATAAAAGACAAATCATGCTAAAAATATAACAAAGATTATTTTACAATCTGAGTAAAAATAAACATGTAGTGTAGAAATCGTGAAAAGTAATAAAGAACTAAGTTTGTGAGAAGTGCGGGTGAATAGGAGCAGCTAAAACATGTCATTGTTCTTGCATTGTAAAGAAAAAGAGAATGCGCTGCATTAAAGACATTTTAACATTGCAGCGTGACGAATGTGCTGTGTCGATTAGGAAAGGTAGTTTTACCTGACCGAGCGCTTCCGTCACAGAATTTCTTCTGAGCATGCGTAGCACTTTGTCCATCGGACAACGCTACACACGATTGGATTTGGTGTGATCGGACCGTGTTGTCAAAAAATCTATCCAGCAGGAGATAGGACTTTGTTGTCGGACTTTTTCACAAAAAATCTATCCAGCAGGAGATAGGACTTGTGTCCGTCGGACAATCCGACGTACACTGTCCGATGGTGCATACACACGGTCGGATTTTTCAACAACATTGTCCGATCGGACAGAATCCATGCGATAATCCGACGACCCCCTGCTGGCCCATTGCTGGGGAATGGCCGAGGCCTCACTAATATGCATCGCAGCCCCTCCTTACTCCCACCCTCCAGCTTCTACAGACTTCCAGACAAGGGGGAAGTGCCAGAGAGCTGCCAGATGAGTTATCCAGCCCTGAGTCACTAAACCCTGACCCAAATTCACAGCCCAGGCTCAGCCCTGAGCCCAAATAAATGTACCTACACTAGCAATCTACACTAACAAACCTATCTACTGTACATCAGGCACACATACTAGAGGGTGCTACATTATTACCAGATAGAAGGGGGAGTTTACCAAGACTGGAGTGGACAGAATCTGAGACCAATTCGCATGGCAACTGTACTTCTGGCTTTCACTTTCAAAGCTTAATTGAACAAGCTGACGTTGGAAGCTGTTTGGTTACTATGCATAGCTGGTCCAGATTCTGCCTGTTTTAGGTTTTAAAAAATCCCTCTACAATCTCTGACTCCAATGTCAACTGTCAGAGAAGGGATTCTGTACCAGGGAGAGAGCTTCCCTATCTCTATGGTATATTGAAGCCAGACTGAACTGAACAGAGAGAGTGAACCGACAACAGCTAGTAAGTCCTGGAGAAGTGACATCACACATAGGCTTCAATGGCCCATTCATTGACATTATCAGAGCTCTCTTCTCTCCCTTGCAGCCTAGCTGGCTGATACATGGAACATGACTGTGTAAGCAGGTGCACGGTAAATGTTTTATGTTGGTTAAAAATGTTCCAGTATTTTGTAGTTGATATATGTTGTTAGAATTACAGCAACCATGTAGCTCTGTTAAGTTGTGTTTTCTTTGCTAAGGTGGTGCTCCCTGGGAGGTAAGGTTATCTCTGCTGACCAGGTTTTCCTGGACTTTTTGGGGAGTTGCAACTCTCTGCTGGGGAAAACACAAAAAAAGGATGGGAACCTCCTCTCGTGAGCGCCACAGTTAGTAAGACAGTTCCAGGTCTCCCCATTCAAGGAACAAGTATGCTGCTAACTACGTGAACCACTGCTTTGTACTTAACCACCCCTTGTGGGAACCCAGTTGGGGTTCCAGGGGTATTGATGCTTGACCAATGGACTTTCTCACCATTTTGTGGTATAACTACAAGGGGCAATCAGGGGCACCAGTGGCCTAACTAAGAGGCACTTAGAGGATTGTGTGGAGGAATGTGTATTGAAGACATCTTTGTTGAACTGTTTATTTGTTACTCTTAACCACTTCAGTAAAGAATGGTTATTGTTATTTAACTTGGCCTGGACTGAACTTACCTGAGAGGTGCATGCACACATGGCGTATACCAAGAACAGGGCTCATTAGGGGACAAGACAAGTTAGAAAAGATGCAATACAGTTTTCTTTTTTTGTTTATTGAAAGGTATAAAGTGTACAAAGGTCCACAATAGACACATCCATGACTACATTGTTTGACATACTGTATAGAACAGTTGTAAGGCATATTACAAAAACCATTGAATACAAAATACATACCAGTTAAAATTATGAGAGATGAAAAATAGCAATAAAACAGCAAATCCATTATAATGATTCAACTCTGAACAGTGGGATGTTCAGATAAGTATAAATCCCGAACCTTCAAGGTGTATCAACCATCAATTGCTTAAATTCTAGACATGTGCAATTAACTTAGTTTGGAATTTGTTTTGTAACGAATTTAGACAAATTTGTTAGTTCAGAAATATCTGATCTAATTTTTCTGAATATGCGGAAAATCAAAAATTCGGAAATTCGGAAATTCTAAATTTCTGAAATACGGAAATTCAAAAATTTGGATATTCAAAATTTAAAATTTTGGAAATTCTAAAATTCAGAAATTAGAAATTCGAAAATCATAAAATTTGAAATTTTGGAAATTCTAAGATTCGGAAATTTTAAAATTCAGAAACTTAAAATTTTAAAATTCAGTAATTCGAAAATCTGAAAATTTGGAAATCCAAAAATTAAAATGAAAATCCTAAAATTCAAAAGAACTAAAATCCGAAGATAAGAACAAAAATCCTAAAATTCAAAAAAAATAAAATTTGAAAATCTGAAATAATAACTAACTAATAATACCTTAACTATAACTAACTATTAAAATATAGTTATTGTAATTTCCTTTCAAATTTGATAGTTAGTGAACGTAACGAATAAGAATTTATCTGAAGTTACGAATTATCCGTAAAAACGAATGCCGTATCTAATTGAATGGAATGTAACAAATTAATAATAATAAATAACAATAATAATAATAATAATAAAAACGTATTATTTTGTTCCGTTCCACTTGCGGCATTCGTTATTTTGGATAATTAGTAACTTCAGATAAATTTGTATTCGTTACATTCACTAACAGCCAAATATGAAAGGAAATTCCAATACCTATAATTTAATAGTTATTATTAGTTAGCTAGTTATTTTTGGGGATTTCCGTATCTTCGTTCTCTCGAGTTTTCGGGTTTTCCTTTCTTATTTTTGGATTTTCAAATTTTGCGATTTTTAAATTTTTGCATTTTGGCATTTTTCGAATACCGAATTTCCGAATTTCCAAATTTCCGAATTTCTAAATTTCCGAATTTCCAAATTTCCGAATTTTCTAATTTCCGAAAAAAGAAAAAACGAATGAAATGAAAATGTATACTATATCTCATTAGGAGAAAAGGTATTATAGGCCGGCCCGGGGTTCTTCTTTAAAGTTGACACATATCCTTATATCCATTGATAGCTTTCTTACAATATCCCATGTTGACTGTGTATATGGTTTTCATTCATATTTCATTACTAATTGTTATTAGTGGAAGCATTATTTCAACCTAGTCTTGGCTGTAACCAGGATTTGGCTGAATAATCCTTGTTTTAAACCTCCCATCTTGAATAAATACCGTCAGAGAGAGTTGAAACTATTAACTTTGTGTCTGTGTGTCATTTAAGGGTATACACAACATGTCTGAACCCGGGCTGCAGAGTTCACAGGGTCATGGCAGCACAAGAGAACATGCATTACCAAGCAACCCCCAAGGGGGCAGTGCTACAGGATAATAGAAATTATTATGAGGGATGAGTACCATTTTCATAATGTTAACCATTATGGCTTGTTCATCAGGTGTTTTGAGCTGTATTGATTGAAAACAATTGTTTTCTATGTGTGCTGTTCACATTATACAAACAGATTGATGTGCATTGCATAAACATGTAGTACATTTGCTAGCACGTTGCAAGATGCTGCTGTACATAGAGTTAAATGAGATTGTGAAAATGTACTAAATAAAGTAAAAAAAACAAAAAAACAAGCACAATGATTTGTGGTGACTCATTGCAGTGCTAATGCACAAAGCTTACTAGCGTGCCATGTGTTAATGTTTGCTCCCCTTTGAGCATATACGTGCATTACTAATGTGGTGACGGTTGTTTCCAATGCGGTTTCAACTTTAGAATAAACACTTTACAACTACTTTTTACTACAGGCATCCTACTATTAGGCTTACCTGTAACTACACTGGATATACCGTGCAGGTTTAGGAGATACCCCTGTATTTGCATGTGCCAACGTTATCGGCACATGCGCACTTAAGCAAACTGAAGCAACGGCACGTACGTCATGCGGCTCAGGCGATGTGATTGGCCGGAGCCGCAATACCCGGAAGTAACCCCCGGTATCGATGTCGGCCGCTAGAGCAGTGAACGAGGACTGCTGCGGGAGCTTTGATCTCAGGTAGGTAATTCATAATGAGCTAGTATGCTATGCATACTAGCTCATTATGCCTTTGTCTTGCCGTTTTTCTTTTTTTCTAATGCCGTGTACACACGACCGGACTTTCCGTCAGAAAAGGTCAGACGGAATCATTCCGTCGGATATTCCGATCGTGTGTGGGCTTCATCTGACATTTTTCTTCAAAAATTTTGATAGACCTAGAAATAGAACATGCTTTAAATCTTTCCGACCGAATCATTTTCTATCAGGAAAATCGTTCGTCTGTATGCTGGTCCGAAGGACCAAATATGACGCAAGGGCAGCTACTGGCTATTGAACTTCCTTTTCTAGTCCCATCGTACGTCATCGCATTCGAAACGAACGGACTTTGGTGTGATCGTGTGTGGGCAAGTCCATTTGGTCGGAAATCTGTCGGAACTCCGTCGGGAAGACCGTCTGAGTTTATTCTGATGGAAAGTCCGTTCATTTGTACGCGGCATTTGGGTTTACAACCACTTTAACAACCATTGACCAAGGCTGTTAAAATCTATTGCCAACACATTAAAATGCATGTTATATTCATTTTTATTGCATTGCTATTGACTTCTATGGCCTTCCAAAGCATTTAAACAAAGAAAAAACAGACATGTCATATTTTTCAAATCACACTGCACTGCAACACAGAGATTAGAACATCACTATTCTTTTAATAGAAAAGCTGGGCGCATGCGTGTTGCAGCACATGCGGTAAATTGCAAGAGTGTAAATGGGTCCTAAAGGCTTAGGATTGAGTTCACAGTGCTTTTAAGAATGAAGACCCTGCTATAAAATACTTTGATTTTGAAAAATGTGTGGGATGCCTGCTTTAGTCACTTCCTTTGGTTATTAAAACAGTGTAGTTAATTAAAAATCTCCATATGGCACTCCAGAATCTGGCAGAGGGAATATAATACTGTGCTGTGTCTTGACTATTACATTTAAATATTTTTGTACATAGTACGTTTACCTAAAAATCTATTGTGCAGCTCGGAGAAATAATTAACATATGCCTGGTATGTAGATACCCACATGAAAACACATACTCAGTAGTTAGTCAATGTATTTCTTTACACCTACTACATATTATACTGTACATTGTTTCATTAGGTAAACATACATGGTCAATAGGTTCAAATGCTCTTTGAACCTAATATTTGGACAAGGGAAAAATGTGTGATCTAACTGACTGTAAAATAATTGTTGCAGTCATATACTGTACTGTGATTGTAGCATCTCCCAGACTGATGACCTCCTGAGATTTTTATGCACTGGTATCATTGTGCAAAAAAAAAAAGATTCAGTAAATGATCAAAAAATAATGGCCCGACACGATTAAGCTAATAGAAGGGCTCATGTCGATGGGCATTGTTTTCCTTAATTTGATGTGCTTTAGAAGCACACTTCAGCAAATTCCTACCATCTTAAAGTGGTTGTAAACTCTCCCCCACAACTTTGTCCCATGTAAATCAGCATAAAAAACCCAAATGAACACTGCTTGTAGATATCTCCTTACTTGCTTAGTATTGTTGTAATACTTTTTGTTTTTTAGAATGACGTGACTGAGCATGCCCAGATCTTCCCTGATTTACGACACACTCTATGTACTTGTCTATCTATTATCAGGACTTCCTACGGCACACAACACTGAAATCCCAGGAGACTGCAGAATCATTCAGAGGTTCCTCCTACACCCCATGTGACTATGTGACATCACATGCAGTGTAAACCAGGGCATCCGACAGCATTACTGCAGTCTTATCAGCTGAAGCTGATAAGACTGACAAAGGCAAACACTAGATAATCGGTACAAGTAAATACTATAAAATAAAACAAGCTATGAACAGGGAAGCAGGGTTGCTATAGAAACGTTGGATTGAGAAGGAGGCTTGGTTAACAGTACAGGAAGTGCTCAATGTAAGGGCGAAAATACACTCCACTGTGGACTCCAAAAACAATACTTAAGATGCCGCTGTCTAACCCCTGAAAACAAGTTTTTTAAAGTTTCTTTAAACAGTAAGTAATATGCGATTTGGGCTGGATTATAGTGGTTATAGTTTTATAATTACTTATTATAATGGACTAAATGAAAAGAAGCATCAGAGTGGGAGAGTTTACTTCCTCTTTAATCAAACTGTATACACGACAGTTTGGAAGCTACTTTGATCTGCCTTGGGTTTATTTCACCCTAAAAGGTGTTCTGGTGTTCTTACCCGATGGGCAGTTGACTGTCAGGTGGTAAAAAGATGCCACGAAAGCAGGAACTGTGGGGCTACTATGAAGGCCATTCCTGTTTGACTGAGAGAGAAGATGTCTCAGTTAGGGGGTAATACAATCACCACAGCAGCTTGGTGGGTCGGGGTTCCTTAGGTGTCTGTGGAAGAGTTGGGAGATTTATCAGACGGTGCTCATCATGTGCTATGTAGCGTCATTTGAGTGATGATGTTTCTACAAGAGATTCGGTTTCTTGGAGAAAGTAGAAAACACTCACATAAATGTCCTTGAGTTTTTTGAGGAGTACATGGGAACAGAGATAGATTATAGTCAAATGCAGACACCCAAAGACCACCTCCTGTTAACATTTGCTCAGATAGTCTGACAGCTGCTGGTGCAGAATACAATAACTGCATCTACGCTGTTTAATGACTGTGTGACACAGTTTCATCAACTAACCATTTATAAACAGATAACAATATAAACATACAGACTGTTGGCAAAAGGAGATTTTTAATTGGAAGGATGTTGGGCAAGAGGGCAACAACAGAGCCACAGACTAAGCAAATTTCCATATCTTTACTGTACACAGACTGCAGATCCAACTTCCATTTTCACACAGAATTTTTACAGCTGCTATCTATGGATTGTGAGTTTAGGTCGGGGGCAATAAAAGAACTCACAACAGCGCAATGCACAGGTACTTTAGGATAGCAATACAATTGGCATGGGTCCCTTAAAGTGGAAAAAAAGTAACTTTCTTTTCTAAGTAACTATTCTTATAAACAAAGTAACTAAGCTTAAAAGTGCCCATACCCACATTATAACAGAACAAACATATTACAGCGCACACATGCAAAACTGACATTTACCTCCAGCAAGGCTATTTAAAAGCACCTAGACAGACATTTTCAAAAAACATTATCAAAAAATATGGGGATTTGGTCACACCATATTGCTATATGGTGCTTAAGCCCACTTACTGCGACAAAGTACCCCATGATTAGTGGGTCCTACACTATCCATAGATCGGGAGATCCTGCTTCTCTGAACCAAGGGAGCTAAACTCCTCTATATGGGAGAACATGAGGTCTCCACCCATGACACAGGTGGTCACTAATTGAGGTACTTACTGAGTGGGGTGCTCCACCCAAAAGGATTTGGTCAAAATCCATACAATAGACAAAAGAGATATTTGGGGGGCACACCCTAAAAAATGCATAAAGATGGTGCTGCCATAAGACCATACAACAGAACAAACATATTACAGCGCACACATGCAAAACTGACATTTACCTCCAGCAAGGCTATTTAAAAGCACCTAGACAGACATTTTCAAAAAACATTATCAAAAAATATGGGGATTTGGTCACACCATATTGCTATATGGTGCTTAAGCCCACTTACTGCGACAAAGTACCCCATGATTAGTGGGTCCTACACTATCCATAGATCGGGAGATCCTGCTTCTCTGAACCAAGGGAGCTAAACTCCTCTATATGGGAGAACATGAGGTCTCCACCCATGACACAGGTGGTCACTAATTGAGGTACTTACTGAGTGGGGTGCTCCACCCAAAAGGATTTGGTCAAAATCCATACAATAGACAAAAGAGATATTTGGGGGGCACACCCTAAAAAATGCATAAAGATGGTGCTGCCATAAGACCATACAACAGAACAAACATATTACAGCGCACACATGCAAAACTGACATTTACCTCCAGCAAGGCTATTTAAAAGCACCTAGACAGACATTTTCAAAAAACATTATCAAAAAATATGGGGATTTGGTCACACCATATTGCTATATGGTGCTTAAGCCCACTTACTGCGACAAAGTACCCCATGATTAGTGGGTCCTACACTATCCATAGATCGGGAGATCCTGCTTCTCTGAACCAAGGGAGCTAAACTCCTCTATATGGGAGAACATGAGGTCTCCACCCATGACACAGGTGGTCACTAATTGAGGTACTTACTGAGTGGGGTGCTCCACCCAAAAGGATTTGGTCAAAATCCATACAATAGACAAAAGAGATATTTGGGGGGCACACCCTAAAAAAATGCATAAAGATGGTGCTGCCATAAGACCACATACCCACATTATAACTCCTATACAAACTACCTTGTAGAAGGAAGATGCTCATGCTTGCCTATTCTCAGGGTGCTCCGGTTCGATCAGATGATCTCCCCAGCAGCAAGCTTCAGGGGCGTGGAGAGAGATGGAATGCAATGGGATGCTGGACAACAGAGTGGTGACATCACCCATAGGCTTATATGATGCAAATTCATGTAAATAAAAGCAAAAAACAAGTACAAAGAATACTAACTCATATAAATATATACAGAAAAGTGGTATATCACAATTAAAGTGAAAAATAGATCTTTTTCTTCTTTGTTAATTATGCAATGCAATTCCACCAACAGCATGAAGGGTGTTAAATATTGAACACAAGTCCTCCACCACACTTAAGCCTCTTACCAGAATAAAGTACATCCACAACTACAGGGATCAAACCAGTATCTATATCTGACACCTCCAGGTATCCTACAGCTCTCTAGATCCATTCTATTGCATTCCAGCCACGGCTCTGAATATAACAACTCCAGACCAAATTGCATTAATCAGCCACCATGGTAGAGGAAAAACAGAGGCCGCACATAGCATGAATACTGCTAGGTATGTATTTATTAAAAGAGTGTAGAAGGGTACTCATATTCATATAATCAAATACATGCAATCACAGGCAAAAACCTCATGACGTCACAGGTTCTGGCCTAACCCAACACATTTCGCATCAGAGCATGTCCTCAGGGGAAACAGGAGCGTGAATGTGGGATTCCATGCGAAGAATAAAAAGACTCCACCTATCACGGGATTGAGTATGTAACAATCAAAGTAAAACAGAAAATCCACACAAAAATTGTGTATGTCATAGTCTAACAATAGAGCACAAACGAGGACCAAAAAAATAACCTCCACTCGTTATAAACCAATATTCTATTGCTGACTCCCATGCCCAATAAAACATGGCAGTCAGTTGAAGACCAGACAATAGAGATCAAGGAAAACATCTGAACAAATAAAGTGGGGCTGTGGGTCATTCAATCACATTAATAAATAAAGGTCCCAAAATCCTATAATTTTTTTACATTTTCCAGTGTTTTTGAAAGAGTTTATTAACCAGAACATGGTGATTTGAGAAGGTGATAATATATTGATCTGGGATGTGTGTTGTGTGAAGGATTTTTTTTCAATAGAGTGTCAATTCTAGATATTTCATTAATAAGCTCAATAACTATTCATGATAACCTTTTTTCCATAAACTGCTGCTTAAAGTGGATGTAAACCCTCACATATACTCAGTGAATTGAACAGCCTCAGATGATACACAGAGATGAAACAAATCTCCCTACATACGTTTTACATGCATATCTGCTGTCTTCAGCTGTATATATCTTTTAGAAAGTGCTCTTCTTGTTACAGATTTTGTCTTCCTGGTCAGCACTGGGAGTGGATTATTGACATACAGCCAAGACAGCTGATTGGAGGAAAGGCACACACCCCCACTCCACATTGTCAAAGGAAGGGAGGAATGTGCAGAGCTCTGCTGTGAGATGGCAAGTTGTCTGCTAATCTATTTATAGCAATCTCCCACGACACGCACTTCAGGCTGCCAATCTCGTAGAACTTGTGAGAAGTTATCAGGCTGATAACAGAGCTACTGAGCAGCAGAAAGCTACGGGACTCAGTGCTTTGAAGAAAGATAAGAAAACACTACAGATACATGTGCCTAGCTCAAATTTCATAAATTGGGTTTACATCCACTTTAAGAATCTAAAACTGTTTTTTATAATCCTCTACCTTGGAACAATTATGTCTAATTCTAAGAAATTGTCCTTTCAAATGGCTCTAAGCCATTTGGCTCTAAGATTGATGATGACAGCTACCTTAGGGGATTTACCCATGTCTGTGGGTTTCCTTAAAGTACACATCACAGAATGGTCCCACTCTCTATGGATGGTCAAATCTAAAAATCTGATTAGCTCTCTACTAAATTCAAAAGATAACCGAATGCCACATCTGTTTCTGTTCAATCCGTCCAGAACAGTTCTCATAAATCCAGCATCCCCTTTCCATAAAAAGAGGTTTCCTAGACCAGGTTGGAATTCTGGGAAACTGGGACATTTTTTAAGGGGAAGTCAAAATGGTAGAAGGGGAAGACCAAGAGAGGAGCAAGAGGAGGAAGGTGGAAACAATCCAAAGAGAAAGAGGTGGTGACAGATCAAGTGATTTTTAACCTAAGTGGGGTTGCGTTAACAAGGGCTGAGAAAATTAGACCCAATAAAGGATTGAAATTTGTCCTATCACACAGACTTAATACATTTAAGACCTTTATTGTCTTGCAGATGTTTGTGAGGAAATTACATATCAAAAGGTATTTTTTAAAAGATCCCATTACCAGAGAAGCTAACAATAGTAAATCTGGTATCAAACATTCTGGCCTGACTAATGCCTCAACATATTTAATCCACCAGGTAATTTACCGGCAAGTTTATCTGTTTTTCAAGATCTGGTAGCGAAAGATCTGGAGGAATTAAAGATCAAATAAAAAAGGGATATAAATATATATGAATGTATACAAGCTTAATGCAAGAGAATGATTTGCTAATACACCCCACTGATAAGGGGGGCAGTACTGTTTTGTTGAACAAAACTGACTATGTTAGACAACTTGAAAATAGCATTACAGATGATACAACTTATTCCTTGTTGAAAAAGAACACTACTCTGTCTTTTAACCCCTTGAAGCCAAGCTGCTGCATATATGCGGCCCTGTGTAAACCACTTACTGTGGTTTACAAAAAACTTGCCTTTAATATCACTTTATTTTATAATGGATTTGCTGTTTTATTGCTATTTTTCATTTTTTGATCATATTTCCCATTTTCTTCCACAAAGAGAAGCCACTGCGGGCTTTCTTTTTCTCTTTTTCTTTATTGTTTTCTCCCTTTTTTCATAATTTTTTTTGCTCTTTTGCCCTCTTCTTTTCCTAGACTCCTCCCTTTCCCTTACCCTGTTGTGTATTTTAATTTAACAATCCATGCATGACTGTTTTTTTCAGTTTTTAAGTCCATTGATGAGCAACACTTATTCCTGATTATTAGTCATTTATTCCAGCTTTATTCTGATGCCTTTGTTAGCTCGGACTATTCTATGACAGTGTAGAAACATCTCTCATAATTTTAACTGGTATGTATTTTGTATTCAATGGTTTTTGTAATATGCCTTACAACTGTTCTATACAGTATGTCAAACAATGTAGTCATGGATGTGTCTATTGTGGACCTTTGTACACTTTATACCTTTCAATAAACAAAAAAAGAAAACTGTATTGCATCTTTTCTAACTTGTCTTGTCCCATAATGAGCCCTGTTCTTGGTATACGCCATGTGTGCATGCACCTCTCAGGTAAGTTCAGTCCAGGCCAAGTTAAATAACAATAACCATTCTTTACTGAAGTGGTTAAGAGTAACAAATAAACAGTTCAACAAAGATGTCTTCAATACACATTCCTCCACACAATCCTCTAAGTGCCTCTTAGTTAGGCCACTGGTGCCCCTGATTGCCCCTTGTAGTTATACCACAAAATGGTGAGAAAGTCCATTAAGTCCATTGGTCAAGCATCCATACCCCTGGAACCCCAACTGGGTTCCCACAGGGGGTGGTTAAGTACAAAGCAGTGGTTCACATAGTTAGCAGCATACTTGTTCCTTGAATGGGGAGACCTGGAACTGTCTTACTAACTGTGGCGCTCACGAGAGGGGGTTCCCATCCTTTTTTTGTGTTTTCCCCAGCAGAGAGTTGCAACTCCCCAAAAAGTCCAGGAAAACCTGGTCAGCAGAGATAACCTTAACTCCCAGGGAGCACCACCTTAGCAAAGAAAACACAACTTAACAGAGCTACATGGTTGCTGTAATTCTAACCACATATATCAACTACAAAATAGTGGAACATTTTTAACCAACATAAAACATTTACCATCCACCTGCTTACACAGTCATGTTCCATGTATCAGCCAGCTTGGCTGCAAGGGAGAGAAGAGAGCTCTGATAATGTCAATGAATGGGCCATTAAAGCCTATGTGTGATGTCACTTCTCCAGGACTTACTAGCTGTTGTCGGTTCACTCTCTCTGTTCAGTTCAGTTCAGTCTGGCTTCAATATACCATAGAGATAGGGAAGCTCTCGCCCTGGTACAGAATCCCTTCTCTGACAGTTGACATTGGAGTCAGAGATTGTAGAGGGATTTTTTAAAACCTGAAACAGGCAGAATCTGGAGCAGCTATGCATAGTAACCAAACAGCTTCCAACGTCAGCTTGTTCAATTAAGCTTTGAAAGTGAAAGCCAGAAGTACAGTTGCCATGCGAATTGGTCTCAGATTCTGTCCATTCCAGTCTTGGTAAACTCCCCCTTCTATCTGGTAATAATGTAGCACCCTCTAGTATGTGTGCTAGATGTACAGTAGATAGGTTTGTTAGTGTAGATTGCTAGTGTAGGTAAATTTATTTTCGCTCAGGGCTGAGCCTGGGCTGTGAATTTGGGTCAGGGTTTAGTGACTCAGGGCTGGATAACTCATCTGGCAGCTCTCTGGCACTTCCCCCTGGTCTGGAAGTTTGTAGAAGCTGGAGTGTGGGAGTAAGGAGGGGCTGCGATGCATATTAGTGAGACCTCGGCCATTCCCCAGCAATGGGCCAGCAGGGGGTGGAGCTTACCTCATAAATAGACGTAGGCCATGCCAGCAGGGGCAGTTGGGTGGAAGATGGAGATGTAGTGCTGAGGAGGCTGTCGTGGCCCTTGAGGGTGTCCTCTAGTCTGGGATGGGGGTGACCTCGGGCTGGGGCTCGGGTGCTGGAAGGATTCTGCCAAAACACAAAGAGGAAACCCTTCCTGGAGGCACTGGAGCAAGGAGAGATGACAACAGGAGCAGGTCAGCACAGCACATCTGGGAGATCTCCTTAGAGTCAGTCGAGTGGGCTGGTGAGTGTCAGTCTGGAGGACTGTGGGGAGAAGTTAGCCTGTAGGGCTAATGAAAGGGGCAGCTGCAGCCAGGCGGGTTGGCAAAACCTGAAGAGGTGGTGCTGGGATCAGTAGCCACAGGAGTGATGCAAGCTGGACACTGAAATTCTGCTACACTGTCAGATATTCACAGTGTTCCAGCTGGGTTCTGCAAGCGTGTGCTGGAGGAAGAATTAGGCTGTACATTGAGCTGTATATAGAGACTGTATATAGGAAGAGTTGTCCCTGAAGTTTGTTGTTGAAGTCAAATGGGCATTCCATAACCTCCCATCACTATCAAAGTTATTTCAATTAATAAAACAAACAAAACAAAGTCATGGACTGTTATCTGACTCAAATGTGCCTGTGAAGATTCGGTGTGCCTGGCTGTGCAGGGTGGGGGATCTACTTGCGGCTCCTTAGGGGGTGCGCTACAATAAAATGAAAACATCCCCATGTTGATGTATGGTTGGGAGATTCTTATTATAGGTGCATATGTATATATATATATATATATATATGTGATGTAATATATTCTATCAGGTTCCAGATTTAAAAAATGATAATTTTATGCCAGGACTATCAAGATAATGAACATCTTAGCACATAATATGGACTGTAAGTATTTTGCTGAAAGAAGAAACACTGTTCCGGTTAAATGCTAAATCAACATTAGCATTTATTTTGGTAATGTATGCACACATGGGACATTTTCCTCTTACAAAGCATGTTAATTAACTCTAATTTTAATTCACATCATTAATTAGGTCTGTTTACAAGAATATCACAACAATTTATCTGTGATTTAACAAGATTTGTAAATCTTTACCTTATGAAAATACTTGATAGAGTCCAATTCTGTTGTGTATTTCCTTCTTTAAAAGGAAAGATTATTACTTAATTTTAATTTTATTTGACATAAAAATGCCAGTCCTATTTTTAGTTTTGTATATTTGTAATACGTAAGAAAATGTGATAATTTGGGGCAATCCTTTTTACAATAGCAGTACATTTCAAGAATGATAGTAATTCAAAGCTTTGAATTGTAAATTAAAGCTGAACTCCAGAACATTACTTTGGCAATTAGAGCAAGCAGCTGGACTTTTGAGGCACTACATAATAAACAATTTATATCAAATGACATTATTTTTATTGGAACAAAAAACATAAAATCATACAAATTATTTAAAACAAAGCGAAAAAACAAAAAAAACAAAGGAGAGACACTGCGATGACGTGCTTTACAAGTATATGCACTATCACCAGTCACAGGTACAACAGGAATAATACCCAATACACTAATGAATTATAGAAAAAAAAAAACAACACATCTGGGAGAGAAGCTAAGGCTGAGTTATTACTTATTCTATATCAAATACTAGTGGATTAGTTCCTATAGAGAGTTTCTGATATGTAATCTTGAACTCTACGCATTACACATGGTTGCAGGGCAGTTGTGAGGCTCCCCCATTCAGTTGAATGGGTCACGTTTAGCGAGTGGTCTTTTCTGTTAGCCTTTTTTTTTTATACATCTTTTTATTGAGTTTTATATGTATAACATACAAACAGTGGGACGTATCCACTACGACATCATCCATAACCAGGCCAAGGTGGCCTAAACTTGTCTAACAGAGACATTCTATCTAATATCCCACCCCCCCCCCACCCACAAGTCAGAGCTCGACAATTATGATTAGCCTTAAAATATATATTAAAGTGGTATTAAAGCTTTGCCTTTTTTTTTAAAACAAACATGTTATACTTACTGGCTCTTTGCATTGGTTTAGCACAGAGCAGCCCCAATCCTATTCTTCTCGGGTCCCCCGCCAGCACTCCGGCTCCTCCCCCTTGACCAGTTCCCCCAATAGCAAGATGCTTGCTATGAGGGCAGCGGTGCGTGCTTGCACCCAAGCCCTGCTCTATGCGTCCAGAAACATAGAGCCGTGGCTTGGCACTGTCTCCTGCTCTCTCCTCAATGGCTCACTGACTTTGATTGACAGCACTGGGAGACAATAGCTCCCACTGCTGTCTCAGCCAATGAGGAGAGGGAGTCCTGGGACAGCCAAGGCTCTCGTACACATCACTGGATCAAGAAGAAGCTCAGGTGCATATAATTGGGGCTGTGGGGGAAGCAGCATAGAACATATGAAGGTAACTACAGGCATTTCAAAAATAGGCATGTGTGTATTAAAGCGTTTATAACCCGAAAAAAAAAATGGTATCCTGTTACTTTAAAGCATGTTAAACAGCACAGTTCTTGTGCTGTGTAATTTGGCACCTGTAACACCTGAAATACCTGGCTGATCCTGCCTGGTTCTGCCCTCCCCTCTGTAAACTGACCACATTTTATCATGGCTGCTGAGCCCTGACACAGTGGTCAGTTTATGTGCTTCCGTCATCAGCAGCCGCCCTCTCTGCTCTCCTCTGTCCTCTCCCCCTCCCTGCCAGTCAGCTAGTGACAGCCCCCCCCCCGCCCCCCTGCTGAAATTACAGTGTAAATGACATGCAGTATTCTCTGTTAGAAAGCATCCTATACTGCAGTGTCTGTACTTTGTAACAAATGGTGCTCACGTGACTCTTCGCTGCTTCCGTCCTCCCCGGGTGACAGCTCGGCTCTCTCCTCCTCTCCTCTCCTCCTCCTGACATCAGCAGGGGATTCTCTGCCCCTCCCGCTCTAGCTGTCAGATTAGGAGAGGGAGCAGCGAGGAGTCACGTGAGTGTCGAGTTGCGCTGTGAATTCAGGTAGAAATGGGCATATTTTTTACAAAGCACAGACACTGCAGCATAGGATGCCTTATTAAAGGAGGAGATTGCATGTCATTTATTAAGTGGCTTAAAAACCACTTTAACATAGATTCTTGTGTTGCTCACATTGTATTTAAATTCTTACTCATTATAACAGCTAGTGGTCTTGCCAGTTTCCCACATTTCCTCCTTTAATCTGACCACACGAAGTATGGAAGCAGATCTCTGGCGTGGTCAGTTTGCATCACTGTATTTGCTGTTTGGAGGTATAGGACAAAGTGGTAAAGAATTGACACACCTGTACTTCCGTAGACAGCTTTTCCGCCTCGTTCCCAACCAGCCCTGCTCTTTTGACTGACAGCTGTTCTGAGGAAGAAGAGCGCTGTCAAAACTCCAGCTGCTGAGTATCAAGACAAGTCTCCTGCAATGGAGAAGAGGGATAGGAACGGAGGTTGTGTAGTCATATAAAAAGGTATAAAACTAATTGTTGCACCACAGTGAGCAACCCTTATGTGAAGAGGTCAAATTATAGTACACTCAGGCCCAAGTTCATGGGGAAACATGACTGCCAATTTGTTGTTTATAAGTGTTCTCACCTATCTGCCAGAGGCGGCTCTAGACTTTGTGAGGCCTTAGGCAAAATGTAGAAATGAGGCCCCATTCATGTCCATAATGAGAAAAATAATTAAATAAAAAAATAATTGTATGCCCCCACAGCGCTGCCGGCTTCCCTCCTCTTCTCTCCCGCTAACTGCTGTGGGAGATCTTCAAGAAAAGGGGCTGATAAATATTTAATTTACCAGCCCCTTCATTTTCTAAATGAACATAGTGATTGTGTGACTGTGTTTACTCTGCTTTGGTTTATGAATGGTTTATGAATGGAGAGGAGCCTCTATCTCCTGTTCATTCACCTGCAATGCAGCTGAGGTGGCAGAGAAAGGGGTTTGGGAATGTGTTTCCTCAGTCCCTTTTCTCGGTCTAAAAAGTGAGACTTCAGGGGTCTATTTAGACCCCTGATATCTCACCAAAGAAGCCAAAAAACTCTCACAAAAAAAAGCAGCGTGTATGTTGGGGGGTAGTATGACATGAGAGGGGTGCAGAGTGTAAGGTGGGGGTAGTATGCATATTAAAGTGGTGCGGCATGTATGGTGGGGGATAGTATGACATGAGAGGGGTGCACATGGTAGAAAAGTGGTAAATGGTGTGAATAAGCCCTAATTTATTGGTACATCACTTCAGAGGCCACCTTGCAGTGGCATGCATAGAGCAACTGAAGTTATACAGCACCAGAACTGGCCTCCCAGCTTGCTGCAAACACTGCTCTCCCCGCCCCCTCCTACATATCAAATCCCTGCACAAAGCCTGCCAGCTCACCTCCCTCCACACAGCAGAACATACTCCTCTCCTCCTGTGCGTGCATGCATTGCATCCCTCCTGTGTTCAGCAGCGGCCGGCAGCTCCGCCTCCACCTCTATAATCTGTCTGGAGGCAGCGCTGCCTTGAGGACACAGAGGGGGCGCTGAAGAGAGCCAAGAGTGGCAGAGGGAAGAAGCTTCTGTTTGGCGCGGTGCTGATGATATAGCAGCGATGCGGCTTCATACTAGGAGCGACCCTCGCTCATCCATCCGGCCCGCTCAGTGGGGACACTGACAGGGTCACAGGGGGACATTCCTACACACACTTCCGGCAAATTAGGTGGCCACGAGGCCCCTGGGAGTGCGGGGCCTAAGGCGGCCACCTAATTTGCCTAATTAGAGAGCCGCCTCTGGTAGGCTCATGTTCCTACCTTCTTCTACCTCAGAACCAACATCAAAATCAAGTAATGGCTGTGCATCCTCAAGAAGCATCCTCAAGAAGCAAGTGGCTGACGCTGTGGACAGGGAGGCAGAATAAACCGCTCTGGCTTCTGCGGTGGACTGCGCACTAGTCTCTGCTTGGGTGATAGAGGATGGGGAGGATGAGGATGTTTTAATAAGCCAGGCCAACATCTCCTTTGCATGCTGTGGCTGGATAGCACGGGCAACATCACTAAACATAGAAAATGGTGCCCTGCCTGAGGTCGTACCGCGTCCACCTTTGCCTGTGGACACAGATGCTGCTGGCCCCCTCACAGTGACACTAGAATGTCTGCCTCTCCTTGTTTGCCTCCCAAACATGATGGGGGGCTTATTACCAAAATGGAATAGAGATGGGGAAATGTATAATTGGATGCACTTTATTAAATGGAAAGTGGTGTTTGGTGCACCTTAACTTGAGGACTGATGCTGACAGATAACACACAGCAGCCAAAAATAAGAAAAGGGGGGTGAACAGCACTGTATACAACACTAGATGTTATGTAATGTGGTGTAAAATACTGCACTACATAGACACTCTCCATTAGCACACTACAATATACTGCAGTAAAAGGGCACTGACACACTACAATATAATGCTGTAAAAGTGCACTGATGCACTTCAATATACTGCAGTAAAAGTGCACTGACGCATTACAATATACTACAGTAAAAGTGCACGGCTGCATTACAATTAGGGATGAGCTTGATGTTCAAAACGAACGTCAGTTCGACTCGCAAATTGGGTGTTCGCCCAACAGCGAATATTATGGGGCATTTGTGGGAAAGTCGAGCTTGCAGTGCATTGCTGTATGATGATTGGACAAAGCATGCACCTGACCTGCATGTTTTGGTCTATCACAGCGAGCTCTGCTGAGAGAACCACTATATAAGGCTGCTTACATAGCGGCCATGTATAGTGTGTGGACGGAGATAGATTAAGCTAGATTAGGCAGGCAGGTTAGTTAGTGGCAGTGTATTTCATATATATATACAGCCTAGTATATATATTGTAATATTGGGGGTTATTTAGCTTCAGTGTAGAGCTTACCAGTGAGCTGAGTCTACGCCAGATATGCAGTTTAAAGTGATGTTCCACCCAAAAAAAAAATTATTCATGAATGTGCCTAAAAAAAAACATTTTGATTTTTTTTTTTTACTCACCTCTAAATGGCTGTTGCTAGGGGGTCCCTCTTAGTTTGCCTCCTTCAGTGTCTGAGCTCTTCACGTCACTTCCCCTCGGTGCAGGAAGGGCTCAGCTCTGCCCCCTCCCTCTTGTCAATCATCTGGGACACTTGACAGGTACCAGATGATTGCGCGGCCAATTACGGTGCCCCCGAAACGGAGGGGGAGACGAGCGGGCTTCAATCCCCCGCATCGCTGGACCCTGGGACAGGTAAGTGTCCGATTATTAAAAGTCAGCAGCTGCAGTATTTGTAGCTGCTGACTTTTAATTTTTTTTTATAATGGGAACTCCACTTTAAGGGCTTTTTTGGCCCATGTTTATTGAAGTAAAAGAAAAAAAAAAACAATCCATCCTGGATTCCCATGCAGGGGTTTCAACTTTAAAGCGGTTCTGCACCCATTTCATTTAGTAAATCTCTTTGCCTTCCAAATCAGGCAAAGAGTACTAAATGAAATTTTTTTTTTTTTTACTTACCTTGTAATTGATGACTTCCGGTCTTCTCTCTCTTCGGCGGCGGGCGGGGTCTCTGCGTCGATCGTCGTCACGCCGCACTGTCTCCTGGGATCTGGTGTCATTGATCCCAGGAGTCAGTGCGGGCATCTTCCGAAATCTCGCGAGATTTTGGCCACATCTTCCGAAATCTCGCGAGATTTCGGCCACATCTTCCGAAATCTCGTGAGATGTCGGCAGATGTGCCGTTACTGCGCACGCGCGGGAAACGGCGGTGCATGCTGGGCCATCTAAAGTGCCTGTGGGGTTTCACATGCCCACAGGCAAGATGGACCCAGCAGACAAGAAGAAGACAAGAAGAAGATGAAGATGAAAACCGGCGGCGATCGAGATGGAAGATGGAACAGGTAAGTCCCCCAATTGAGCTATATGCCCTTGGCGTGCAGAACCGCTTTAATGCAATAATGAAATAACGAATGGAAAACACAGAGCCACCTGACTCTCTGGTCAGCACTGCTGTTCAGGCTTTGACCTAGGTCCTCTTGTCCTTGTAACTGTGTCCCTGTTTGGTACCCACTCTGTACCACTGGTGACACTCTCTCTTACAGCTTCCTGGCTACTACAGCCCACCGGCTTGGGCCCTCCGTCTGCTCTGCCAGACTGTCCTGCGCCAACAGGCACACTTCACCCTTGCACGCCTGGACTTCTCGGGAGGGTGGAGCCCATAACCCTGGTCCTGGCTCTGCTATAAGCCCAGGATCCACCTGCACAATCAACAAGCCAGACTCGGTTCCAGGATTGGAGATTCCATCCCACCCAGATCGCTATGAAATCTCTAGTCTCCAGGTCCCCAACTGGATTTTACCAACCACAGAGGAAACTGATAAAACAGTTTTCTCCAAATTAAATATCCTCCTGGAGCCTCTCAACCTGCCTATTTGAGAATCCTGGACGACAATCACTAGGATAGGGATCCGTACTGTAACAATATATATATATATATATATATATATATATATATATATATATACTCTGCATTTATTGTAGACTAGATATTCAGTGTAGACTCTATATTCAGTCAATGCAGGCAGTGTAATTTATATAACACAGTGTATTGAAGTGGTTAAAAGGAACCCTGGCCAAAAAAGAAAAAAAAATGGACAAGGGCCTCATCCCCAGTGGTTGTGGGGGCCTGCGGGTGGGGGGCTTATCAGAATCTGAAAGCCCCCTTTAAAAAGAGTCCCCCCCAAAATCCGGACCAGGCCCTTCAGGTCTGCTATGGATTTTAAGGGGAACCCCACATCAAAATGTAAAAAAATATGGTGTAAGGGTCCCCCCAAAATCAATACCAGACCCTTATCCGAGCATACAACCTGGCAGGCCGCAGGAAAAATGGGGGATGAGAGAGCACCCCCCTCCTGAATGGTACCAGGCCACATGTCCTCAACATGGGGAGGGTGCTTTGGGGTCCCCCCAAAGCACCTTGTCCCCATGTTGACGGGGACAAGGGCCTCATCCCCACAACCCTTGCCCGGTGGTTGTGAGGGCCTGCGGGCGGGGTGCTTATAGGAATCTGGAAGCCCCCTATAACAAGAGGGCCCCAGATCCTGCCCCCCATCATGTGATGTCAGATGGGGCAGGGTCACTCGTTTATGTCAACTGATGTCCCCGTCCATGTCTATATAACAGCTGTCAAAGCAAAAAGACAGCAGTCGGCGGGGAAGCCTTCCATGAAGGCAGAGTTTTTCATTTTTTTTCTTTTTTCTCAGGACCATTGATTGACAATGGATTTACATTGCGGGACACTTTTTTTTTTAATAAAAGAATTGTCAAATACTGTCTGCCCATTCACATGGGGGGGGGGGCTGGGATCTGGTCAATAACTTGCATATAAGCCTTTAAAATGAACAGTTTTGATTTATTCATGTTCGTGTCCCAAAGACTTGGTAAAAGTGCATGGACACACTTCAATATACTGCTGTTAAAATGCACTGAAGCACTACAATATACTGCAGTAAAAGTGCACTGATGCACTACAATATAATGCAGTAAAACTGCCCTCACACACTTCAATATGCTGCAGTACAACTGCCCTAACTCACTCCACTAAAGTAAATAGGAAAGGTCGCACTACACATTCTCCAACTCTACAAGACTCTGGTCTGGCCGCACCTGGAGTATGCCGTCCAGTTTTGGGCACCAGTCCTCAGGAAGGATGTGCTGAAACTGAAGAGAGTCCAAAGAAAGGCAACAAAATGAATAAAGGGTCTGGAGGACATTAGTTAGGAGGAAAGGTTACGAGCACTGAACTTGTTTTCTCTGGAGAAGAGACGCTTGAGAGGGCATATGATTTCAATGTACAAATACCGTACTGGTGACCCCACAATAGAGATAAAACGTTTCCACGTAAGGGAATGTAATAAGACACGCGGCCATTCACTAAAATTAGAAGAAATGCAGTTTAACCTTAACCTGCGTAGAGGGTAATGCCGCGTACACACGATTGGAATTCTCGTCGGAAAAGCCTTGGATGGTTTTTCCGATGGAATTCCGCTCAAGCTTGTGTTGCCTACACATGGTCACAACAAATTCCGACCGCCAAGAACGCAGTGACGTACAACACTACGAGGAGCCGCGAAAATTAAGTTCAATGCTTCTGAGCATCCGTCGAATTGTTTCCGAGCATGCGTCTGAATTTTGTGCGTTGGAATTGCCACAGACGATTGGAATTTCTGATAGAAACTTTTTCCGTCGGAAAAATTGAGAACATGCTCTCAATCTTTTGCCTGCCGAAATTCCGCCAGCAAAAGTCCGATGGAGCCTACACACGGTCGCATTATCCCAACGAGAGCTCACATCAGTCTTTTGCTGGCGGAATTTCCGATTGTGTGTAGGCGGCATAAAAGCGGTTAGAATGTGGCAGTGGTTTCTGTGGGGAGCATAAATAATTTCAAAAAACTATTAGATATGTACCTGAACGACCACAGAACACAGGGCTATACAATGTAATACTGACATAAAATCACACACATAGGTTAGACTTGATGGACTTGTGACTTTTTTCAACCTTGCCTACTATGTAACTATGTAACTATGTACACTGATGCTGCACTATCACTATATTCACACTACGCTAACACTCTACACTCACAACATTACACTGCAAATGGCTCCTTTGGGAAGGAACCTTTTACACTGTGGGGTGGGTCTATGAGCAATGAGCCATGATTGGGCACACTCATCATTATTTTCTCCAGTCATAGCTCTGACAGTATTCTGTGCCCTAATAGGGCAAACCCTTCATGGCTTCAGCCAATCAGGGCTTAGAATGCACTGTGTGGCATGCAGTGCATTGTGGGGCGTTCGGGGGGTTGAACAAACGATCGTACGCCCTGACAATTTGGGTATTCGCCGTACAGGCAAACAGCCAATGTTTGCGCCAAACTTTTTTTGGCTTCACAGTAATAGTGATGAGGATTAAAGTATAAGTAAAGGCAAAACTTTTTTCTTACTGTTAGATTGGAGAGGGAGTAGAACATTGGTCAGGTTTTTTATTGCTGTGACCCCATTAAGAAGATGCATCCTTTCTATTTGTCCAGTTTACCATTATTGTCCAGAGTAAAAGTAAATGAAAATCCCCAATTTTGGGTTGTCACCAGAACATTATAGAGGGGAAATCTCCCATTGGGGGCACTTGTTCTATACTACACTCGGAGATCCCCTCACTTTGGTTAAATTTCCTCTCACTTCCTGTTTTGGGACAGGAAGTGAAGGCAAATCTCCCAAATGGGACAAAGATGGCAAAAAAGAAACCAAAAGGAGTTATAACTCTCCTTTACTTTATCCAAAATGAAAAAAAAAAGTTTTGCCTTTAGTTCCATTTTAAGACAATATAAGAAAGGACAAGTAAAATGCAGATATACCCCAAAAATCCTCAACCTCCTCTCACCTCCCCTTGTACTTTTCACTTATCTATGTTCTATTTCTTCATGGTGTCTGTCACTTTCCACCTATCTTGTTCTTTCTTTGTGGGCACCTCTACGGTCTTTCTTTAGGCTGTGGGGTGGCTTGCACTGTCTCATGGAGGAGAAGCTGGAACCAATGATTCCTAGTAATGTTCATGTTAGGTTATCCTTTGACATTAATAACTGCTTTCTTTATAGATACATTCTGGTGCATTTATGGAACCTGATTATAGCCTGAAAATCCATGAAGGGTGCTTTCTCTCTTAGAAATCTTATTTTATCTCACATTTTTATCTATGCACTCTGGATAATGTCTCCTTAATTCATGGAAAACTTAAAAAAAAATATATGTGATAAAAAAATAAAAAAAAAGTCGATATACTGTAGATATTTGTTAATCTAGGATGTATAACATTCCTGTAAAATTAAGTATTACATTAAATGAAAAAATGGGCTCGTCAGTAAAAATTCATTTTTAGCTGACTGGTCCATGAGCTGTGAGTTCACTTCTTACCTACAAGACTCTATTTATATTCAGCTAATTCAAACATAATAAAATGTGTCAGGATAACAGTTTGGAGGCTGTTGCCATTTTTTTTTTTCATACCGCTTTTTGTCTTAAATTTTGTTCTGGCAGCAGTGTTTGACTGATAGTAACCATAGCAATATCTACACAGAGAGAAAAGGTAGCTTGGCAGTGCCATGGAGGTAATCCTTAACGCGCTGTCAGTTTTTGCTGCTTTCTATGCATTTGCTGATCTTTAAACCCTTTTGCTGAGATGTGTCTTTGTTTCCAGATATCCTGCAAAAGTGTGTATTATTTACTAAATCTCCCTGGGAACAGATAATAACAGAGACTTGTCAAGGTTAATAAAATATAACAAATAAATTAGCATATCCATTTATAACATACTCCCTCATAAAACATACACTCAATAGAACTGTATCATGTTCATAGAAACTGTATATTACTGTACATGTTTGCAAATACGGACAGCTGCTGTCGACTCCAATAAGGCTTCATGCAAAAACTGGGCATTTGCCTAGCTCTTCTGTATGCCTTTTCTCCTGGCAGGAGAAAAGAAGTGCTAAAAATGCACCTAAAGCCATGTTTTGCAAACAAGCTAAGGCGCGTTCAGGCATGTCACGTGTTTGGGCATTTATTCATTTTAGTGGCCAGAATATTAATATATTTTGTCCTTTGAAATGCGCCTAGGCCTTGGACGCATTTACACATGTTCAGTGTTTTTCCACCAGAATGCTCCTCTCCTTAAAGCGGAGTTCCACTCAAAAGTGGAACTTATGCTTTAAGCACTCCTCACCACCTGACATGCCACATTTGGCATGTCATTTTTTTGGGGAGGAGTGGGTACTTAGTTTAGAGTGGGACTTCCTGTCCCACTTCCTTCTTCCTGCTCTTGGCTGCCTAGGCGACTCCTCATCTCCCCCTAGGCGGCCCCTCCCTGCCAGCAATCTTCTAGGACACGTGATAGGTCCCAGAAGATTGCCTGGCCACTAGCAGAGCGCAGTTCGACTCGTGCGTGCGCAGTGCGCGCCCCGCCGTGAAGCTGAAAGCTGTCACTGACAGGTGCCCACAGTGACTATGACGGTCTCGGGGGAGAGGAGCGAGGCTCCGCACGGCGCATCACTGGACTGTGGGATAGTTGGTGTCTGTTAATTAAAAGTCAGCAGCTACACTTTTGTGTCAGCTGCTGACTTTTAATAAACGAAAAAATGTGTGGAACTCGGCTTTAACACACAAGTGAAGTTTTTATTCTGCCTCTAAATCCCTGTAAACGCCTATGTGTGCAAGGACACTGGGGGCGAACATGGGGGGTGTTTAGGGGCAGGACAAAAAAAAGTCAAACTTCCTTAAACGTGGCAATTTTGACACACAGTGTGCATGAGGCCTAAATGTCTAATTTCTTGCTCTCCAAATGCCTAAATGCCTCGCTAACCATCTAAATTGTGTAAGAAATGTCCACCTGGTACTGGATAAACCCTTATACCCTCAGTACACTATTCCACCCCAAATATCTGATTGATATTACACACAAAAGGCCATTGTTTAGAAAACCCTGTGCATGAGGTAAGTAGTAGGTAAGTACCTCCTCACCTGGCTGTGCTTGCAGAATTGGTTGCTAACCACCCTAGGAAAGTGAACTTTGTAGTGAACTTAAGAAAGCCTCATGCCGCGTACACACGCTCGGAATTCTCGTCGGAAAAAGCTCTGACGGTTTTTCCAACGGAATTCCGCTCAAGCTGTGTTGCCTACACACGGTCACACCAAATTCCGACCGCCAAGAACGTGGTGACGTCCACCATGTACGACGAGACTAGAAAAGGAAAGTTCAGCACCACGTCCGGCCCCCTTTGGGCTCCTTCTGCTGATCTCTTGTTTATCGCGTATTAGTAGAAGATTGGTTATAGACGATTCGCGCTCTTCAGACTTATGCTTCAGATCGTTCCTGCTCTACAGTTTGTGCTTGTCGGTGCGTATCTGCTTATCAGTGTGTGTAGTCAGTTCGCATTTGTTTGTCTTTGCGGCCTATATATTTAAATATAGTACGCTTTGATTTTCAGTGCTTATTGTGCGCTCGTTGCTTGATTTGCATTTCATTCTTTCAGGCCTTGCTGTTTATCAGTGCTTTCTTTAGTCCGTTTTGACCAGCCGACCGTTTAGAAGCCATGTTGCATGTACGTACTTATCGTAGAGTTCGTGCTGTGCGGGGGCTTGGTGTTGGGGTTCTTACTTTGACACAAGCCCAGTCCATGAACAGGGCGAGGAGGAGTTCATGGACCAAGAATTGGTTGCTCCAGCGTGACCAATTCTCCCACATGCCTCTGCTTCGTGAGATCCGTGAGAATAATCCTGATGATTTCAGGAATTATCTCAGGATGATGGACCCCATTTTTCACTGTCTGTTGGCTTTGCTGTCCCCTTATATTAGCAGGCAGGATACCTGCCTGCGGCAAGCCATCACTGCGGAGCAGAGGTTAGTTGCCACATTGAGGTACTTGGCGACAGGGAGAAGCCTTCAGGACCTCAAGTTCTCGACAGGCATCTCTCCCCAGGCTCTGGGAATCATTATATCAGAGACCAGTTCTGCCATCATCCAGGTCCTGCAGAAGGACTATATGAGGGTAAGTTTTATCCGTTAACATCACATTCTATGTATTTACTGTTTGCTAAAGTACTGTATTTCTTTCATCGTTCCCTAATTACCAGGATTTCAATATGCTGTAATATGCTGTAATATGCTGTGCCATTTTGTCCTCATGCATGTTGGATTTTTGTATGTTCCTTTTTTGTCCTTCATGCATATTTTCCTTCACTAACCCCCCCAGCATGCTATCTGGGGCCCATATATACCTATAGTCTAGTCACATAACAATGTATTTGTCAGTTCCATTGTAATGCTTTACCCTAAACACCCCCTAAAATGTGTACAAATGTTATAGTTGTCCTTAAATTCATGCAGAGTGCCTGAGGCTTTGTTTTGTGGTGCCCAAAATCTTTATAGCCTTTATATACTACAAGAAATGTTATACTGATGTTTGCCAACAATGTTTCTGTATAATCTGCTTGTAATGTTTATTATCAAATTTACTAATTATATTTTTCTTGTTTGACTCCACAGTTTCCTTCCACGCCACAGGAATGGCAGACTGTGGCCTCCCAGTTTGCCCAGCAGTGGGATTCTCCTAACTGCGGAGGGGCAATCGATGGGAAGCACGTCCACATTGTCCCACCACCCCATTCGGGGTCATACTATTTTAACTATAAGGGGTTTTATAGTATCGTGTTGATGGCGGTGGTATCTGCGACATATGAGTTTATATATGTGAACGTGGGGAGGAATGGCCGGATGTCGGATGGAGGAGTATTTTCCCGGACCGAGTTCTACCGACGTCTCGAGAGTGGTGGCTTGGGATTGCCACCCCCGGAGGAGAATGTGGAAGGACTGCCATTTGTCTTTGTCGCAGATGAGGCTTTCGGTTGACGTCCCTGGAAGCGGCCCGTCCTGGCTTGCCTCCCCAAAGCGCACGTGAAGTCCGCCAAAATTATTCTGAATATTTTTCGGGGAGGGGGGCCATTGCTTTGCCAGCACTTTTTGAATAAATTTAACATTTATTAATCTGGTAAAATCTTGCTTTGAATTTCCTGCTTGTGCTTCTTTTTTGTGTCTCCTAGTGCACTTGTAGTGCCAAGTGGTTTGTACATTATTATCTAAACACCCATTGTTACTGTAAACACCAATTTCAACACAAAATAACTGGTATTGATCATTGAAAGAAGAAGCCACACATTGTTGAGTAAAAAATCCTTTTACTCCATACACATTCATATGTTGTTTTTTTTTTCATTTTTTTTTTATAAATACTAATTTTTGCGTTTTCAAAATAATTTTTTTGTGTTACGTTACATAAACAGTCATGTTTCCAAACACAACATACACAACTCTGGAACATAACAAAGTTCAACGTAGAAAAACTTTTAAGGCAAGATCACACATTATATTGTCCAAAATGTGTGGACCTTGCCTTCATCAGATGGGGTGAAGTCACCCCTGTAAAAGCCTAATTTTGAAGATGCACACAAATGGGGAGTCAAACTGGGGATTTACATCCTGATCCCATGCCTAATGTCAACATGTGCTATCTCCCATCATGGGGGATCAATGGATGTGTTTTGGGGGTGCAACCCCCTTCCTCTCACTGACTTGAGTTTTGAGGAAGGGGTTGCAGGCACACAACGCGTACATTGATATCCCCTGATGGCAGATAGCACATGTTGACATACTGTGTGCATCTTCAAAAGTAGGCTTTTTAAAATGTACAACAAATTGTAAATTTGAAAAAATGGTTTAGATTTTAGATAAAATGATATTCTTCCAAGGACATCAATCATGGTCTTAAGTTTAACTTCAATATCCATAGTTTTTTCCGAATAATGTCTAAATCCTGACTATACCACGTGATGTCCTGGATTAGCCTTTGGGCACTGTCACTGGTGAAATTATCTGATTATTCTTCCACCACCTGTACATCACCTAAAAATCAAAAAAACACACCATCTATTATAAATATGCAGGCATACATGTCTTATTACCTGAATCTGGGGTGTCAGACACTCACCTGTTGGGGTCTCAATCTCGACCACCTCTCCTTCCTCCACATCCTCATATTGTGGTGACCTCTGTTCCCCTTCTTCAGGAGGTGGGCGGTCCCTGGTGGCGATTCTTTGTTCCCCTATGAGAATAAAACAAAAGGTATACTTAGCACACAGATATTTGAGCTAACAAATATGAATGATAAACATTGCTTGGAAGTGGGGGACAATTGTCTGTTTGGGCAGAATTCCAAGCTGAAGACATGATTTATTCCCTTAATTACTCAAGCTGGAATACTTACCTTTTTTGGACAAGTTTCCCACCTGGAGACACCCCGAGTATCCACTGGAGTACCTGTGTTTGACACCCTAAAAAGTTTGTTCTGGTGCCCCACACTAGTGCACCTGAGTCCAGATGTGTAAACAGCTGCAGAGTGTTAGGTCCTCTGTAATAGCCCCTCTTTCCCTCAGCTGGACTTTGACGGTCAATGGAAAAACTCTCTCTCTCTCTGTCCGGACAGGTAATCAGACACCATACACCGTATGTGGTTGATCAAGAATACATTTATTTCCCGCTATACAGAGCATATACAATAATCAAAAAGGGGGGTTGCATAGGGAGAACGCCCCATGAACAACCAATCACATTCAAGCATTTTGTTATACAATCAATATTGATCTGCAAGACATTCATAATATTTCTGCCCTCAGACTCAACTCAGACTCAACGTCACAATTCACTCTAAAAATGTTCCACGCAATATATGTCCTTGACAAAGTTCTCAGCATTTTTGATAAACACTTTTTTGGTAAACACGCCAGTGTGAGAAAGGAAAAAGCTACCGTGAGAAACACATTTTCTACAGAGAAGTAAACTTGTTATGAGAAAGTGTGAGTGTGAGATAAACAGAGTTAAGCCCCATAAACACGGTCGGATTTTCCGATGGATTCTGTCCTATCGGACAATGTTGTCGGAAATTCCGACCGTGTGTAGGCACCATCGGACAGTTTCCATTGGATTGTCCGACGGACAAAGTCCTATCTCCTGCTGGATAGATTTTTTGACAACAAAGTCCGATCACACCAAATCCGATCGTGTGTAGCGAATTCCGACGGACAAAGTGCTACGCATGCTCAGATCACATTACAAGACCAAAGCTATTGGCTACTAGCCTCTACGTAGTCCCGTCGTACGCAAAAAACGTCACCACGTTCAGAATGATCGGATTTTCCGACAACTTTGTCCGACCGTGTGTATGCAACACCAGTGCCGGACTAAATCCATCGGACCAAATCCGATGGATTTGGTGGTCGGATTTTCCGACCGTGTGTATGGGGCTTTAGAGTGAGTTTCTACAGAAAAACAGAAAAACATCTTTGTACAATATTATTAAATCTTAAAGGGTAACTCTACACTTCCCACATTTCCTTACACAGTGTCCTCTACATACATTACACTGAATAAAGTTTGCTATTCCTTCTAGGTTCAAACACATTTAGACAACAATGTCCTAAAAACTCTTTTGGATTAACTTAAAAATTTGAAGCAACAAATGTATTTAATCAGTTATCTGGGAAAACATTGTATTTTGGAAAACAAACAAGGTTTCCAACGACCGATTACTGTGCGTATGACCATGAAAGTAGCCATTTTGGAGTGTACAAGACCTTATTAAGGAAAAGCACATGGCGCAGCATGCAATTCGACATATACTTACTTTTTCGAAGAACTTTCTTGATCTTTCTGTACTGATCCTGCTCCCTTAATTTGAAGTCCGACCAGCGTTTCCTCAGTTGATCCTTGGATCGTCGTACCCCAAAATTCCTGTACAGATTCTTCACAACTTTATTCATGATCTTGGCCTTTCTCATGTTTGGGTTGGGGTAAGGACCATAATTCCCGTCATAGTCGTTACTCCTCAAGATGTCCACCATCTCCAACATGTCCACAAAGGACATATTTGAGGCCCTAAATCTCCTTCTCGATCGTGATGTTTCAGGCTCTGGGCTTTCCTCCTCCTCGTTACTGGAATTATGCACCTGCTGTGTCTGCCATGTTCCGCTCCCACTGCGGTGAAAGAGACGGGGTGGCGAATATTCTAGAAAGAACGCCAGCGGTGGGCGGAGTTTCACGCATGCGCAGTGTATATAAAGCTTCAAACACGTGTGTGTCGTAACTACGTTCTGTGTGCAGAGGAAGGAGGAACGGACGCGACGAACAGCGACGAACGTTATAACGAAGGTAAGATTTTAAGTTTGGAGACATGTGCGGCCTATACTGATTCTAGATTGATGCCTATATTGTGTTGAAAGATTATCCTGAGATTTTTTTTTTGTATTTTGTTTGGTCTTGCAGAGAAAATGTCGCCATTTAAGGACCAAGAATTCCTTGGGGAATTCATAGATAAATAACGGGATATGCGGAATTTATGGGAGGTGAAAAACACCTTATATCACAACAAAGCAGTTAGGAAGGCAACGCTGGAGAAATTGCTTGCATTTGTAAAGACCCGGGCCCCCAATGCAGACATGAGGTCTCTGGAAGCAAAAATTGGTAGCTTGAGATGCACCTATAGGAAGGAGTACCAGAAGGTCCAGCAGTCCCTGAGGTCTGGAGCAGCAGCAGATGTATGGGCTTATGTACCCAGTCTGTGGTACTACACAGGATTGATGACCAGATTGAGGGCAGGGAATCCCTTTCAACTCTTCCGGTGTAGTGTCATATTCGGCTGTCTATCACACAATGCTACGGACCCCGCCGTCATGACGCGGCCGCGCCCCCGGCGCCGCCCCGTCAGAGGTCCACATAGGAAATACACCTATGGCGCCCATGGCGCCTTTTTCCTCAGACAAACTAGCCAATCAGCATTTCTTTCAGCTGAATATCCACACCTCTATCCAGCTGATTGCTATTTCATGACCACTTATATACCTCCACACTTTATGGCCTCAGTATATGCTGCTGACGATTCAGAGCTGACTGATCCCTCACTTCAAACGATCGCTATCCAGGTAAATACACTGCCATGCTTGGTTGTAGATGCACTTCCATTCATAGCTTACCTTCATTAGACTTATATACTTTGTCTTTACAGCCATACACTGTTTGGCCCGCCTTGCCTGTTACAGGACCTGGGCCTCCGCCCAAGCCCTGCATTTGGACCTTGTAGCCTTTGAGGGTTTCTCAGCAAGCTGTCCACGTTTAGTGGCCATTTCTACCCTGTTTTTACAAAACAACCTACCCATATACTTCCTGATACCACGTTTAGTGGCTCTCCCTGTGGCAAAAATAAACATTGGCATTACATGTGAGTACCTTTTTTCCACATTCCATGTACCACAATAGCTGTGCATAGCAATGTATTTTGACTGTATTATACGCTTTACCAAATTTATACTAACTTTATGATTCTTCACATATACATAGATGTGAATCTAAAGGATATCTAGTTGCCTTGACAAAGGACCAAAGTCCGAAACATGTTGGCATCATCCTTATCATATATGTACCAAGCAAGTTTTTATTATTGTCACAACGTTTTTGTATGTTTTTGCTGTTGACATGTTAATAACTGTACAAACTTATCCAACCTTGTATGTAAACATACTGAACTTTATCCAGCATTTATATTCATGTACATTCTCTCTTTGAATAAAACATTTACTTTATTAAAAGCATATACTTTCTAAAGTGTCTATCTCCACTCTAAGCATCCCCTTGGGGTATCGGCCAGTGTTTATGCACACTATGGCCCACTGATAAATTTATTCAATGCTACGGAAGTGACGTTGCGGCCAGAAATTTCGTACTGCGCATGCGCGAAGCGTTCCAAACACTCGCACCGTGCGTTCCAAATGATTTTCGGCAATACAGTTCAGCGAAACCAACAGATAATGTCACGGAAGTGACATTACAGACAACACAAACACTGGGCTGTGCGTTCCAACACTAATACTTCCCTTGTTACCTAGTGTCATTTTTTACCAACCATGCTGAGCTACGTGTGGTGTTAGGTTCTGCATTGCTGGGACTTGTAGTGCTTATCCTGAGCTACGTGTGGTGTTAGGTTCTGCATTGCTGGGACTTGTAGTGCTTATCCTGAGCTACGTGTGGTGTTAGGTTCTGCATTGCTGGGACTTGTAGTGCTTATCCTGAGCTACGTGTGGTAATAGGTTCTGCATTGCTGGGACTTGTAGTGCTTATCCTGAGCTATGTGTGGTAATGGGTTCTGCATTGCTGGGACTTGTAGTGCTTATCCTGAGCTACGTGTGGTGTTAGGTTCTGCATTGCTGGGACTTGTAGTGCTTATCCTGAGCTACGTGTGGTGTTAGGTTCTGCATTGCTGGGACTTGTAGTGCTTATCCTGAGCTACGTGTGGTAATGGGTTCTGCATTGCTGGGACTTGTAGTGCTTATCCTGAGCTACGTGTGGTGTTAGGTTCTGCATTGCTGGGACTTGTAGTGCTTATCCTGACCTACGTGTGGTAATGGGTTCTGCATTGCTGGGACTTGTAGTGCTTATCCTGAGCTACGTGTGGTGTTAGGTTCTGCATTGCTGGGACTTGTAGTGCTTATCCTGACCTACGTGTGGTAATGGGTTCTGCATTGCTGGGACTTGTAGTGCTTATCCTGAGCTACGTGTGGTGTTAGGTTCTGCATTGCTGGGACTTGTAGTGCTTATCCTGAGCTACGTGTGGTGTTAGGTTCTGCATTGCTGGGACTTGTAGTGCTTATCCTGAGCTACGTGTGGTAATGGGTTCTGCATTGCTGGGACTTGTAGTGCTTATCCTGAGCTACTTGTGGTGTTAGGTTCTGCATTTCTGGGACTTGTAGTGCTTATCCTGAGCTACGTGTGGTGTTAGGTTCTGCATTGCTGGGACTTGTAGTGCTTATCCTGAGCTACGTGTGGTAATAGGTTCTGCATTGCTGGGACTTGTAGTGCCTATCCTGAGCTACCTGTTTTGATAGATCCTGCAATGCTGGAACTTGTAGTGCCTATAATCGATCCTGCAATGCTGGGACTTGTAGTGCCTATCCTGAGCTACCTGCGCAGTGGCGGCTGGTGCTCAAAATTTTTGGGGGGGCGCAAATAATTCTGAAAAAAAAGCCCATCAAAACGCAGCCACTGTGCCCATTAAAACGCAGCCACTGTGCCCATCAAAACGCAGCCACTGTGCCCATCAAAACGCAGCCACTTTGCCCATCAAAACGCAGCCACTGTGCCCATCAAAACGCAGCCACTTTGCCCATCAAAACGCAGCCACTTTGCCCATCAAAACGCAGCCACTTTGCCCATCAAAACGCAGCCACTTTGCCCATCAAAACGCAGGAGCGCCATGTTGGCACCTCTTAAGGCTTAGTTTGCACCTATGCAGGTGTGACAGCATGAATGGGCCATTCATTTCAATAGGCTGCCCTACACATGACAAATTGCAGAAAAGAATTGCAAACAGTTTTTTTTTTTTTCTTTTAAATTTGCACCACACTGAAACAAGTGGCACTTTTGTTAACATGATGATGGAGGACTGCCCTACCCACCTAATCCAGTATTCCAACTGCCACAGGGCAGTTGGGCAGTGCAAAGGATGCACCCTTTTGCATCCTTTGCTGTGGATCTCCTCCAGCCTCTTTGCATCCACTTCTTGTTTACATGTGCCCATCAAAACGCAGCATTATTGACCACACCATCTGTGTGCTGGCACAACTGTCCAATGGTGACACGATTGATAGATCGGTGGAATTGTCAGTTTGTATTTAAAAAAAAAAAAAAAAACCTGTTATACTATCTCCTCCCCCCCCCCCCCCCCCCCCCCTTCCCCTCCTCTGCTCTTCCAGCAACCACAGGAAATACACCTGTTACTGTTACCTGCAAGATCACCAGCCGGTGACATGTCTTGGAGCCCCCCCCCTCGCCCTGCACTTACCTTGTCTCAGATGACGGCGGCATCGTGTCCTCCATTTCCTCTTCTGCCCGCTCCTCCTCTCATCCTCTGCTATGATTGGACGCCTGATAGGCGCCCAATCACAGCGCCTGTCGTTTCAGCCAATCAGGGCACAGGTCACACGGACCTGTGCTCCTGATTGGCTAAGGGGCAGTACAATGTTAGCAAACCGAATTCCTTCGGTTTGCTAACATCAGTGCTGAGTGACAAGGAACGCACAGCGTTGCGCCCGCTTGTCACCTTTTTGGACGCCTATTAGCGCCTACAGCGCTAATCAGGTGTTTCCAAAAAACACCCCCACCACTGTAATTCAGGCGCCCGGTGACCGCAAAGGGGCCGGACACCTGAATAGGGGGTGTCAGCAGAGACCATAGATAGATTCATGCAATGCATGAATCTATCTATGGTATATAGAAAGTGACAGGAGAGGGGGGGCGAGTGCACATAAAGACTTAAAAAAAATGTTTTATTTTTTTTAAAGGGACAGGTTTAAATATATTATTTTTTTTTTAACATTTTTTTTTTTTTTTAACATTTTTTTTTTTTTTTAAAAATTTTTTTTTGTTACTGCATGGGGGGGGGGGGGGCGGCGCCCGGGCGCCCCCTATGGACGGGCCGCCACTGTACCTGCGGTGATCGATCCTGCAATGCTGGGACGAGAAATATTATGCTCTCGAGCAGGCGGGCAGAGAGGTGGTTAAACGTCAGGAACAGCCCCGCCCACCACCCTAAAAAAACGTGAATCGCGCATGCGCAAATCTTATGTATGTCCAGGGTCCAGAAAAATTATGAACTCGAGGGGGCGGGCGGACAGAGTGGAGCTTGGAGAGGGGGGCGGGACCCCGTACATAGCACTGAGTCCAAGTACAGTAAATTGTTCTGCCATCAATTACGCTGCCACTGTGCCCAGCAAACGCCTCACTGTGCCCAGCAAATGCCTCACTGTGCCCGTCAAACGCACCCACTGTGCCCATCAAATGCAGCCACTCCGCCCATCAAACGCCTCACTGTGCCCGTCAAACGCTGCCACTGTGCCCAGTAAACGCCTCACTGTGCCCAGCAAACGCCTCACTGTGCCCAGCAAACACCTCACTGCACCCAGCAAATGCCTCACTGTGCCCGTCAAACGTACCCACTGTGCCCGTCAAAGGCACCCACTGTGCCCGTCAAATGCAGCCACTCTGCCCATCAAACGCCTCACTGTGCCCAGCAAATGCCTCACTGTGCCCGTCAAACGCACCCACTGTGCCCATCAAATGCAGCCACTCCGCCCATCAAGCGCCTCACTGTGCCCGTCAAACGCTGCCACTGTGCCCAGCAAACGCCTCACTGTGCCCAGCAAACGCCTCACTGCCCCCAGTAAATGCCTCACTGTGCCCGTCAAACGTACCCACTGTGCCCGTCAAACGCACCCACTGTGCCTGTCAAATGCAGCCACTCCGCCCATCAAACGCCTCACTGTGCCCGCCAAACGCTGCCACTGTGCCCATCAAACGCCTCACTGCGCCCAGCAAACGCCTCAATGTGCCCGTCAAACGCAGCCACTGCGCCCATCAAACACCTCACTGTGCCCATCAAACACCTCACTGCACCCAGCAAACGCAGCCACTGTGCCCGTCAAACGCAGCCCATCAAATGCCTCACTGCGCCCATCAAACACCTCACTGCGCCCATCAAACACCTCACTGCACCCAGCAAACACCTCACTGCACCCAGCAAACGCAGCCACTGTGCCCGTCAAACACAGCCACTGTGCCCATCAAACGCCTCACTGCGCCCATCAAACGCCTCACTGCGCCCATCAAACACCTCACTGCACCCAGCAAACGCAGCCACTGTGCCCGTCAAACACAGCCACTGTGCCCATCAAACGCCTCACTGCGAACATCAAACACCTCACTGTGCCCGTCAAACGCCTCACTGCGCCCATCAAACACCTCACTGCACCCAGCAAATGCTGCCACTGTGCCCTTCTAACGCAGCCCATCAAATGCCTCACTGCGCCCATCAAACACCTCACTGCGCCCATCAAACACCTCACTGCGCCCATCAAACACCTCACTGCACCCAGCAAACACCTCACTGCACCCAGCAAATGCAGCCACTGTGCCCTTCAAACGCAGCCACTGTGCCCATAAAATGCCTCACTGTGCCCATCAAACACCTCACTGTGCCCGCCAAACGCCTCACTGCGCCCATCAAACACCTCACTGCACCCAGCAAATGCTGCCACTGTGCCCTTCAAACGCAGCCACTGTGCCCATCAAACGCCTCACTGCGCCCAGCAAACGCCTCACTGTGCCCGTCAAACGCCTCACTGCGCCCATCAAACGCCTCACTGCGCCCATCAAACGCCTCACTGCGCCCATCAAACACCTCACTGCACCCAGCAAACGCAGCCACTGTGCCTGTCAAACACAGCCACTGTGCCCATCAAACGCCTCACTGCGCCCATCAAACACCTCACTGTGCCCGTCAAACGCCTCACTGCGCCCATCAAACACCACACTTCACCCAGCAAACGCTGCCACTGTGCCCTTCAAACGCAGCCCATCAAATGCCTCACTGCGCCCATCAAACACCTCACTGCGCCCATAAAACACCTCACTGCACCCAGCAAACACCTCACTGCACCCAGCAAAGGCAGCCACTGTGCCCGTCAAACACAGCCACTGTGCCCATCAAACGCCTCACTGCGCCCATCAAACACCTCACTGTGCCTGTCAAACGCCTCACTGCGCCCATCAAACGCCTCACTGCGCCCATCAAACGCCTCACTGCGCCCAGCAAATGCCTTACTGCGCCCATCAAACGCAGCCACTGTACCCAAAAATTGCCGCCACTGTGCCATCAAACGCAGCTACTGTACCCATCAATTGCTGCCAGATTGTCAAGCCGCAGTTGTGCTCCCTGGGGGTATGCTGATCGCACATCCGTGCTGCTGGAGGGAGCCCAGACGACCATAAATGAGGGACCTGCATGTCATGGTAAGTGAGACCATCCCATATCCCACTCCATCTTCCCCGAGGACAGGGACAACCCCCCCCCACCCGAGGACAGGGACCCCTCCCCCCCTCTGAGGACAGGGACCCACTCACCCCAAGACAGAGACCCCCTTCTCCCCCCTGAGGACAGGGAAACCTTCTCCCCCCTGAGGACAGGGATCCCCTTCTCTGCTGGGGACAGGGACCCCCTTCTTACTCTGACCACCACCTGTACCATTTCCACATCCTCTGACTGCATCCTGTATCCTGTGCACATGTTCCGACCACCTCTTGTACCATGTCTGCAGCCTCTAACCACTTCCTGTATCCTGTCCGCAGCCTCTAACCATCTCTTGTATCCTGTCTGCAATCTCTGACTATATCTCTTGGCTTTTAACGTGTCTGCAGTCTCTTAGGGGGGGTCTGGAGAGGAATCAAGAGTGAGAGCACCGCCAGGATTGGGATTACGGGAGGAGTCAGACGTGTATGGACTGTGGAGAAGAGACTATAGAATAAAAACCAGAACCACAAACCTGGAGCCACCTAACTGAGCCCTGCACTGCGCCCATCAAACGCCACAGTGAGGTGTTTGATGGGCACAGTGAGGCGTTTGCTGGGCGCAGTGAGGCGTTTTATGGGCACAGTGGCTGCGTTTGAAGGGCATAGTTGCAGCGTTTGCAGGGTGCAGTGAGGTGCAGTGAGGTGTTTGATGGGCGCAGTGAGGCGTTTGACAGGCACAGTGAGGTGTTTGATGGGCGCAGTGAGGCGTTTGATAGGCACAGTGGCTGTGTTTGACGGACACAGTGGCTGCGTTTGCTGGGTGCAGTGAGGTGTTTGATGGGTGCAGTGAGGTGTTTAATGGGCGCAGTGAGGCGTTTGATGGGCGCAGTGAGGCGTTTGATGGGCGCAGTGAGGCGTTTGATGGGCACAGTGGCTGTGTTTGACGGGCACAGTGGCTGCGTTTGCTGGGTGCAGTGAGGTGTTTGATGGGCGCAGTGAGGTGTTTGATGGGCGCAGTGAGGCATTTGATGGGCTGCGTTTGAAGGGCACAGTGGCAGCGTTTGCTGGGTGCAGTGAGGTGTTTGATGGGCGCAGTGAGGCGTTTGACGGGCACAGTGAGGTGTTTGATGGGCGCAGTGAGGCGTTTGATGGGCACAGTGACTGTGTTTGACGGGCACAGTGGCTGCGTTTGCTGGGTGCAGTGAGGTGTTTGATGGGCGCAGTGAGGGGTTTGATGGGCGCAGTGAGGCGTTTGATGGGCGCAGTGAGGCGTTTGATGGGCACAGTGGCTGTGTTTGACGGGCACAGTGGCTGCGTTTGCTGGGTGCAGTGAGGTGTTTGCTGGGTGCAGTGAGGTGCTTGATGGGCGCAGTGAGGTGTTTGATGGGCGCAGTGAGGCATTTGATGGGCTGCGTTTGACGGGCACAGTGGCTGCGTTTGCTGGGTGCAGTGAGGTGTTTGATGGGCACAGTAAGGTGTTGGATGGGCGCAGTGGCTGCGTTTGACAGGCACATTGAGGCGTTTGCTGGGCGCAGTGAGGCATTTGATGGCCGGAGTGGCTGCATTTGACGGGCGCAGTGGGTGCCTTTGACGGGCACAGTGGGTACGTTTGACGGGCACAGTGAGGCATTTGCTGGGTGCAGTGAGGCGTTTGCTGGGCACAGTGAGGCGTTTGCTGGGCACAGTGGCAGCGTTTGACGGGCACAGTGAGGCGTTTGATGGCCGGAGTGGCTGCATTTGACGGGCGCAGTGGGTGCCTTTGACGGGCACAGTGGGTACGTTTGACGGGCACAGTGAGGCATTTGCTGGGTGCAGTGAGGCGTTTGCTGGGCACAGTGAGGCGTTTGCTGGGCACAGTGGCAGCGTTTGACGGGCACAGTGAGGCGTTTGATGGGCGGAGTGGCTGCATTTGATGGGCACAGTGGGTGCGTTTGACGGGCACAGTGAGGCATTTGCTGGGCACAGTGAGGCGTTTGCTGGGCACAGTGGCAGCGTAATTGATGGCAGAACAATGTACTGTACTTGGACTCAGTGCTAAGTACGGGGTCCCGCCCCCCTTTCCAAGCTCCGCTCTGTCCGCCTGCCCCCTCGAGTCCAAATTTTTTCTGGACCCTGGACATACATAAGATTTGCGCATGCGCGATTCATGTTTATTTAGGGTGGTGGGCGGGGCTGTTCCTGACGTTTAACCACCTCTCTGCCCGCCCACTCGAGAGCATAATATTTCTCGTCCCAGCTTTGCAGGATCGATCACCGCAGGTAGCTCAGGATAGGCACTACAAGTCCCAGCATTGCAGGATCTATCAAAACAGGTAGCTCAGGATAAGCACTACAAGTCCCAGCAATGCAGAACCTATTACCACACGTAGCTCAGGATAAGCACTACAAGTCCCAGCAATGCAGAACCTAACACCACAGGTAGCTCAGGATAAGCACTACAAGTCCCAGCAATGCAGAACCTAACACCACAGGTAGCTCAGCATGGTTGGTAAAAAATGACACTAGGTAACAAGGGAAGTATTATTGTTGGAACGCACAGCCCAGTGTTTGTGTTGTCTGTAATGTCACTTTCGTGACAGTATATGATGGTTTCGCTGAACTGTATTGCCGAAAATCATTTGGAACGCACGGTGCGAGTGTTTGGAACGCTTCGCGCATGCGCAGTACGAAATTTCTGGCCGCAACGTCACTTCCGTAGCATTGTGTGATAGGCAGCCGAATATGACACTACACCGGCACCCCTTCCCTCCAGCCTTCCATCCAGCCTTCCCTCAACCCCAGCTAAGGCATCTGTGGACCAACCTGGGCCTTCCATACAGGAAGAGATTGAGGATCCCAGGTGGAGCCAGGTATAGGTTTTTTATACATAATTTTTCTGTGAAAAAAAAAAATGATTGTTGGTAAGTAGATGTTATTATTGCTAATAAATGAATGAATTAACAAAAAGTGTTTCACATATCAATAGACAGAAGTGGCCAAAAAAGATTAGGACATGAATGAAAAATGCTGGGCTCACAATGATAGTCTTTTCTATTTCTTTAACATTAAATTTGCAACAGTCATGAGCTGAAAATTGTGTGTGTTTGATGAACAAAAAACTAAAACGATGTCCCTTTTTCATATACAGGATGACCTCAGCCAGGACGAGACTCTGGCAAGTGGCACACAGGAGGAGGCAGGGGGAAGTGTCAGCCAGGAGGTGGCAGGGCCCAGTAACACCCAATCCCAGGTGCCTCCCCTCATCCTTTCATACAAAAGGCCCAGGAAGGGCACGAAAACCAAGGAGGCAGCACTGGCCCTCATCAAGGAGGCTAATGACGCCCTGAAATCCCGCCTCGATTCTGTAGAGGCCTATGGCATCTACATAGACTCCAATTTACAGCAAATGGAAGAGGGCCAACGGCGCAAATTTGAGAAAATCATTTTTACTACAATCCACAAGGGGTTGAGTGGTGAAATTAGTGAAGATGACCACCTGTGTTCTCTCCCCCATCCTCCTCCTCCTCCTGCCACAAGACCACCTCCAGAGCCAGAGCCTCCAGGGAAGGCTGCAGGGAAGGCTGCAGGGAAGGCTGCACGGAAGACAAGAAAATGATCCCCTGCCTTCAGTCTGGTCTCACAGAACACACAGCCTGTTGTAGTACCACAGCCTGGGTACATATATCATCTGCTGCTGCTCCTGTTCTCTGGGATCCCTGGACCAGATTGGACTTCTCAAGTTTTTGATGTCTGCCTTGGGGGCCAAAGGCTGCGCAAATTCAAGCTCTTTCTCCAGTGTTGCCTTTATCTTTATTTTGTTATTATGATTTCAAATAAATGTTGTTTTTGGTTTCAGAAAATACTTGCCTATGTGTTTTTCTACAAATAGCAAATACATTTATTTTGGGTGAGTAGGCAGGTACATTTCAAAAATACAATGTCAAAATTAACAAGGGACACCAACAACAAACAGGTTTACAAATAATGCATAATAATGGTGTCGTGGAAACGTAACATAAAAAATAAAAAGGAGAGCACGAGAAATCGGAAATTCCGACCGTGTGTACGCGGCATCAGACATTGTCATGTTTATTTCCACTATATTATCCCCATTTTCTCTACCTCCATTTTTTTGCCCACCCCACTTACCACCCCTTACACCCCCACATTGCATTTTAACCCAGATGCTCTTTCTCCACAGCCGTTATTATATTAGGACACAAACTACAGTGGCAATGGCAAACTGAAAAACTGGAATAAAAAATACAGATAATTTTACAAATTTGTAATACCTATATTGACACTGTATATACGTTTTTTTTGTTTTGTTTTTACTAAATAATACAAGAGACTTATATTGTATAACATTGAAACCTCGGATTGCGAGTAATGCGGTTAACAAGCGGTTTGCAATACGAGCTATTATTGTTTTTTTGAATTCTGACTCGGCAAAACGAGCAGGATTCAAGCCTCTGCAGTGTGCAGTGTCGCATTTGGTCAGAGGTGCGGGGGCGCCGGTGACACTCGGAGCCGTTCTGAGCCATTCGGAGCAGCTCGGAAATACTCGGAAGCACTCGGAAATACTCAGAAACACTTGGAAATACTCCATTCCCGAGTGTTTCCTCACCTCTGGCCACATGCGGTATTGCATGCAATAGAAGTCAATGTGGAACGAATGATCTTTGTTTCCATTGACTTCTATGGGGAAACTCACTTTGATATGCAAGTGCTTTGGATTACAAGCATTCTCCTGCAACAGATTATGCTCGTAATCCAAGGTTCCACTGTAGTTGTTTCACCTAACTAGTCAGCTCCACCTTGAAGTTCATTTTGATCATGTAAATCTGTTCAAATGCACCTTTATTGTATATGCATACACTTAAATAGTTTTATTTGTTCTTTCCCCAATGTTAACCCTGAAGGAGAGGAAGCCCCAATTTGTTGAAACATGTTGGCTATGTTTTATGTCATATTCCAGTATTTCTCAGCCATTTTTCAGTTAAGGCTCTCTTTAAAATTATGCACACCCCATTCTAAAATATAAAAAATGAAACTGATAGTTTTACACAGAAGCATCCACACACATTGGACACCCAATATTAGAGGTGATTTATTTTCACAAATCAAATATATCTTTACACAGTGGTACGGGCTAAAATTGCAGCGTTTATCTTCTCCTTCACTTTCTCTTCCTCACGCAGCTAACATGATCCCAGTGTTGACTGAGAGGGGCTAATATCATAGGTTGTTAGGACATTGGTGGCTAGCCCGCATGGCGCCCTAGGTTGTAATGCTCCACAATAAAAACCTATGGCTTTGGTTAACTAAAAAGGAAGGCTTGATCCATCCATTGGCTTGTTGACAATTTTTGGGCAATGCAATTTGCAATGCATAACAGTATATATTCTTGAAGCCTTGCTATCTGCTTTATTTGATCAGGTTTTAGCATCAATTCACTTTTAATGTGTCTGTAGACTTGGAGCTATAACCTTGATCTTGTTAGAAGTTAAGATTTCACCATTTAAGAAGTTCACAATGCTACATTCGGATTTACCTGCAGACTTGGAGCATGACTGTAATATAGTAGAAAAAATCCCCCCAGAAGGATGTGTGGGGTTTTTAGGCAGCAGTTTAGGGGGAGTTAAATAATAAATATGATACAGGAGGTTATCTAAATATAAATTTTTATTAAAGATGTCACACAATTGACATAGTAGATATGAGACATGGGTCCCAAAAATGGGAAGGTAAAACAAAACACAACAGTAAAGTATGTATAAAAATGCAGATGCATTGGCAGACAAAAAAGCCTTTACAGTACGTTACAACAAAGTTGGCGAAGTAAAAGGAACCCTTATTTTGTATGGGTCTTCTTCAAGAGGAGAGTTTGTCTGCTAAAAAAGGGGAAAAGGGGCAAAGACAATAACATACAAAATAAGGTCGAAACGCGTCAGGCTTCCTTTTACTTCGCCAACTTTGTTGTAACGTACTGTAAAAGCTTTTTTGTCTGCCAATGCATCTGCATTTTTATACATACTTTACTGTTGTGTTTTGTTTTACCTTCCCATTTTTGGGACCCATGTCTCATATCTACTATGTCAATTGTGTGACATCTTTAATAAAAATGTATATTTAGATAACCTCCTGTATCATATTTATTATTTAACTCCCCCTAAACTGCTGCCTAAAAACCCCACACATCCTTCTGGGGGGATTTTTTATTTTTCTACCCTCTAGGGGTGAGCAGCAACCAAACCATCTCCTACTGTGTCTTCCCTTTTTTCTGACTGTAATATAGTGACCTTGATCTTGATTATTGTAATGCCGCGTACACGGTCGGAATTATGATGGAATTTCGCTCAAACTGTCTTGCCTACACACGGTCACACCAAATTCCGACGGTCAATAACACTGCGACATACAACACATTCAACGACACTATAAAAGGGAAGTTTAATGCTTCCGAGCATGTGTCAAATTGTTTCCGAGTATGCGTCACAATTTATAACTGCACTAGCAGCCACCGTTTTTCAAATTTTAAAAAGTTGTCTGCCAGTTCTTGAACAGCTGCTGGGTCACTTCTACCTGACTCCCCCCCAGCCATGTGTCCATGGCTCATCTGTCCTTTATGAGCACCCAGGGCTTCCATGTTGGGTGTCAGTATGAAAGGCCTTGACAAAGTCAACAGACATAACATGCACTGTGGAGCCTGAGTGACATCACTGAAATGAGATGTGTCACGGTACATGTTTAGAAATCTGACATCAGCGCCGCTCAAACTCAGCCTCATTAGCAGTAAATTCACAGTATTAAGTGCAGGAGTGCACAGGTGTGACGAGTGAGTTGTATTCATTATTTTAATAAAGAAGCTGTTCATTTTACTGAAAGCACTATGGTTTCTGCTTATATTCTCTCTTTGAGCAGAAGTCTATTTTTAACCTGATTACATTGGGCCATATACACTATATTACCAAAAGTATTGTGATGCCTGCTTTTACACAAACATGAACTAATGGCATCCCAGTCTTAGTCCATAGGGTTCAATATTGAGTTGGCCCACCCTTTGCAGCTATAAGAGCTTCAACTCTTCTGGGAAGGCTGTCCACAAGGTTTAGGAGTGTGTCTATGGGAATGTTTGACCATTGTTGCATAAGTTAATTTGTGAGGTCAGGCAGTGATGTTGGAGAGAAGGCCTGGCTTGCTGTCTCTGCTCTAATTCATCCCGAAGGTGATCTATCGGGTTGAGGTCAGGACTCAGTGCAAGCCAGTCAAGTTCTTCCACCCCAAACTTGCTTATCCATGTCTTTATGGACCTTGCTTTGTGCACTGGTCAAAATCATTTGGCTGAGAGGGAATTATGGTGTGAGGTCGTTTTTCAGGGGTTGAGCTTGGCCCCTTAGTTCCAGCAAAGGGAAATCTTAAGGCATCCGCATACCAAGAAGTTTTGGACAATTTCATGCTCCCAAATTTGTGGGAACAATTTGGGGATGGGTCCTTCCTGTTCCAAGATAACTGCGCACCAGTGCACAAAGCAAGGTCCATAAAGACATGGATGAGCAACAATCACAGCCAGTGAAGAGGGAGCGAGGGACACATAGAGCCCTCTCCGGAACAAGCCCACACAAGTGCCCCCATAGCAAGTGGCTTGCTATGGTGGCACTTGGCAGGGGAGTGGAGCAAATTTTTCCATTGAGGAACCCCAGAAAAGATGATTTGGGCTGCAAACCCATTGCACAGAGCAGGCAAGTATAACACGCTTGTTATTTAAAAAATGAAATTAACCTTCCCTGATTCTAAAAACAAACAAAAGAAGTTTTGGGCTACAAATACTTTTTTTAAAAATGTTGCGTACACGCGACGGTTTTGCAGTCGGAATAAACTCTGAAGGTTCTTTAGACGGAATTCCAACAGAATTCCGCTCAAGCTGTCTTGCATACACACGGTCACACCAAATTCCGACCGGCAGGTACGATGGTACAATAAAAGGGAAGTTCAATACCAAGTGCACCACCAGGCCCGGATTTACTCCCTTTGCCGCCCCAAGGCCGGGTCCTTCAATGCCGCCCCCCCCCTACACACACACACACCCACCATTCTCGTCCCTTATCGATGACTGTTACAATAGATCACATTTGCGCAATGGTCAGTTAAATCGACACAGTGCCGTATCGCAAAAAAAATGATTGAAGTGCAATATTTCTATTATTACATTGTCATATAAAATAAAATAGTTCAACTCACCATAAGCAGAATCTGTCGGAGCCTGAGCATGTCACTTGCCAATGTCACCTGCCTTCAGATGCGCATTGTCACTTGCCACATGTTGCAGATTGTCACTTGCCACGTCACTTGTCAGCAGATGCAGGGTGTCACTTGCCACGTCACTTGCCACGTCACTTGTCAGCAGATGCAGGGTGTCACTTGCCACGTCACTTGTCAGCGGATGCAGGGTGTCACTTGCCACGTCACTTGTCAGCGGATGCAGGGTGTCACCTGCCACGTCACTTGTCAGCTGATGCAGGGTGTCACTTGCCACGTCACTTGTCAGCGGATGCAGGGTGTCACTTGCCACGTCACTTATCAGCAGATGCAGGGTGTCACTTGCCACATCACTTGTCAGCGGATGCAGGGTGTCACTTGTCAGCAGATGCAGGGTGTCACTTGCCACATCACTTGTCAGCGGATGCAGGGTGTCACTTGCCACGTCGCCTGCCACCGGGTCAAAGGGGGCCCCGTCAGGTAAGATGTACGGGGACCCATCATTTCTAACAGCAGCCCTGATGCCCACTGTCTGTGGGCTGTCGTGTCTGGACCAAGAAGGGACTCTGTGGACAGGGGACATTCAGGGGCGGCAAACTCCCACCCGCTAGCAAGCCCGTTTCGCCGGCACCGCTGCTTTTTTTCACGGGGACCGATCAGGCTTGTGTACTTCCACTTCCTGGTAGCGGTGGAACGCACGATAAGGCGGACGTGATGTTATCAGCCGGAAATGATGCAAGACATGGGCGGCAACGCGCCCATCATTTCCGGCTGATGACATCACGTCCGCCCTATGGTGCGTTCCAGTCACCAGGAAGTGGGAATACACAAGCCCGATCAGTCCCCGTTGGAGTTTCCAGCTAAAGCAGGGAAGTCGCCGCAGAAGCGGCGCCGCCCCTGCACCACTGCCGCCCCAAGGCCTGGCCTCGGTGGCCCTGTGGGGAATCCGGCCCTGTGCGCCACCCTTTGGGCTCCTGCTAATCTTGTGTTAATCTTGTGTTAGTAGAAGTTTGAGATGATTCTTGCTTTTCGGACTCAAGCTTTTCAGATCATTTTACTGCTGTTCAGTTTGTGCTTGTGGGTTTGTATCTATTTTTCAGTGCGTGTAATAATTCTACACATTATTATGGAGATCTGGCTTTCAAAAAATAAAAGATTATTCATGAGATCACGAGAAATAATAAAGAAATACGTTTGTCAGAACTCTGTGTGAATATCAGCAGCAAAACAAATTCATTCTTCTAGCATTCTAAAGAAGAAGAGAATGCGCTGCATTAACCGCTTCAGCCCCGGAAGATTTTACCCCCTTTCTGACCAGAGCACTTTTTGCGATTCGGCACTGCGTCGCTTTAACTGACAATTGCACGGTCGTGCGACGTAGCTCCCAAACAAAATTTACGTCCTTTTTTCCCACAAATAGAGCTTTCTTTTGGTGGTATTTGGTCACCTCTGAGGTTTTTATTGCTTGCACTAAAAACAAAAAAAGGAGCGACAATTTTGAAAAAAAACACATTATTTTTTACTTTTTGCTATAATAAATATCCCCAAAAATAAATAAAAAACATTTTTTTCCCTCAGTTTAGGCCGATACGTATTCATCTACATATTTTTGGTAAAAAAAATCGCAATAAGCGTTTATTGATTGGTTTGCGCAAAAGTTATAGCTTTACAAAATAGGGGATAGTTTTATGGCATTTTTATCAATCATTTTTTTTTTACTAGTAATGGCGGCGATCATCGATTTCTATCGTGACTGCGACATTATGGCGGACACATCAGACAATTTTGACACATTTTTGGGACCATTGGCATTAATACAGCGATCAATGCTATAAAATTGCATTGATTACTGTAAAAATTACACTGGCAGTGAAGGGGTTAACCACTAGGGGGCGGGGAGGGGTTAAGTGTATTCTAGGGGCGTGTTTCTAATTGTCCGGGGGCGTGGCTGTGTGTGACACCACACTGATCGCTGCTCCCGATGACAGGGAGCAGACAATCAGTGTGCTGTCATTAGGCAGAACGGGGAGATGCTGTTTACATCAGCATCTCCCCGTTCTTGAGCTCGACACAATCGCCGGTATTGCCACGGCGATCGAGTCCGCGGAACCCGCGGGAACGGTCACGGAGCTCGCGGCAGGCGCGCACCAAAAATCACGCATGCTCTGAAGCAAGTACTGGACGGAAGCGCTCGGTCTGGTAAAACTAGCATTCGTAATGGAGATAGCACATTCCTCAAGCTGAAATTTTTTAAATAGTTTAACCGGTTCCCGACCGGCTCCTGTACATATACCTCAGCAGAATGGCACGGCGGGGCAAAGTAACGTACCCGTGATTTTTGGTGCGTCGGAAAAATTTAGAACATGTTCTCTATCTAAGTCCATCTGAATTTTCAACGGAAAAAGTCTGATGGGGCATACACACGGTCGGAATATATACGCTGAAAAGCTCCCATCAGACTTTTTCTGTCGGAATGTCCAACTGTGTGTACACGGCATTAGAGACACTTTCAAACATTCTCAACCACTTTTTATTAATACATTAAATCCTGTGTACAAAAACAACTGACTTTTCTGTGAAGGTCTATGTAAAATGTATGGTTTATACACTCTAATTCAATGCCATCATTTTGGGATTCCAATCAGATCTTATTAGGCATTGGGTATTGGTAATGTTAAAGTAAAGAATATAAACATTTTCTGTTATATTTGGAAAAAGCCTTTATGGTAACCTCTTACGGCTTTCCCTTGATTGGAGTAACATTGGCATAGCAACCAAAGTAGCAGTTATTGAATGTTCCATTATCTCCAGCAGATCAAATGTACATTGCTAATGTAACTGAGGGCTTTACCAATTACACAGGCAACAAAACTGAACAGAGGGTGGTAACTCACATAACCAATCCAGTTTTAGCTTAATTAAATTAGCTAAGAAATTATTTCTGGTTACTGTAGCTTAATGTCTGCTTTAAATACTGTAAGCTTGCCACTTTATTACTTCCTAATTTTTTTTTATTTTCTTAAGCAGAAAGTGGAAGCCCAGGAAGGATTATGTTATTAAGCAGCCCTGTTAAGCCCCATACACACGGTCGGACTTTTTCATGGATTCTGTCCGATCGGACAATGTTGTTGAAAAATCAGACCGTGTGTATGCACCATCGGACAGTGTACGTCGGATTGTCCGACGGACAAAGTCTTATCTCCTGCTGGAAAGATTTGCCGACAACACGGTCCGATCACACCAAATCCGATCGTGTGTACGGTTGTCCGACCGGACAAAGTGCTACGCATGCTCACATCACATTACAAGACCAAAGCTATTGGCTACTAGCCTCTACGTAGTCCCGTCGTAGGCAACAAACGTCACCACGTTCAGAATGATCGGATTTTCCGACAACTTTGTCCGACCGTGTGTACGCAAAACCAACATCAGACAAAGTATGACGGACAGGATCCGACCGACCTGGTCCGCGGATTGTCCGACCGTGTGTATGGGGCTTAAGAGATTAGCCAGGAAAGGGCTATATATCATTTGTTGGACAATGTACTTATAAGCCATGAGTGGCAAACTGATATTTCCAAGGACACTAGTAGTGTAGTGTGCTACAAAGTCATGGATGGATGAATAATATTGAACCAGGGATAGGAAAATAGTATTTCCAGAGTCATCTTCAGAGCTGGGCATTGAGGAATGCTAGTTGTACTGCTAACTCGGGGGGTGGGATTCTTCAATCGACACTGGATTGATGATTTTAGAGGTTTAGAGTGCAGGGCAGTGGCGGCTGGTGCTCAAAATTTTTGGGGGGGCGCAAACAAACAGCCTCACTGTGCCATCAAACGCTGCCACTGTGCCCATTAAACGCTGCCACTGTGCCCATCAAACGCTGCCACTGTGCCCCAAGTGCTGCCACTGTGCCCATCAAACGCTGCCACTGTGCCCATCAAACGCTGCCACTGTGCCCCAAGTGCTGCCACTGTGCCCCAAGTGCTGCCACTGTGCCCCAAGTTCTGCCACTGTGCCCCAAGTTCTGCCACTGTGCCCCAAGTTCTGCCACTGTGCCCCTTAAGTGCTGCCACTGTGCCCCAAGTTCTGCCATTGTGCCCCAAGTTCTGCCATTGTGCCCCTTAAGTGCTGCCATTGTGCCCCTTAAGTGCTGCCATTGTGCCCCTTAAGTGCTGCCATTGTGCCCCAAGTTCTGCCATTGTGCCCCTTAAGTGCTGCCATTGTGCCCCAAGTTCTGCCATTGTGCCCCTTAAGTGCTGCCATTGTGCCCCTTAAGTGCTGCCATTGTGCCCCAAGTTCTGCCACTGTGCCCCTTAAGTGCTGCCACTGTGCCCCCTGCCTGCCCTCTGCACTTACCTTGTCCCGGTGTGCAGCTGGTGACGGCGTCAGGCGACGAGCGGTGTCTCCGTCGGATGTCTTCTCCCGCGCTCCTCCTGTCTTCTTCTGCTGTGATTGGACGCTAGGTGATTGGACGCCTAGCGTCCAATCACAGCGCCTGTGACTTCAGCCAATCAGGTGACAGGTAACAGACCTGGCAACCTGATTGGCTGAGAGGCGGGTCTGTGTTAGGGAAGCGATGTATTCTCTTCCCTAACACAATACTGTGTAATCAGCGAACGCTCAGCCGTGCGCCCGCTGTTTACACTTAGGGAAGCCTATTAGAGCACACCGCTCTAATAGGGTCCCCTATTAGAGCTTACAGCTCTAATAGGGGCGCTTCCAGCAACACCCCCCCCACTGTAATTCAGATGCCCGGCGCCCGATCAGGGGCCGGACACCTGAATAGGGGGCGGCAGCGGTGACAATAGATAGATTCATGCAATGCATGAATCTATCTATTGGTGATAGAGCGGTGCAGGAGAGGGGGGGCGGCGCTCCTGCGCCCTCTATGCACGCACCGCCACTGGTGCAGGGAGTGTTATTTCAAAGTAGTAACAGTGCTTGCACAGACCTGTTATATCAAATATTTATTTTCTTAAATTTTGCTTTCAAAGTTCATTTAGCTTATATGTCTATTAACAAAACAGAAAACCTATGAGTATCAAAAGCACAGTGGTGTGCTTTACAAATGTGAATTGCGCTTTGCTGGGTAAAGGGTCCGAAGTCAGCGGAGTGCAATAAGATAAGAATGAACAGCTGTGTGGGAAAAAAAAAAACAAAAAAACTGGGCCATGTGACCTGTCAACTTCACATGACTGTCTCTCTTCCAATCACAGAGCCCTCTCCACTGCAGTAAGTAGAGAGAACTTCATGGTGTATCACGTGCTTCACGTTTCAAAGTACATTTTATACATGGGCCATAAAGTGCAGGCTGCTGGGTGCAGAGCATAGAGTAGATGGTGATATCCACTCTCATTTATAAATTGGTCCCTGAACCAACAATAATGCATTACATAAATGTATGCGTTAATATTATAAATATTTGTTTTACACTCAGCCTCTTTGAACTGGTTTTCACCTTGAAGGACAATCCATGGCACTGGGAAATAGAAAATAATAAAAAAAAGGGGAGGGGGGGTTGTTTACTTCATTGTCAGGTTTATCCCCCCATTCGTGCAACTCTCCTTTTTGTGCTAAATGATTATCTGAGGGCATTCCCGCTAGGCTATGGAACCCTACTCATGGGGATGGATCCTACCCAACCACTTTTCCATTAATTGTGGGCTGTAACCCATGAAGAGACCTCTGCGACACACCTAAACAAGAAATTCTGGACCACGAGTCTCCTCATACCACTCATCATGAAGTTTAGATCTGGATTACATGCTAATTGCACTCTAGCACTTGCACAAATGTAGATTATTCTCTACTGTATATTGTTTTGCCACCCTACATCTATTGTTTTTTTTTTTTGTTATTTCATTGTGGAATTACTCAGCACGCTGAATCACTGTATTGAGATGTAACTCGGGACCATCAAGATGAACTGAAGTCTCCTTTTTTTTCAATATCTGTACCTTTATAACTGAAATTGAATAAAACTTTATTCTTAAAAAAGGCAAAGGGGGGGGGGGGTGGATACTGTGCACAAAATGCTAAATCCAACTGTGCAATAAAAAATAGCTGGCTAAACTGTACATAAACTAGTAAAAACTAACAAACTATTTCTTTATACAAGAAACTTTTCAAGAGCCTAGAAGAAATCTAAAAGAGAAAAAAAACAAAAAACAAAAGAGAATTACCATCTCTAGCTCATACATTGGATTTCATGATTACAATATGAATTCATTCAATACAAGGTTCCATTGAGAGAACTGTAAGCTGTGGAAAGAAAACATCCCCCACAGTGTGAACTGTACATTGTATTGTGAGATGAGTAAATACAACCTTAGCTGCTTGAGCTGTATTATGAAATGCACAGATTGCATTGCCATGGCAATGGATTTTACAGTGCTACTCTCACATACGGACGTAATCATTGCAGTAATAAGTCACAGACATATAGTACCTGAATGGTCTGTCTTACGCATCTATGGAATCAGCAACATGCACTGGGGTTGGTTTACTAAGGGAAATACGCCATTCACTTTGCAAGGAAAATTGCACTTTGCAAGGGAAGTTGTCCCAGAGCTTAGTGAAAGTGGTGAAGTTTCACTTTGCAAATAATACTCCATCACATGGAAATTAAAAGGAAGATAAAAAAACTCTTTTATTGTACATTATTGGATGATAAAAGTCATTCACTAATCTCTGGGGCAAATTCCCTTACAAAGTATAAAGTGAAAGATGTATGTTTTCCTAGACTATAATTTAATGAATATGCTGAAGTATAAGAAAGCTCATAAAAGTTTAATTCATTGTGTTTAACATTGCCAAAAAAGAGGATACCATTAAAGTGTATAGAAAAATGTACTTTTGAGGTGCTTTGGGGAGTTTACAAGGTACAATGTAAAAGTTTGGGGGAATGAAAACCCCTCTTACATGTTGTTGATACATAAATGTTAAAAGAACATCATCACAAAACTGTACCTATTCAAAAGCCATATGCTTTGATCCTGTTTATTCAAGAAAGTCCCAATCACCCCAATGCCCCTGTGCTGTTACACTAGTTGTGTAAAACGTAATGCTATGCATAGTTATGTTAATGTTTATATAATTGGTTATTATACTGCCATCTCGTTGTTATTTTGGTTGTAGCACTATTCTTTTCTGTTTATTATATGTGCTTCCTCCCACATTATGATGTACTTCCTTTTCCTGTTCCTTCACTGTCTTGGGAGAACAGAGATGACCACTTCTGTATAGACCGGAAGCAATCTGCATGCATCCTGGAACACATTACCATGTTTTGACCTGCTGCTTGCAATAAAACCCACACTTATGGAAGAAACAGTGTCTGATGAGTTCAAGCTATCTGATAAAGACTGTCTGCTGTGATTACATCTGCTTATACAGGCCATGCATAGAGGTCTCAGCAAGGGATACGTCACTATTACAACAGTTAGAGTCAGAATAGCCCCGCTCATGGGGAATGCTCGAGTACAAAGCCTCGACATCTATAGCCATTAGCAGGGCATCGGGGGAAACAGAGACATCCTCCAAATGTCTCAACAGGTGTATAGTATCTTTCACATATGATGGAAGTCTGGAGATGTGTGGCAAGAGGTAAAAGTCAACAAACTGATTTGCCTTCCTGGTTAAGGACTCCAGCCCAAAAACTATGGGATGCCCAGTTGGACAAGTGAGACTTCAGAGTTCTGGAGAGGGAATAGAAGGTAGGTGTTTTAGGACAAGAAACATTCAAATAGTTATATGTATCTTTACCTATAATGGCACTATGATACACCTGACCCAGGATACTCCTGAATTCTTCCCTATATCTCTGTAACATAATTGGAGAGATAGGTGTGTAGCATTCCCGGTTACTTAAAATTTTAAGGCGCATCTCTTCATATTGTATGGGGGTCATCAAAACAATGTTTCCCCCTTTATCTAATGGTTTGATGACCAGTTCTTTATTATGCTGCAACTATTTTAGTGCCAAGTTTGTCTCCAACTGAGATTATCCTGTCTTCTGTCCTGAATATTTACATTTTTAACCTCCTTGGCCGATGTCATCAAAAATGTCCATACACTTGGACTCAAATGTAAGTCCACTAATTTTTTTACTTAATTTTTTTTTTTTTTTTCAAATATAAATTTTTATTAATATTTTCAATAGAATACAAGACGTAAAAAAAAGAAAACACAGAATAAAGAACAACTGTGGTCGTCACAGACCTTATCCCAAACATGCGGGTTTTGAAGTGAGAGTTACAGTCCATCTGCAGTATATAACATCCAGACTATTTCGATAGACAGGTACATTGCTATAATACTCCTACACTTAGATCATTATCATTTCTGCACTTGGAGTATCTTCTTAAGTAGTCTCAGGTGGAGGACCTATCCCGATTAAAATGGCCGCATCTCCTACTGACCCACATTCACCACCTGCCTAATCTCGAAACCACCAGTTGAAGAAAACTCTGAAGGTAGAGAGAGGAAGAAAACCATAAGGAGTAAAGGACAAAAGATTAAAAATAGAAACTAAAAAGGAGAGAGGGAGAAAGCGTGAAAAAGGGGGGGGGGAGGGAAAGCTGGGGGGAGGGGTATGTTCAGCACGGAGGGATGGATACCGCGCCACCATCGGCTCGCCACGGGCCGAGAGTGGGGAGCCCATCAAGAGTTCAACAAGGATTGCCCTTCATCGGAGTATATATATAAGTTCCACAGCATCCAGGCCTCGGAGTGTTTCTCCTGTTTATTTTGTGCTGTCAGCACCAGATCTTCCAGATGTTTAATTTCCTCTACTTTACGCAACCACAATCCAACGGAAGGAGGCGTGTTTTTTTTCCAGGTAGCTGGGATACAAGACTTCGCAGCATTGAGCAGGTGTCTTACAATAGATTTTTTATAAGATCTCGCCGGGATTGTGGAAGCGTGAAGCAGAAAGAAAGCTGGATCTCTATGTATTACGTGATCAGTGAATTTCTGCGTGATCCTCTCTATAGATGTCCAGAAGTGCAATAACATTGGGCATGACCAGAAGATATGGAGAAGCGTTCCTTTATCTCCTAGGCATCTCCAGCATCTATCCGACGTGGTAGGGAAAATTTTATGTAGGAACTGGGGTGTAAAATACCATCTGGTCAGAATCTTGTAATTTGTTTCTTGGATTCTCGTGCAGATGGATGATTTTAAAGAAAAATTAAGAATATTTTGTATCTGCAGGTCCGTGAAGGTCTGTTTTAGGTCTTGTCCCCAAGCCCGTAGAAACACCAAGTCTGGCTGTGTTACTGGGGTATTGAGTAGGGAGTATGTTTTCGAGAGTACTTGGGATAACACTTCCTCATCATTACAGTAGTTTTCAAATGTCGTCAGCTCTCTGGTGAAATGAATGGGATCCGGCATTGAGTGCACAAAATGGTTCAGCCGTACAGCTTTCCAAAAGGACAATCGGAAATTGCCGGTATCGTTCGTCAGGGTTTGGATCGATGCCCAGTGGTCTACGTCTACAAAATGTAAGGCACAGTCTCTACCCGCCGCCATGAGCTCTCCATAATCAGACCTACTCAGTCCAGGTGGGAACGCCGGGTTGCCTAGAATTGGGAGAAGTGGGGATGTCTTTGACGTCAAGGAGGTAGTATTCACCGCCCATAGACCCACGCGTAGCGTAGCGCCGATGGTGGGGTGTGTCCTCATCTCTAGAGGGAGCCGGTCAGGGCACCAAATTACTTTCTTCAAAGGGATAGGTACCTGGTCACGCTCTATTTGTGTCCACAGTTTAAGTTGTGTATGTCTGTTCCAATCAATAATTCTCCCCAGATGTACCGCCTGATAATAGTTTTTTATGTCTGGGAGGGCCAGACCCCCACATTGCTTCGGGAGGGTCAGATATCTAATGCGGAGCCGCGGTTTCCTATGAGCCCATATAAATTTGGTAAAGAGAGATTGTACTTGCCTGAAATAGAGAGCTGGGATCTTTATTGGCAGGGCTTGAAACAGGTACAGGAACTTCGGAAGAATGCACATCTTAAGTAGATTGCATCTCCCAAACCAGGAGTGAAGCCCTTTGTTCCACTCCTCCAGCAGTTTTCTTGCCTTGGTTAACATTGGGGGGAAATTAAGTTCGAATATGCGTGTCAAGTCTCTTGGGATGTATGTCCCCAGGTAGTTAAGGTGGCTATCTGACCACTTAAATTTAAATGCTGATTTTAGAGGGGACAGGGCATCTGGGGTCATGTTGATCCCCATAGATGTGGACTTATCAAAATTAATTTTCAAGTTGGACAGAGCTCCATATGTTTTAAATTCTTTAATGAGGTTTGGGAGGGACACCACCGGGTTAGTCAGGGAGAATAACAGGTCGTCGGCATATGCCGAAATCTTGTAGTGGCCCTGTCCTAACGTAATGCCCGTGATGTCTGGGTTTCGGCGAATCGTGCATAGGAATGGCTCTAGGACTAGGGCAAAGAGAAGGGGGGATAGCGGACACCCCTGTCTGGTGCCGTTGGAGATAGTAAAGGGTTCAGAGAGAACTCCATTTGCTTTAACCTGGGCCGTCGGTATTGAGTAAATATTAGAGATCCAATGTAGCATTTTATTTCCTAGCCCCATATGCTTGAGGACGGAGATCATAAATTCCCAGCTCACCCTGTCAAATGCTTTCTCAGCATCTGTGCTGAGAAAGACACATGGCGTTTTGAGTAGTGATGCCCTATGAATTAGGTTGATAGCCTTGGTGGTGTTGTCCCTGGCCTCCCTGGAAGTGACAAAGCCCACTTGGTCTAGGTGTATCACCCCCGGCATATGTTGGGACAATCTATTGGCCAGAATTTTCGTGAAGAACTTTAGGTCCATATTCAAGAGGGATATGGGCCGGTAGCTGCCACAAGCAGCCGGGTCCTTGCCTTCTTTAGGAATGAGGGAGATATGGGCTTTCAGGGTATCTCTTTGAAAGTGACCACCTTCTGCAAGGTTGTTAAACAGTTTTACCATATAAGGGCCTAATGTTGGCAGGAGGGTTCGGTAATATTGTAAGGTGAAACCGTCTGGGCCAGGCGCCTTCCCCGGCTTCATTCCCTTAATGGCACCCTGCAGTTCCACCATCGTGATGGGTTCCTCGAGTGCTGTCCTTATTTCCTCAGGGAGGGTGGGGATGTCTGATTTAATCAGATAGTCTCTTATATCAGCGTCACTATTGTGTGGTTTTGGGAGGTTATATAAGGCGGAATAGAATTCCTGAAATTCCCCTGCAATTTGGGTGGGCATGACCTTTTTTTGTCCTGACGGGGGGACAATTTGGGGTATATATGCTTGTCGCCTCTGTTGTTTAACTGCATTAGCCAACAGTTTCCCACACTTATTACCCGATTCATATGATAGTTTCCCGCAAACCTGCAGTGCTGCTTTGGCCTTATATCTCAGTATATCCGTCGTCTGTCTCCTAACAGTCAGGAGTTCCGTTTCAATTAAAGGGGTCGGATTGTGCTTATGTTTTGCTTCAAGATCCCTAATCTTGTCTAGGAGCACAAGGAGCTGTTTTTCCCGTTCTCGCTTGATACGTGCGCCGTGTTTGATCAGGACTCCCCTTATGACAGCTTTGTGTGCTTCCCACAGTATGCCCGGGTCACAGTCTGCTACGTCATTTATACGGAAGTATTGTGTCAGCTCGGTCGTTACATCGGTCAACACAGCAGCATCTTGAAGTAGGCTTTCATTCAGCTTCCAGAACCATGTGTGTGGTGTTGAGGTCTGTTTAAGGGAGTATCGCATAGTAATGGGCGCATGGTCCGACCAGGTGATACTCCCTATCCCTGGGTCATGTGCTGCCTCTAGGTTGCGGTGGGGTATCAGAAAGTAATCAATACGCGAGTACGTTTTGTGTGGGGACGAAAAGAACGTGTAGTCCCTTTCTCCCGAATGATGGAGTCTCCATATGTCTATCAGTTGGGCATTCTGTAAATCTCTCGAAATGTTTCTATGTACACTGGGCCTCAAAGAGGAGACGCCGGAGGAAGTGTCTACCGCTGGAACCAACGGTGTATTAAAGTCACCCCCTACAATCAGGTGGCCTTCCGTGAAGTCCATTAGGAGGGACAGTGTACTGTGTAAGAAGACATCCTGTCTGTCATTCGGTGCATAGACCGTGGCTAGTGTCACTTGCTAGTGACACTAGCCACGGTCTATGCACCGAATGACAGACAGGATGTCTTCTTACACAGTACACTGTCCCTCCTAATGGACTTCACGGAAGGCCACCTGATTGTAGGGGGTGACTTTAATACACCGTTGGTTCCAGCGGTAGACACTTCCTCCGGCATCTCCTATTAACCCCTTGAGAAACACATAACGGCCTTCAGGGTCTATCCTAGAGTCACGGTCAATCCATGGGATTTTTCCTGACAGAAGAATTGACACTCCTTTTGATTTGTGTGTGGGATTCGTAGCGTGGTAGACTACGGGGAAGTACCGACTCTTCAGGCATGGCGGAGAGCCAGTCTTAAAGTGGGTCTCTTGGATAAACGCTACATCTGCTCTAGCCCTTTTAAGGTCATTCAGGAGCATACGGCGCTTCTCTGGTATGTTCAACCCTTTGGCGTTTAGCGAGAAAAAATTTACGCAATCCATCCCGACCGTGCCGAGTAAGGGGGGGGGGGGTAAGGGTGAAACACGAAGGGGGGGGGGGGGAATAGAAAGATGAAAGAGCAAGGAAAGTCCAATCAAGAGTTAGGTGAGCAAAAAGTGCTCACAGTAAAATTCTTCACAGTTGGTTGTTAAAACTCAATCAACTGTAATGCAATATTTTGCACTGAAGCACACTCCGGGTGTCCCCGGGTGGAATGCTTCGACCTAGTGGGGAGGAGGATAGAACACGACCGGGGGAGTAATCCCAATCCAATCCCAGCCCCCCAGCCCTAGGGTATAAACTGGGCATGTACTCCAATATATCTTAAAACAAGAAAGGAAAAAGTTGAGAGAGATGCAGTTATAAAACACAAGGCAAAAAGAAAAGAAAAACCTGGATCCAGAAGCATTAATACAATCACCATCCCAGGAGGGACCATGCACTTCCCTACATCCAGCACCTGAATCATAGAGCCCTGTCTTGGCCCGCAAGGCAGCAAACAATATTGCCCGCCTGAGGCGAAGACATGAACCCCTCGACTCCAAAGTTAGGTCATATGGCCTAGTCGGGTTCCCAACCACTCCCCCCTCCTTCCCCTCCAGTGAATAAGTGTGGAGTGGCGCACTGTAAATCCCCTACTCGGCCCTTAAAATCTTAGACCCGCATAAGAGGATGGCCCGTCGGTATGTTAAGCTATCTCCCATAGTCCCGCCCCATAGAAACAGGCGAAAGGGGAGGGAAGGGGGGGTTGGTGTGCACATCTAACAATGACGGTATAACTATTCACCTTCTCCCAGACCAGGCCTATCTCCTCCGGGAGTTGGCCAGCCTTCCCTCTTGGGTTGACCCCAGGTACGGGTGCCATACCAATACTCCAGGTATTAACGTAACAGAACATACCCTTACATGGAACAACTTATGCATCAAGGTAAAACATCATTTAGTACCATAGGCAGCGCCCCGGTTCCCATTCTCTCAGTTTCCGGGGTGTAGTTGGCCAACAGTACACACCACTTGGGGAAGATCACTGCCTAGGGATCCTGTTGTGGGCTGTGTAGGGATCCTGCTGGAGAGAGTTAGTCTGCTTTTCCGGGAACTTCCAGGGGGGGGGGGGCAGTGTTCCTTGCCTCCGTCCCTCAGCCGGGTATAGGAAGGGGTAAAGTAAGGTGCCAAACACTTGCCCAACTCAGGAGCCCATCCTTCACCATTGTGACTGATCACCATCTGTATCCCGCCCCCCAAACCCCCCACCTTTCACAAAAGTACCAACGGATACCTCAGGAACCGTGAGGGTGCGGATGGTCCAACTGTTCCCATCCGGGGGAGGGCCTTGTGCGCAGCTGGCCAAACCAAGGTAAATTGGGGGAGGGTGCCACCGGGACTCGACAGAGAGGAGAAGGGGTTAAAGTGAACCAGTTATCTGATGTAAGGCACTACGTGAGGTGGATGTATGTGCATGGCGTCACTAGGTCACTAGGTTTCTCTGGAGGCGTCCGGGGATGCGATGCGAGATCTCTGTCTGTTCCTTTGTGGCCGCGGGGAGTGGGGTCTCCGCTGGCTCGAGCCGCCTGGGCGGGTGTGAGGTCCCGGGAGAGCCTGCAGCCAGTCCGGGACGGCAATTGGATCCGTGTCAAAAAAAGCAAACAATGCAGGGAGGTCTGCCGGTGATCGCAGGGTAAAGAACTGTGAAAGCTTCTTGAAAGTCACTGTTATAGGGAAGCCCCATCTGTAGGTGATGCCATGGTGCTGGGCGACTTCCAAGAGGGGCTTCAACATAGCCCTCCTCTGCAGGGTGGCCCGGGAGAGATCAGGCAGGATTTGGATGACAGCCCCATCGAAGTCTGTGTCTCTCTTCTCCCATGCCTTCCGCAGGATGAGTTCCTTGTGCGTGTAGTGATGGACTCTGCAGATCACATCCCTGGGGCGATTCGGGTCAGTTGATCTAGGTCCAAGAGCCCTGTGGATCCGGTCAAAGGACACATTCGGTGGGAGTACGTCTCCCACTACATTGCTGAATATGGCCAGGGCTGTTGCTGCCAGGTCCTCTGCTCCCGTGGCCTCCGGCAGCCCTCGGAGCCTCAAGTTGTTCCTCCTGCTGCGGTCTTCAATTTCTTCCAGGCGCAATTGCTGGGTCAAGATGGAGGTTGCCTGTACTGCTTGCGTCTCTTCCACTCGCTGCAGCCGTAGTTCTAATGCTGACACCGTGGCCTCCCCTGCTCCTATCCTCCCTGTCAGTGAGGTAATGTCACTGCGAACCGCTGCGATGTCTTTACGGTGAGAAGCCTCTAGCCTGCTGGCCAAGGAATCAAAGTCGGCTCTTGTAGGCAGAGCCTGCAGCAGTGCCCTCAGCTCCGCGTCAGCCCGCAGAGTCAGCGGTGCCTGGTGCGGGTAAAGGGAGTCTTGGAAGTCGGGTCGGAACCCTGTAGGTGTGCCGGGGTCCCCCTCCATGCTATCCGAGGCCGATGGGGACATCTGAGAGGTATGTGGGGGAGAACTTACGTATCCGCTGTGCCTCGTGGGGTCCGCCATTTTGGGGGCAGGAGACGCCGCCTGTGTGTTGGGGAAGTAGCGGTGGATCTCTCCGCTCGGCCGGGCTCTGGGGGTTTGGTGTCTCTTCGGTTTGCCTCTCCGTTTCCCAGCTGAGTACATGCCGGTATTTGGGTTGATTTGGCGAAGAATTGGGCTAGTGGGGCCGGGACAGACCGGGAGCTCCACAAGAAAACGTCTTTACACGGCCATGCTCAGACCACGCCCCTTTTACTTAATTTTAAATGGATTGTCATCATGCTCCCGTGGCATGCTCATCCGGGATATGCCTGTATTTGTATGTACGTATTGAGTGCGTCTATACAACTGTCCTAATAAGTTTACACTATGCTTTATGATAATGGACTCAATTGGGTTTATTTACTAAAGCTGGAGAGTGCTCACTTCTGCATAGAAACCAATCAGCTTCCAGGTTTTATTGCCAACGCCTAATTGAACAAGATGGGGTTAGAAGCTAATTGGTTTCTATGCAGAAGTGAGCCTGATTTTGCACTCTCCAGCTTTAGTACATCTCCCCTGGATTTTCCTCCTGCGGAAGGTCTAAAATTCCCACACAACGCATCGAGAAATTTTTACCCTTCTGTGTTTACGTATATAGTCATAGAGGCTTAGCTTCCCAATATGTTATAACAGTTTTTAATATATTTGTTACTACCATATGGTTGAGGGGTATTGACTGTGCAATGTAAACATTTTACGATGAGGCCATTGGCCTGTTTTGTTTTTAATTTATGTATTATTAAAATGTAAGAGAGGTGTTTATTATCCCAAACTTTTACATTGTGCATCTTGTAAACTTCTTGGGGCACCTAATTAGTCCATTCTTCTATTTTCTGTAGTGCGTTTTAGCATACTTTGGGATGTGGTGCTCTTTTTTTTGGAGAACCCCCTACAACAAACATTGCTTGACATTAAAGTGTAAATCTAAAAAGTTGGTTCTTAATATATAAAAAGAAGCACACGAAGCACAGGGGATTAAGAAAAAGTTTTTTTTATGTGGACTATAAATTCTTCACATGCCAGCATTTTGATATACTGCAATTATGATATGAGGCTTGATTTGAAAAAATCTAATATTTGTACGTTCTCATATATTTTTTCTTATATTTGGTTTCTGGCTTTGTTCCCCTTTTAGGTAGTCTATGGCTATCTGGCGCTAGCCTTAATCATAGGACTATGTTCCAGTATTGAAATTCCCTTGCTATTCAGCGTCTCGGTCAATGTATGGGTACTGTGATTTACCTTTTGCCCTGACATCCGGGGTTTTTTACAAATAATATGTACCTCACCTTCGTATAACTATCCAGTAAGTGAATCTGATTTGTATATTTTGACAGGTTGAGGGTTTTTTAATTTTAAATTTTATGGTCCTAGTCCATGAAACCCCTATATAACTACCTCTAATGTATTTTTCTAAAAATGTCTATTATGTTGTTCTCCTCCTGCTGTAATTATGTCAATTGGATCTTGCCGCTCAGGACACACCTGCAATTGTGTACTAACATTTATTTTTTGATTAATATCCTTGTTGTATTTGGTTAATTACTTGTTACACTTTTCTGTCTTTTCCACTTTTTGTTAGTTACAAATAGGGATGGGCCCGGTGCTCGATGCGAACCCACGTTCGCATCGAGCACCGGGCGTTCGCTCGCTCGGCGAGCCCAGAACTATTTTGGCCGCTCGCATCACGTTCGTGTGGTGCGCGCGGCCCCGCAATGCATTGCGGCCGGCGCGGCCGGCGCAGTGCATTGCTGGCTGATGATTGGCCAAGCATGCACTGTGACCCCGCATGCTTGGCCAATCACAGCCCCGGAAACTCGAAGAGCCATAATTGGCTACAGGCAGGACGCCTGTAGCCAATTACAGCTCAGGGGCTGTAGTACACGCCCCCCCCCTATAAAAGGCCGCCACGCCGTCTGCGCCGGTCACATGCTGTTCCGGCGCAGATAGAGCAGGCTAGATCTGTGACACTCTGCTGGATTTAGTTAGTTAGAGAGATTTACTTAGAGAGATTGAGTTAGATAGATTCATTCATTTAGATTGATTTAGAAAGAGGGGCTTGTAGTGTGTTCGTGGCAGGCAGGCAGAGCTCCTATATTTTGTTCCCAGAAGCACCTATAGGACTTGTAGTGTGTTCGTGGCAGGCAGGCAGAGCTCCTATATTTTGTTCCCAGAAGCACCTATAGGACTTGTAGTGTGTTCCTGGCAGGCAGGCAGAGCTCCTATATTTTGTTCCCAGAAGCACCTATAGGACTTGTAGTGTGTTCGTGGCAGGCAGGCAGAGCTCCTATATTTTGTTCCCAGAAGCACCTATAGGACTTGTAGTGTGTTCCTGGCAGGCAGGCAGAGCTCCTATATTTTGTTCCCAGAAGCACCTATAGGACTTGTAGTGTGTTCGTGGCAGGCAGGCAGAGCTCCTATATTTTGTTCCCAGAAGCACCTATAGGACTTGTAGTGTGTTCCTGGCAGGCAGGCAGAGCTCCTATATTTTGTTCCCAGAAGCACCTATAGGACTTGTAGTGTGTTCCTGGCAGGCAGGCAGAGCTCCTATATTTTGTTCCCAGAAGCACCTATAGGACTTGTAGTGTGTTCCTGGCAGGCAGGCAGAGCTCCTATATTTTGTTCCCAGAAGCACCTATAGGACTTGTAGTGTGTTCCTGGCAGGCAGGCAGAGCTCCTATATTTTGTTCCCAGAAGCACCTATAGGACTTGTAGTGTGTTCCTGGCAGGCAGGCAGAGCTCCTATATTTTGTTCCCAGAAGCACCTATAGGACTTGAAGTGTGTTAGTCCAATCACACAGAGATCATATATTTTGTTCCCAGAAGCACCTATAGGACTTAAAGTGTGTTAGTCCAATCACACAGAGATCATATATTTTGTTCCCAGAAGCACCTATAGGACTTGAAGTGTGTTAGTCCAATCACACAGAGATCATATATTTTGTTCCCAGAAGCACCTATAGGACTTGAAGTGTGTTAGTCCCATCACACAGACCTATATTTTCTTCCCAGAAGCACCTATAGGACTTGAAGTGTGTTAGTCCAATCACACAGAGATCTTATATTTTGTTCCCAGAAGCACCTATAGGACTTGAAGTGTGTTAGTCCCATCACACAGAGATCATATATTTTCTTCCCAGAAGCACCTATAGGACTTGAAGTGTGTTAGTCCCATCACACAGAGATCATATATTTTCTTCCCAGAAGCACCTATAGGACTTGAAGTGTGTTAGTCCCATCACACAGAGATCATATATTTTCTTCCCAGAAGCACCTATAGGACTTGAAGTGTGTTAGTCCAATCACACAGAGATCATATATTTTGTTCCCAGAAGCACCTATAGGACTTGAAGTGTGTTAGTCCCATCACACAGAGATCATATATTTTCTTCCCAGAAGCACCTATAGGACTTGAAGTGTGTTAGTCCAATCACACAGAGATCATATATTTTGTTCCCAGAAGCACCTATAGGACTTGAAGTGTGTTAGTCCCATCACACAGACCTATATTTTCTTCCCAGAAGCACCTATAGGACTTGAAGTGTGTTAGTCCAATCACACAGAGATCTTATATTTTGTTCCCAGAAGCACCTATAGGACTTGAAGTGTGTTAGTCCCATCACACAGAGATCATATATTTTGTTCCCAGAAGCACCTATAGGACTTGAAGTGTGTTAGTCCCATCACACAGACATATATTTTCTTCACAGAAGCACCTATAGGACTTGAAGTGTGTTAGTCCATCACACAGCGATCATATATTTTGTTCCCAGAAGCACCTATAGGACTTGAAGTGTGTTAGTCCCATCACACAGAGATCATATATTTTCTTCCCAGAAGCACCTATAGGACTTGAAGTGTGTTAGTCCAATCACACAGAGATCATATATTTTGTTCCCAGAAGCACCTATAGGACTTGAAGTGTGTTAGTCCCATCACACAGAGATCATATATTTTCTTCCCAGAAGCACCTATAGGACTTGAAGTGTGTTAGTCCAATCACACAGAGATCATATATTTTGTTCCCAGAAGCACCTATAGGACTTGAAGTGTGTTAGTCCCATCACACAGAGATCATATATTTTCTTCCCAGAAGCACCTATATGACTTGAAGTGTGTTAGTCCAATCACACAGAGATCATATATTTTGTTCCCAGAAGCACCTATAGGACTTGAAGTGTGTTAGTCCCATCACACAGACCTATATTTTCTTCCCAGAAGCACCTATAGGACTTGAAGTGTGTTAGTCCAATCACACAGAGATCTTATATTTTGTTCCCAGAAGCACCTATAGGACTTGAAGTGTGTTAGTCCCATCACACAGAGATCATATATTTTCTTCCCAGAAGCACCTATAGGACTTGAAGTGTGTTAGTCCCATCACACAGAGATCATATATTTTCTTCCCAGAAGCACCTATAGGACTTGAAGTGTGTTAGTCCCATCACACAGAGATCATATATTTTCTTCCCAGAAGCACCTATAGGACTTGAAGTGTGTTAGTCCAATCACACAGAGATCATATATTTTGTTCCCAGAAGCACCTATAGGACTTGAAGTGTGTTAGTCCCATCACACAGAGATCATATATTTTCTTCCCAGAAGCACCTATAGGACTTGAAGTGTGTTAGTCCCATCACACAGAGATCATATATTTTCTTCCCAGAAGCACCTATAGGACTTGAAGTGTGTTAGTCCAATCACACAGAGATCATATATTTTGTTCCCAGAAGCACCTATAGGACTTGAAGTGTGTTAGTCCCATCACACAGACCTATATTTTCTTCCCAGAGGCACCTATAGGACTTGAAGTGTGTTAGTCCCATCACACAGAGATCATATATTTTGTTCCCAGAAGCACCTATAGGACTTGAAGTGTGTTAGTCCCATCACACAGAGATCATATATTTTGATCCCAGAAGCACCTATAGGACTTGAAGTGTGTTAGTCCCATCACACAGAGATCATATATTTTGTTCCCAGAAGCACCTATAGGACTTGAAGTGTGTTAGTCCCATCACACAGACCTATATTTTCTTCCCAGAGGCACCTATAGGACTTGAAGTGTGTTAGTCCCATCACACAGAGATCATATATTTTGTTCCCAGAAGCACCTATAGGACTTGAAGTGTGTTAGTCCCATCACACAGAGCTCCTATATTTTCTTTGCAGAAGCACCCATAGGACTTCTAGTGTGTTAGTGGCATCACACAGAGCTCCTCTATTTTCTTTGCAGAAGCACCCATAGGACTTCTAGTGTGTTAGTGGCATCACACAGAGCTCCTATATTTTCTTCTCAGCAGCACCCACAGGACTTCTAGTGTGTTAGTGGCATCACACAGAGCTCCTCTATTTTCTTTGCAGAAGCACCCATAGGACTTCTAGTGTGTTAGTGGCATCACACAGAGCTCCTCTATTTTCTTTGCAGAAGCACCCATAGGACTTCTAGTGTGTTAGTGGCATCACACAGAGCTCCTCTATTTTCTTTGCAGAAGCACCCATAGGACTTCTAGTGTGTTAGTGGCATCACACAGAGCTCCTCTATTTTCTTTGCAGAAGCACCCATAGGACTTCTAGTGTGTTAGTGGCATCACACAGAGCTCCTCTATTTTCTTTGCAGAAGCACCCATAGGACTTCTAGTGTGTTAGTGGCATCACACAGAGCTCCTCTATTTTCTTTGCAGAAGCACCCATAGGACTTCTAGTGTGTTAGTGGCATCACACAGAGCTCCTATATTTTCTTCTCAGCAGCACCCACAGGACTTCTAGTGTGTTAGTGGCATCACACAGAGCTCCTCTATTTTCTTTGCAGAAGCACCCATAGGACTTCTAGTGTGTTAGTGGCATCACACAGAGCTCCTCTATTTTCTTTGCAGAAGCACCCATAGGACTTCTAGTGTGTTAGTGGCATCACACAGAGCTCCTCTATTTTCTTTGCAGAAGCACCCATAGGACTTCTAGTGTGTTAGTGGCATCACACAGAGCTCCTCTATTTTCTTTGCAGAAGCACCCATAGGACTTCTAGTGTGTTAGTGGCATCACACAGAGCTCCTCTATTTTCTTTGCAGAAGCACCCATAGGACTTCTAGTGTGTTAGTGGCATCACACAGAGCTCCTATATTTTCTTCTCAGCAGCACCCACAGGACTTCTAGTGTGTTAGTGGCATCACACAGAGCTCCTCTATTTTCTTTGCAGAAGCACCCATAGGACTTCTAGTGTGTTAGTGGCATCACACAGAGCTCCTATATTTTCTTCTCAGCAGCACCCACAGGACTTCTAGTGTGTTAGTGGCATCACACAGAGCTCCTCTATTTTCTTTGCAGAAGCACCCATAGGACTTCTAGTGTGTTAGTGGCATCACACAGAGCTCCTCTATTTTCTTTGCAGAAGCACCCATAGGACTTCTAGTGTGTTAGTGGCATCACACAGAGCTCCTATATTTTCTTCTCAGCAGCACCCACAGGACTTCTAGTGTGTTAGTGGCATCACACAGAGCTCCTCTATTTTCTTTGCAGAAGCACCCATAGAACTTCTAGTGTGTTAGTGGCATCACACAGAGCTCCTCTATTTTCTTTGCAGAAGCACCCATAGGACTTCTAGTGTGTTAGTGGCATCACACAGAGCTCCTATATTTTCTTCTCAGCAGCACCCACAGGACTTCTAGTGTGTTAGTGGCATCACACAGAGCTCCTCTATTTTCTTTGCAGAAGCACCCATAGGACTTCTAGTGTGTTAGTGGCATCACACAGAGCTCCTCTATTTTCTTTGCAGAAGCACCCATAGGACTTCTAGTGTGTTAGTGGCATCACACAGAGCTCCTATATTTTCTTCTCAGCAGCACCCACAGGACTTCTAGTGTGTTAGTGGCATCACACAGAGCTCCTATATATTCTTCTCAGCAGCACCCACAGGACTACCGACTACAATGGCTGGAAGACCGCCAAGGGGAGGCAGAGCGTGCAGAGCCAAGAACACAGGGCAGGCAGGCTCTGTTTCTAGTGGACGTGGCCGTGGACGTGGACGTGGTCGTGCATCGTCATCAGCACGTGGCCATGGGACACGCGCGTCTTTGTTTTCGGCAGCTGGACATGTGGAGCCGCATCATGCTGAAGGCTTGGTAGAATGGATGACCAAGCCCTCCTCATCCTCCTCATCCTCTCTCACCCAGGCTCAGGGTACTGGCAGAGCATCATCAGCCACCCCTTCCCTAGACCCACCATGTCCTCCTGAGGAGTCCCCCGAACTCTTTGAGCACAGTGTTGGGTACATGCTCCAGGAGGATGCCCAACGATTCGAAGGCTCGGATGATGATACCCAGCTTGAGGAATCTGGCAGTACTGTTCCACCAGCTGCAGCTTACTGCCAGGTTTGCTCTAGTGGTGAAGAGGGAGGGGATGATGAGGTCACTGACTCCACGTGGGTGCCTGAAGGGAGAGAGGATGAGGAGGAGGACGAGGAGGAGGAGGATGCGGCGTCACATGTCCAACGAGGCAGGGTGCCCCCTGGAGGCCAGGTAGAGGCCAGCACAGCAACTGTACAACACCGCAGAGCTCCGCTTGTGCAGGGCGCTGCCTCTGCACGTTATCAGAAAAGTTCTTTGGTGTGGGCCTTTTTTGAGACGAGTGCAGCAGATCGCACCACTGCTATTTGCAATATTTGTCTCAAGCGTATCTCGCGTGGCCAAAACATCAGCCGCTTGGGCACCACAAGCATGACCAGACATATGGCGACCTGCCATGCAGCTCGTTGGCAGGCACACATAAAAGACCCACACCAAAGAACTAAGCGGACCTCTCCTTGCTCCTCCTCAGCTGGGATCTCCATCCCCACTACACCTTCAGTCCTCTCTGAAAGCTGCTCTGAGAGGACTGAAGGTGTAGAATTAGGTGTGTCACAACCAAGTACTTGCAGTACACCGACGTCCGATTGCAGCAGGCAAATTTCCCTGCCCCAGCTGCTGGACCGTAGAAAGAAGTACACTCCCAGCCATCCACATGCCCAGCGGTTGAATGCTAGCCTGGCTAAATTGCTAGCACTTCAACTGCTGCCTTTTCAGTTGGTAGACTCGGCCCCCTTCCGTGAGTTTGTTCAATGTGCGGTTCCTCAGTGGCAGGTTCCCAAACGCCACTTTTTCTCACGGAAGGCGATTCCGTCTCTCTACCGGCATGTGGAGGGCAATGTCCATGCCTCGCTGGACAGGGCGGTCAGCGGTAAGGTGCATATTACCGCTGACTCATGGTCGAGCAGGCATGGACAGGGACGGTACCTTTCTTTCACGGCCCATTGGGTCACTCTATTAGCAGCTGGGAGGGATGCAGGACAAGGTGCAGTAGTGTTGGAGGTTGTTCCGCCACCACGCCTCCAAAACGCTACTACTGCTACTGGTTGTGACACACCTCTCTCCTCCACCCCCTCCTCTTCTTCTTCCTCCAGTGCTCTGTCCTTGGAACCAGCGGTGCTCCGTAGGCGTACAAGGGGCTACGCAAGTACGCAGGCAAAAAGATGCCATGCCGTGCTTGCGCTGGTGTGTTTGGGGGACAGGAGCCACACTGGGCCAGAGGTTCTGGCAGCTCTGCAGGGGCAGGCCGAGAGGTGGTTGACGCCACGTCAGCTTAAGCCAGGAATGGTCGTTTCTGACAATGGCACCAACCTCCTCTCCGCCCTGCGACAGGGGCAGCTCACCCATGTGCCCTGCATGGCTCACGTCCTCAACCTGGTGGTGCAGCGGTTCTTGGACAGGTTCCCAGGCTTACAGGATGTCCTGAGGCAGGCCAGGAAAGTCTGTGTGCATTTCCGCCGATCTTATAATGCCAGTGCTCGGCTGACTGAGCTGCAAAAGGAGCTGAACCTGCCCAAGAACCGCCTAATATGTGACATGCCCACCAGGTGGAACTCAACGTTGGCCATGCTGCAGCGACTGCACACGCAGCAGAGGGCCATCAATGAGTACCTTTGCGACTACGGCACCAGGACAGGGTCAGGGGAGCTTGGTTTTTTTTCCCCACGTCAGTGGAGCATGATCAGGGATGCATGCACTGTCCTCTCACCATTTGAGGAGGCCACGAGGATGGTGAGCAGTGACAGTGCATGCATCAGTGACACTGTCCCTCTTGTCCACCTGTTGGAGCATACGCTGCGTGGGATAATGGACAGGGCACTTGAGGCAGAACAGAGGCAGGAAGAGGAGGACTTCCTTGCCTCTCAAGGCCCCCTTTATCCGGACAGTGTTCCTCCTGTCCCACCCATCACACAGGAAGAGGATGAGGAGGAGGAGGAGGAGGAGGAGGATTGTGTGAGCATGGAGGTGGAGCCTGGCACTCAGCATCAGCAGCAGCAGTCTTTTAGGGATGATGTACAGTCCCAACAAACCAGTGGACTTGTACGTGGCTGGGAGGAGGTGGCTGGCGATCATGTCATCCTCAGTGACCCAGAAGACTCCGGACCGAATTCCTCAGCTAACCTACGCTGCATGGCCTCCCTGATCCTGCAAAGCCTGCGGAAGGATCCTCGTGTTCTTCGGATCAAGGAGAGGGACCATTACTGGCTGGCCACTCTCCTTGATCCGCGGTACAAGGGTAAGGTTGCGGACCTTATCTTGCCGTCGCAGAGGGAGCAGAGGATGAGACATCTCAGGGAGGCCTTGCAGAAAGGTCTGTGCAACGCGTTCCCAGAAACTGGGAGGCTACAAACTCCTGGTCCTGGGCGACGAGTTGCTGAGGCTTCGGTCAGTGGCAGAAGGAGCGGTGGGGAAGGTGGACGTCTGACCGATGCGTTCAGACAATTTTTTAGTCCGCAGCCCCAAGGTATGATCGGTTCCAGCAACCATCGCCAGCGTCTGATATACATGGTGCAGGAATACCTTGGGGCAAGGTCAGACTTGGACACCTTTCCCACCGAAAATCCTCTGGCTTACTGGGTCCTGAGGATGGATCACTGGCCAGAGCTTGCACAGTATGCAATTGAGCTACTGGCCTGTCCTGCCTCCAGCGTTCTGTCCGAACGCACATTCAGTGCTGCTGGAGGATTTGTGACTGATCATAGGGTGCGCCTGTCCACCGCCTCGGTTGATCGACTGACCTTCATCAAAATGAATCAGTCTTGGATCACCACCAGCTACCAGGCACCTGAGGCGGATATAACCGAATAATTTTTAATGTCACATCACATCCCTTCAAGACTGCCTATGCTGATGCTGAGTGACTGTCCTCTTATGTTCACTGACTATCCTCTTCCTCCTCCTCAATGATCCATGCCACCACACCAGTGCCTAAGGCACAATTTTTCAGCCCCTGTTTAACAGGGGCGTGTACATACAATTTTTATAAAAAAATGCTTCGCAACACTGTGCTCCAAGTACAGTATCTGTGAGGGGTTGCAGTGTTGTGGCACCAGCACCAGTGCCTAAGGCACAATTTTTCAGCCCCTGTTTAACAGGGGCGTGTACTTACAATTTTTTAAAAAAATGCTTCGCAACACGTGTGACTGCTGTGCTCCAAGTACAGTATCTGTGAGGGGTTGCAGTGTTGTGGCACCACACCAGTGCCTAAGGCACAATTTTTCAGCCCCTGTTTAACAGGGGCGTGTACATACAATTTTTATAAAAAAATGCTTCGCAACACTGTGCTCCAAGTACAGTATCTGTGAGGGGTTGCAGTGTTGTGGCACCAGCACCAGTGCCTAAGGCACAATTTTTCAGCCCCTGTTTAACAGGGGCGTGTACTTACAATTTTTTAAAAAATGCTTCGCAACACGTGTGACTGCTGTGCTCCAAGTACAGTATCTGTGAGGGGTTGCAGTGTTGTGGCACCAGCACCAGTGCCTAAGGCACAATTTTTCAGCCCCTGTTTAACAGGGGCGGGTAATTACAAATCTTGATCTAATAGTTCACAGCAGGGCCCATTCCTGCGCCCACCAAGAGTAACTATGAGGGCCTACAGTCTTGTGGCAACACCGTCCACCACCACCGCCAAAGGCCCAATTTTTCTGCCCTGTTCATCAGGTGCTTGCAATTACAAATCTTGATCTAATAACTCACAGCAGGGCCCATTTCCTGCGCCCACCAAGAGTAACTGTGAGAGCTTACAGTCTTGTGGCAACACCGTCCACCACCACCACCACCACCCCCAATTTTTCTGCCCTGTTCAACAGGTGCATGCAATTACAAATCTTGATCTATTAACTCACAGCAGGGCCCATTCCTGTGCCCACCAGTCTTGTGGCTACACCAACATCTAATAGGGCAAATTTCTGCAGAGTATATACGCCAGGCCCCTACTTTCATACATCCAACTTACAAACGACTCCTACTTGCAAATGGAAAGAGAAAACAGGAAGTGAGAGGAAATCTACCCCTAGGAAGGGAAATTCTATCCTGTTAGATTTAATTTGGGAAAAAGGTATCTCCTCTCTACTGATACTTTATCACCAATCCTTGTTTCAATTAAAACCCCACTTTTTCCAAAAACATTTGTCATTGGGACGGAAAGTGAGGTGACATGTTCTGAACAGATGTGCAAAGACAGCAAATGTTACAGGGGTGATAACCCCTCCCTATGTTCTCCAAAAAGCTTAAAAATAGATTTTTTGGGATGGAGCTACACTTCATAATGTACCTGTTCAGATTCTACTTAAGAACAAACCTAAAGCCGCAAGTGGTTTTAAATGGCTTCTTTTTTTCCTTTACAAATGACATTTTGTGCAAGGACAGTTCTAAACACGGGAAACACATGCCACTTCACAGGCATACTTTAGACACCCCCCAGGTACCATATTTAAAGGAAAATTTCACTTTTTTTTTTTCACTTTATGCATCATTAAAATGACTGCTCCCGAAAAAACGTTAGTTTTTAAAAGTTCTTTTTGCATTGATATATGTCCCCTGGGGCAGGACCCGGGTCCCCAAACCTGTTTTATGACATTAACATGCATATTGGCCGTTGTAATTAGCACTTTTGATTTCGAACGTTCGCGTCCATTATAACGTATAGGGTTCGAAAATTCGCGCGAACTTTCGGTCCATTCGAAGGTTCTGGTGCGAACCGAACCCGGGGGTGTTCGGCTCATCCCTAGTTACAAAGCTTAAGCTCCAGAAGAAGCGTGAATACACGCAAAACATGTTGAGCCATTCTTCAAACACTTGAATACTATCATCATACCGCAAACCCGTGTTCTAACCATTCTTTTGGTCTCTGACTCTACTATGGACTGTCTACAATATATCTCCATAGTCTCCAATTGAAATATGGTTTTGTTACAGTAGCGGTAATGTGTGTATAATCGTATATGGATAGAACTACTTTTTGTGGGATTTTAAAAAGATTTGTATAAACAATTTTTATATGTTTCAAATAAATATTCTTTATTAAAAATTCTTTGTTATAGTGCCTAAAAAGTCCATAATCCCTTCTCTGCTCTATTTCATTCCATTTTAGGATGTGGCACATTGGCACCTTTTTGTATCCACAGTACCACTCTGTTTTAGGATGCATAAATTCATATATTTCATATTCTCAGAAGATTGCTTCTTATGCTTCCACGGGGCTGCCTTCTAAAGCTTCTATATTTATACATGTTACATGGACTTTATTCAAGCCATTGTTGTTTTTTATTTTCCATTGTTTTAGCTGCCATTTGGTGAATTTTCTTATTGTGAGAATTTAAGTTTGAGTTTTAACATTGTATGGGTAACAGCGCTCACTACACCTTTCCATTTTTTGCAAGTCTGATTTATGGCACCCCCTGCAAAAAAAAAAAATTCATTTTTGGTGACATACTCCCAATAGGAAATCACGTCTAAAGGGACACAGGCCCAGCAGTTTTTTCTCATTAGAGCCCTGCAGGTGCACAGCTTTAATTATGAAACCACTCCCATTAGACTCATTCAGCAAAGGGGCACAGAGGAACAAACAGTGATTTCTTCAGAATAACAAAAGGTAGGCATCTGCAACACAGTTTGTTAAAATTCTTGCAATGTACATAGATCACCCAGAGCGGAATGTTTTTTTCTCAACAAAAGTGGAGCTACGCTTTAAGTGATTGCATTTACAAAAGTCAAGTTTTGCATATTATTTCAGCCTATACCTCTGCCTATGCATTATCTGCTCAGTTGGAAAAGCTTAGGCTTAATGTTTATTGTTAGTTGGGTTATCAGAAAAAAACTGTAAAATAAGAAGTCAGCTCTTTGAAATTATATAGACTAGCAATGCAGAAAGATCCCCCACTGACCAGAATGCTTGCTGAAAATACATTTGCAAACCCATTCCTGATGATTCACCCGGGAACCAAAATATGACTGATTACAGGAGTGATTGAAGAATTTCTTATAGTAAAAGTGCAAGACCTCTATTAAAGCTGTTCCCATGCTGCTATTGCTGTAATATTCTTTTGTACGGGCAAGACAGGAGAATCAGCTGCATTTTGAAATCACTTTAACCTTCCTGTTGTCAAATGATTTTCATTATCTCACACTGCAGTTAATGGGGAAACTCATTCTAATAGGTGAAGTAGTGGAAAAGATAAAGAAGTTGTCCACTTGAACACATTTGGTGATGCATTCGAACACAAAGAGATCACTCCTTTGACCATCATCCTGACATTTCCATCTTTATGCTCGTTTGACTCATTTGAGTCTATACATTTTGGTAAGAGTGTTTATTCTCTCTCCTTGGTGGTGGATGCACGTGTCATGGTGACTCCTTTAGTGGACATGGATTGTCTTTTATAACCACTATTGGAACAGACTTTGTTTTCTATTTATTATACATGCACTGTCCCACCACATGGTGGCCACTCTACATTTACAGTCTTTTTCCTCGTAGAAGGTTCCATCTTTGGACTTATTGCACTTATTTACACATCGCACTTTATTATTAACATATGGTAGCATCACCATTTACCTTTGTATATATTTGTTTACAATTGGTATTATATTTAGAGCTGCATTTTTTATCTATTAACCTGTACACGCTTACAGAGCTATTTACTTTTCTGATATTAGTGTAGAAAATCCCGGGTCCCTTTAGGCCTAATGGTGACCTCCAGAGTCAGGGACAGCTGACATCCTTCTATGTAGAGTGGGTTACAAGGCATGGTGGGTGTAATGCAAGATGAAACGGTGGGTGCCAGACACTTTTTGGATGCAAAGAGATTTATTGTCGCTTAAACAGAACTGTGGGAGAGAGGGCTAGGACACTCTTAGGTAGATACAATGTTAATTGGCAGACTCCAAGACTTCTATAGGCAGACAGCTATACAGGTGAAGGCCTCCAGCTGGACACCACTTCTGTATAGGTAGGACGCTGTCTCCTATGGCAACAATCTTGTAGAAGTTACTAACTGTAATTGTATCCAACTATTTGCAACACATACAGTTCTCAGCTTACCCCACAATCACTCACTGTGGGTCTTCACTCAATGAGCGCCCAGTCTCTCTCACTACACTTCAGATCCAAAATCCACTGGATCCCCTGAGCTCTTCCACTGTTAGCACTCAGTATCTTTCTCAAGCATTCCCTGCTGAGTCCTTAGTTTGGCACTCACAGATACTCCTCAAGCGTCACCCCTGCAGACACTCTAGGTCCCTGGCTTGGAACTCTCTGATGCTCCACAAACGTATCCTCTGCTGTGCCGCTGGGTCCCTGGCTTGGCACTTGCAGAAGTTTTCCCACTTCTTCACTGTCCCTGGCTGGCGAGAAGTCTGCTCTTGTACTAGCCTCAGCTTACTCACAGTGGTCTCCGGTAATAAGATGGATGGTCCCTTAGTGGCAACAGTTTCCCTTTTACCTTCAACCACAACGGGTTCCCTGGCTGGTGGAACCGTTACTACAAGCCTGCACTCCCAACCCTACGCTGCCCTCCTGCTTCTGGATAGGCCCTCAGACAGCTTAGCAGCCAGACTTCCCTGGGATAGGCCTAAGGCTTACAGCCTAGCAGCCTGGGGCAACATAACACATGTCCCCCCAGCAGCCGTCCAGGTGGCACAGAACCATGAACACCTGACTCCACCCAAATAAATAGGCTCTCCCAGCAGGCCAAGGGACCCAAGAAAGTCCCTGCCCATTGGCTGAGACACCCCATTCATTCATAATCTGTCCTTGCTATGCCCTTGTCTTATCCAATGTCACCAGATACACATTTCAGAATTAGGGAGAAATCAATTGATCTCCTAACAATTGGCCAATCGCCTGACAACTAAATTTAATAGCAGCCCTGCCTAAACATCAGGTTGCTACATGAGTATACTAATTCAGAAATAACTTTGTTATTAGTAAAAGCTGAACTTAAACCTTCTATACATTACAGCCAAGGAAGCTGCCATCTTAGTCTGTGTTTGATCATCAGTTGCCATAGTGCTGCACATGTGATCAATTATGACACCGGCCATTTGATAGCTTAACAGTCCAGTTGAGAGCACAAGCTATAGTGGCAGTTATCATTCACGGCATGTCCTGTTATCATTCACAGCATGTCCTAAAAGTGAGTGAGGGGAGTCAGGTAAGTGTTTTTAGGGATTGGGTGGGTAGGATTGGTAGTGGGGAGTTTTTTTTTACCTTAATGCAGAGAATGCATAAAAGTAAAAAAATTATTCTGACATTAGAACCACTTTAACTCACAATAAGAGGGTTATCTCTGCTTTTATACCCCCTTCTACCCAAGCAGAATTGTGGGCATTTTATTTTTTTGGGGGCCCCCTCCTTCTGCAATTCACCTATTAAAGGAGGCTGCAGTATAGGGACCATAGAGGGGTCAGGTACAGGCTGGAGGGTGGACCGGTGCACCATCGCTAGCTGGCTGCCTGCACCTGGATAAGACAGCCAGCTGAAGAGGTTTAGGATGTGTGGGACCCAGTGTATTTTACCCAAACAGCAGATTGCAGCTGGACAACATTTGATTCGCTGTGAATGTGTTTTGAAGAAAACTCAGGAATACAGGTAAGAAGAAAAAAAAAATCACAGGAGGGAGTTGAGCACCACTTTAAAAATGCCCTTTTTTCTGCACTCCTGTGACCCAGATCCAGCCGACAGCAGGCTAAAGTCCGCTGTCGGCTGATGTCACAAAGCAGACTCTGCAGGGATCTCGACAATAATGTTGGGATCCACCCAGATGCCTGACTGCCATCTGGCTTAGACTCTCAGAGCACCCCTGAGCCAGCTACTCCCACCCCCTCCACAGATCGGCTTTCCAGTGACTGCTCGAGTGGCAAAGCAGAGAGCTGGTGTCTGACAGTCACTGCATTCTACTCTAGTGAAGACTGAGAACTGAGCAATCAGATGTCATGTGATTGCTAAGTTCTCTGGCTTAGAGCTTATGGGGGACAGCCATCTAGGTGAGTTTGTGCGTTTATTTTTTTTGCATTCGCACACTTCTCCTTTAAAAAAAAAAAGTTATACATATTTTTTAGGACAAACAATCATTTCTTTTGGTGACATAGTCTCAAATTTTTTTTTCAATTATTTTATTTTCTGTGTTAATAGACAAAAAAATTAACAAAACTAAAAAAAAGACACTTTCTCCGCTTTCATCATTGTAAGTTTATTAAAAGAATATAGTATCACTATAAAAAAAAGTGCAATGAAAAGTTGTTTATAAAAAAAAAGGGTTTATTTTTCCCATTATGTGTTTTGTTTTTTAATGTGACACTGAAAAAAATTATTAAAAAGGCATAAAATACAACACAAACATTTAAAGTGTAAAGTTTTGTTGAGGAAAAAACATTTCCCTCTGGGTGATCAATGTACATTACAAGGATTTTTACAAACTTTGTTGCAGATTCCTACCTTTTGTTATCGTGAAAAAATCCCTGCGTGTTTGTCTGTGTCCATGTGGAAAGTATACCTAATGGGAGTGGTTTCATAGTTATCAATCAGCTGCTGCACCTGCAGGGCTCTAATGAGGAAAATTGCAGGGTCTGCATCCCTTTAGATGTGATTTCCTATTGGGATTATCTTACCAAAAATTAAATTTTTGTTGCAGGAGATGCTTGATATCTTAGTGCAGACTTCTGGGAAAATCAGTGAGCCAATTACACAAGCAGGAAATTAAAAATGGGTATACTTGCGCGCTGCTATGTTGTGCTATTGAGTGCTATAAGACTACAAAACGTACTAAGCGGATCGCTCACACCTATACACACTCTCTAAACATGTATCAATGTGCAAAATTATATTCAAAAGAGGTGCCGCGCTCCCAAATGCTAATGTGTAAGTATCCCTTTAAATCTGTTTGCATTGCATTTTTCAGAATCAGCATATCATATTATACCATGTATAACATTAACAAAACAAAACGAAGCAAGCAATGAATCAGTCCATAAAGTGTTCTTTGGTATGAATTTGCTTGCATATGCTCAATCGATATCCCCCTGAGGAAGCCACGTGTTCCTATGGCGTAATGCGTAGGGGAACGGGCCAATATGTCGTCACACTGAGGCGCTCATTGTGAGCATACAGTGGTAATACTGTCTGATTGTCTTATACCTGCACTGTGAGGACTAAATGCTATTTACAGTTTGGTGCATTTTGAACACCAGGAAAGTAAGTGTAAGTGTTTTTATACGTAGTGTTTAATAAACCGGTTGTTTTAAAAGTTAAAGCACTATGTTCCCATTTTCTCTCTTTATGATTTGAACGTATGGAGATAAATGTAAGAGAAGGAGGATCTTATCTCGATTACCAGCAAAGGAGTGAAACAGCATAAAAAAGATCCCCAGAGAGGGACAAAAGCACATTTAGACCATTGGTTGGTCTTTTCCCCCAGGTGAGGGCACATCGGATGAGGGGATCATCACTAATATATGGGGTTGATTGAAGCACATAGTGGTGAACACTAATTAAGGGATCAGTTGTTTGGCTATGTGAACACAAGCCTGTTTTTTATGAAAGATTGAGCATATGCAAGCAAATTCATACCAAAGGACACTTTATGGACTGATGCATTGCTTGTTTTGTTTATGTTATATACAGGTGCATCTCATAAAATTTGAATATTATCAAAAAGTTTATTTATTTCAGTAATTCAATTCAAAAAGTGAAACTCATATATTTGATTTGGATGCGTTACACACAGAGTGATATAATTTAAGCATTTATTTATTTTAACCACTTCAGCCCCGGAAGGATTTACCCCCTTCCTGACCAAGCCCTTTTTTGCGATACGGCACTGCGTCACTTTAACTGACAATTGCGCAGTCGTGCGCAACTGTCATATGCAGATGGAAGCTCATCTCTCCATCTACAGATGAATGAAACAACAGATTAGACACAATAGTAGTAATGTTACTTTGTAACTATCGCAAGTCTGAACAGTGTTTATAAACATGGTGTCAGACAGTCTGTTTTTGACAGCAGCAACTATTACAGCTGCTATATTTACACAGCAACTCCCTGCTGTCATTTACACAAAACCACTGTACATTAACCTTGTAATGGCAATAGCCTAAAGCTCTTATTAAACCTTGCCATAAAACATGGCATAGCTATTTGGGAAGAGCACAGTCAGTGTTGTTGGTAGGAATGAGAATTCATATATCTTCTTTGAACTGTTTAATGTTTCTACTTTCCAGCAGATCCAAGGAGAATCCCTTCCCTGTAATCTATATCAGCAGCTGCCCTCCTCTGTTTTCCTGGTAATTAACGCCTGCAATAAAATACACATTTTTCTTTTGCTATGAGCTAGGTTATCATTTGTCTTATGTCAGTGCTAAATGCTACTGTCAGGTCATCTATTTATTGGATTACTGGCATCTAGAGTAAAAATTAATCAAAACAACAAGCACATTTACCATTTCAGTGTAAGTAAAATATGTTGTTTTACTTAATGAGCTCCGATGTTATTCTTGTTGCATTAAATAATCTGTATAGTGATGTGACGGGTACTTCCTAAATGCATAGCCAGTGTGATGACTGATACATGGGTGTACTTCACAGTCTTTGTCAGGTCTTAGTGGTCTCTCAAGGCAAAATTAAAATAAGCTGGCCTCCTTGCTTGCTTTTCTAGAAATGTCAAAATTTTTAAGCATCTGTCAAACAAAAGCGATATCAGTGGCATGATTGACCTACTGAAAAATCTCCAGAGTAGATCTATCATAATGTCTTTCTTTATACTATAACAAATGCTATACAGTGGAACCTCGGATTATGAGCATAATCCGTTCCAGAAGAATTCTCTTAATCCAAAGTACTCGCATATCAAAGCAAGTTTCCCCATTGAAGTCAATGGAAACGAAAATAATTTGTTCTTCATTGACTTCTATGGCATGCAATACCGCATGCGGCCAGAGGTGTGGGGGGAGCCGGGGAGCCTCGGAAATGGCCGGAAAGGCCCGGAGGACACCTCGGCTGACCTCGGCAAACCTCATAAAGACTCTGTTCCCGAGGTTTGCCAAGGTCAGCCGATCTGTCCTTTCCGGCCCTTTCCGTGCATTTTCGAACAGCGCCGCTCGACTCCGGCGCCCCCCCACCTCAGGCCAAATGCAGTACTGAATAATGCTCATTTTGCGAGACAAGACTCGCAAACCGAGTTACGATTTTTAAAAATACAGTGCTCGTATTACGAAAGGCTCGTTAACCGCATTACTCGCAATCCGAGGTTCCACTGTAATATGAACTATAGCTACTTAACCACTTGCTTACTGGGCACTTAAACACCCTTCCTGCCCAGACCAATTTTCAGCTTTCGGTGCTCTCACACTTTGAATGACAATTACTCAGTCATGCAATACTGTACCCAAATTTATTTTTTGTTCTTTTTCCCCACAAATAGAGCTTTCTTTTGGTGGTATCTGATCACCTCTGGGTTTTTTATTTTTTGCGCTATAAATGAAAAAAGACCGAAAACACATTTTCTTTGTTTCTGTGATAAAATTTAGCAAATTATTAATTTTTCTTCATAAATTTTGGCCACAATTTATACTGCCACATATCTTTGGTAAAAATAACCCAAATTAGTGGATATTATTTGGTCTTTGTGAAAGTTACAGACTCTACAAACTGTGGTGCGAATTATACGAAATTGATCACATCTGATGTACCGGTGACCTATCTCATTTCTTGTGACCCTAACAAGCCAGGAAAGAACAAATACCCCCCAAATGACCCCTTTTTTGAAAGTAGACATTCCAAGGTATTTAGTAAGAGGCATGGTGAGCTTTTTGATGTTGTCATTTTTTTCCCATAATTCTTTGCAAAATGAATTATTTTTTTATTTTTATTTTTTTTCCACAAAATTGTCATTGTAATAGGTTATTTCTCTCACATGGCATGTGTATACCACAAATTACACCGCAAAATAAATTCTGCTACTCCTCCTAAGTATTACGATACCACATGTGTGGGACTTTTCCACAGCCTGGCCACTTAGAGAGGCCCAAAATTCAGGGAGCACCATCACGTGTTCTAGGAGCATAAATTACACATCTAACTTGTTGACTACCTATTACACTTTTGAAGGCCCTGGAGCACCAGGACAATGACACGTGACACTGACGTGGCACTGATGACAGGTGGCACTGATGACACGTGACACTGATGTGGCACTGATGACAGATGGCACTAATATGGGGCACTGATGACACGTGACACTGATGACAGATGGCACTAATACGGGGGCACTGATGACACGTGACACTGACAGATGGCACTAATATGTGGCACTGGTGACAGATGGCACTTATACGTGGCACTGGTGAGAGATGGCACTAATACGTGGCATTGATGACACGTGCCACTGATAACAGATGGTATGTGACACTGACAGGTGGCACTGATGACAGATGGCACTGATACGTAGCACTGATGGCAGATGGCACTGACGTGGCACTGATGACACGTGGCACTGATATGGCACTGATGACAGATGGCACTGACATGGCACTGACGTGGCACTGATGACACGTGGCACTGACGTGGCACCGATGACAGATGGCACTGATGACAGATGGCACTGATGACAGGTGGCACTGGGGACAGCTGGCACTGGCAGATGGCACTGGGGACAGGTGGTACTGGGGACAGGTGGCAGTGGGGACAGATGGCAGCGGGGACAGATGGCATCATGGCAGCGGGGAAAGATGGCAGTATGGCAGCGGGGACAGATCACTTTATTTTATTTATTTTTTTACTTACGGCGCAGCGGCGCCGTCCATCTCTCCCTTCTCACACGCTGTCTGTGTGAGGAGGCAGAGTGGCGCTGACAGATGATCTCATATGTTTGCATATGAGATCATCTCTCATTGGACACGCCGATCTCGCTGTAAACGGTCGCTGTGATTGGCCGTTTACAGCGATCTGTGACTGGCTGTGTCCGACGGACACGGCCAGCACAGAACTTCCACGATGTGCGCTCTAAGGAGCGCGCATTAGGGAAGTAAACAGGAGGACGTCCAGGGACGTCCTCCCTGCAGGGAGTGTCCGCGCTGCAGCCGTCTTTCGGCTATAGCGCGGGCGCGTAGTGGTTAAAGTGGTTGTAAACCTCTTACATGAAATATGAACAAAGCATATTCTTTTATAGTGTGTGTTTGCCTCAATCCAAAGTAGTGCATGTTATTTCTGTCTGCTATCTGCATGAGTCATTTCTGACTACCTGTGCTGACTCAAGAGATGGAGGGGGGCTGGGGAGGGGATCTCCAGCACACAAGCTGTGATTGACAGCTTCATTTGTGCGTGTTTCCCTATGAGATTCTGTAGAGGGGGGTGTCCTTTCTCTCCATTTGGGTCTCAGATTACACTTGGCTCTCCTTTCTGAGCTGTGCAGTGTGTGAAATATTATCCCTTCCCCCTGTCTCTGGAAGCTCAGAAGGTTGTGTAAATTCTGGACTTTAAACAAATGTAGAGAAGAGAAGACTACAGATAAACAGGTACAACTTATTCAGGAGGATCTGTTTCATCTCCGTGTATCACCTGAGACTGCTCACTTCAGTGGGTATTTGTAAATTACTTTGACTTCCTACCATAATACTATAAATGTGGTTACAAATAGAAGTGAAATATCTGCACTTATCTGAATCTATGCATATATTAGCTGCTGACACTATGCCCAGATACTTGGGACAACAGATATAGGTATACAGCAAAAAAAGCGCTCACAAACCCAAAACTAAAATGATAAGAATAAATAGTAATCCTAAATCACCAGGATCCTAACCCAAATGTCTCCCAAGGAAGTAGTAACCTGGCCCAACCCTGCTTAGCTTTCAAGTTCAGCTCCCAACTGTCCCGGATTTCGAGGGACTGTCCCTGATTTGGAGCAATGTCCCTCTGTCCCTCTTTCCTCCTCATTTGTCCCTCATTTTGGTCTGATCTATATACGGTAGATGTATATAAAATGCACTTTTTATCTATCAAAAAGTGTTTCCCAGTGCTAAACCTTTCATGTGATTTCTAAATTGCTGCATTTGTAAATTCCAAAAGCCAATATAAAGGAATAGTAGTGGTAAAAAAAGCACAAGCAATCTTGCAATCCGCCCTAAAACAGCTGCACCATTGTCTGTAGTGTGAAAACCCGAGGGCTTTCACACTGCAGCGGTGCGCTGGCAGGACATCAGGAAAAGTCCTGCCGGCAGCTTCTTTGGAGCGGTGAAGGAGCGGTGAAGGAGCAGTGAACTCACCGCTCCTCCACCGCTGCTCCCCATTGAAATCAATGGGGCAGCGATGTAATACCGCCGGCAAAACGCCTATTGCGGCGTTTTGCCGGGGGTTTTAACCCTTTCTCGGCCGCCAGCGGGGGGTAATAGCGCCCCGCTAGTGGCCGAAATGCGCCGCAAATCCGACTGTAAAACGCAGCTAAAAATAGCAGCGTTTTACCGCCGATGCTATGGGCGGTGTGGTGTGAAAGGGGTCTGAATGTGCTCAATCTCAAAAGCCAAGCAGGGGTGGGCTTGGATGATAGATATTTGTGGTAAGATCTTGGTGATTCGTAGTTCATTACTATTTATTTTTATAATTTTATTTTTGGGTTTGTGAGCGCTGCACATGTTATATACCTATAAATGTGGTTAGTTAGTGCAGGTAAGCTAAATTCCATAAAGCAAAATACTAAGGACAATGTGAACTATAGTTATAACACAACCTGTAAAAGTGGTCTATTTGTGCTCTCCTGATGCCCTTCCTTGCTACTGCGGCAGATTCTTTGAAAATTGTACTCAAAAAAATTCCTGAAAGTTGGTATTTACTAGGGTTGCACCGATATTGATACTAGTATCAGTATCAGTGCTGATACAGAGTATTTGCAGGAGTACATGTACTCGTGCAAATGCTCCCGATGCCTAGTCTGATACCTGGACACTCAGGGATGATCGACGCAGCGTCAGGGGAAGTTATAATCACCGATCTCCCTGTGTGGTCCTCCTCAGGCCCCCCGTCCTCCTCCAGTCCCCCTCCGTGTGCTCCTCTGGCCCCCCCATCCTAATCCGGTCCCCCTCCATGTGCTCCTCCAGTCCCTCCCCCCTCCTCCGCACCCCCTGTCCCTGATCTTTCAGGATAGAGAGCGGAGGAAGGAGCCGTTAAATATGTAATTTACCAGCTCCTTTCTTTTCTGAATGCACAGAGTCAGTGATCCCTGACTCTGTCCATTCATAACCAAGCATCGTAAAATGTGTTTACGATGCTTCAGTTAATGAATGGAGAGAGGAGCCGCTGTCCCCTGTCCATTCATCTCCAGTGCAGCTGAGGCTGCTGAGAAAGGGACTGGGGAATCTCTATCCTCATTCCCTTTCCATGTCTCAAATACTGGATATGCCAGGGGTTTGTTTAGACCCCTGACATCTCACCAAAGCCCCCCTACCCCCCAACATGGTTGAATAAATATAAAAATAAAAAAAGGAAACATTGTAATAATATAAAATTGTAAAAATAATAAAAAATAAAATAAAAACAACACTGACACTTGCTGTCCACTCCCGCCCCACCCCCCAAAAGAAAGCACTGTAAAAAAAAAAAAAAAAAAAAAAAAAAATAAAAAAAAAATATATATATATATATATATATATATATATATATATATATATATTGTAAAAAATAATAAAAAAAATTATTGTAAAAAATAAAATTGTACAAAAAATAAAATAAAAAACTTCTGACACAGTCCACGCCTCATCAGTGCCCATCAGTGCTGCATATTAGTGCCACTGTCACATGACATTAAAAAAGTATCAGTAATCGGTATCGGCGAGTAAAAAAGTATCGGTACTTGTCCCCAGTCTTAAGAAAGTGGTATCAGTGCAACCCTAGTATTTACTTTGACATGCTCACTGCCCAACATATGACAATGTTAGGAACTGAAAACTGGTAAGTACTGCATTAAATATGGCAGAAGGGAATGTAGTCAAACTACTTCATTCAGAGAAGGTTTTAATGAGGTTTAGTTGAAGAGGCAGTGGCAGGGGGGCAATTTTCACAGGTTATCAAAATGTGGGGAAAAAAAGTCATTACTTGAGCCAAATTGGCCTGCATTTATCAACTCACCACAAAGATGGGGAGTACCTAGGAGAAGACATTATTTGAGTTGACAAATATAGGTGGGATAGGTCAAAGAGTGCTAAATGAAAAATCCTTAGGAGTCAAGTTCTTATGATTCAACTGGTTACAACAAGAAGGGCAAAAGACAGCCAATGTGTTTTGGGGGCCATGTAATCCCCTTTAAGTGTTCTAAATGCCAGGCATTCTGTCCCAGCGATCACATGATTGGAAAGCTCCTGAACGTAAATTGGCATCGGTTCCCGCCAGTAACCGCGTCTGGAGCGCGCACAGCCACGCTCTCTCAGCACAGAATTGTTTACATTTGGGCTGCATATTTGCAGCCTCTCGGGTGTTAAAGTCCACCAGCCGAGATGCCGCATATATGCATACGGTTAGTGGGAACAGGCTAAACGGTTCCTCCAGTCCTGCTGAAGGGGGATTATGTGGCCCCCCCAAAAGACACTGGCTGTCTTTTATCCCTGCTTGTTCTAACCAGTTGACCAATAAAGACTTTGGGAAAAAAAAGGTTTAATCTCACGCTCCTTTAGATCTATTACAGTGGAATTATGCAGTGGAATAACGTCCTTACAGGATGTCTCCAATTTACAAGCCAACCTCAATGCTCTGTCTAATCAGGCGACTATGTGGCAGATGAGGTTTAATGTTGATAAATGTAACGTTATGCACTTGGGGGCTAAGAATATGCATGCATCATACATGCTAGGGGGAGTACAACTGGGGGGATCCGTAGTGGAGAAGGATCTGGGGGTTTTGGTAGATCATAAGTTCAATAATAGCATGCAAAGCCAAGCTGCGGTTTCCAAATCGAGCAAAGTCCTTTCTTGTATTAAGAGAGGTATGGACTCCAGAGAGAGAAATATCATTTTGCCCCTGTACAAATCATTAGTAAGACCTCATCTGGAATATGCAGTTCAGTTTTGGGCACCAGTTCTCAAAAAGGATATCGGGGAACTGGAGAAAGTGCAGAGAAGGGCAACCAAACTGATAAGAGGCATGGAGGAGCTCAGCCAAGAGGAACTGAATTTATTCACCCTTGAGAAGAGGAGAATAAGGGGGGATATGATCAACATGTACAAATATATAAGGGGTCCATATAGTGAACTTGGTGTTGAGTTATTCACTTTACAGTCAACAAAGAGGACAAGGGGGCACTCTTTACGTCTAGAGGAAAAGAGATTTCATCTCTAAATACAGAAAGGTTTCTTCACAGTAAGAGCAGTGGAATAGACTCCCTGCAGAGGTGGTTCTGGCCAGCTCAGTAGATTGCTTTAAGAAAGGCCTGGATACTTTGCTAAATCTACATAATATAACTGGGTACCAACATTTATAGGTAAAGCTGATCCAGGGAAAATCCGATTGCCTCTCGGGGGATCAGGAAGGAATTTTTTCCCCTGCTTTAGCAAATTGGATCATGCTCTGCTGGGGTTTTTTGCCTTCCTCTGGATCAACTGTGGGTATAGAATGGGGTATATGGGATTGTATGATATTATTATTATTTTTTATTTATTTTTTTATTTGTGGTTGAACTGGATGGACTTGTGTCTTTTTTCATCCTAACTATGTAACTATGTAATTACACTAACAGATGCCTATTGCAGCGATGACAGATCAAGGCATCAGGTAGGAGGAAAGGGGGGGGGGGTGGGGATTTCTGTTAATATAGCTGAATAACTGAAGCTGAATTTTTTTTTTTTTTAAGCTAATACCTGCTCGTATAAATCCACGGTTTTAAAGGGTCTATATAACAATAAATTGTCATCTAGTACATACAGGAGTAGATTTATTAAAGGCAAATAGACTGTGCACTTTGCAACTACAGATGTACCTCTGCAAGTGCAGTTGCTCCAGAGCTTAGTAAATGAGGGAAAGCTCTGCTGACTTTCCTCATCCAATCATGTGCAAGAAAAAATGCTATTTAAAAAAAAATGTCCTTGCATGTGATTGGGTATTCTTTGCAGAGTAAGGCATGGAGACGCTGTTAAACGTGTGTTCAGAGGCAGTTGAACACTTTTTTCAACTGCACCTGAACGCATGCAATGTTATCCTATGTGTCCATGTACACAGTCTAATTTTTTCCCGTTTTTATGCAGTTGCGTTTAACCTCGTTTTTCCAGAAGCAAAAAAATGGGTTCAGATATTTTGCTTTTCCACGTTTCAGACGCAAAACGCAACTAAACGCGGCTAAACGCGGCACCTGCGTTTAGCCGCGTTTGCGTTTATAAGCGTTTTTAAAGGAACCCAATTTTTTGGACCAGAAAACTCAGAAATATGATGGTTAACCATAAAAAATACAAAAAAAATTGGTTTAAAATGTCGTGATTACTTTAGATAGTTCATAGAGCATATATACTCACTGATGCAATGCCATAAAAAACGATTTTTTTAGGTGGCTTAGACGATGAGGAATGCCTCCACTTCTTTGCCACAACCCTTCATCCAATTTCTAATCTAATCAGTGACTCCACCTAGTCTGAACAAAGCATAGCAATGTCTTTTTTTCACAAAGAAAAACCTACATACCAATGTCTAGTCAGCCCCAACCCCCCACCATGTTTGTGAAATATCCAACGGACATTCGCTGTACCATCAACGGATGGGTCCAATATCGATGAGCTCTGACTCTGGACCTCTCACGCAATTTGCGACGACGTTGCTGCCTCATCAAGAGCAACATCAGGAGCATTTCCTGACATATATTCAATATCGGATCCATTTCCAAAAAAAAAACACAGAAAGAGAGGCAAATGCAAGTGTACAACTGCTCTCTCTGCTGCTGCTGCTCACTCTGATCAAAATGGCAGAAATAGTTAATAATACATGCTTTCTAAGCTTGGGGAGGGTCTATATGATGTTATCTTTACAAACGCTTATAGACGCAAACACAGTAAAACGCAACTAAACGCGGCTAAACGCGGCATTAAAACGCGACAAAACGCGCATTTTTAAACGCAGGTTTCTGATTTTTAAGACATGCATTCAGCAGAGTTTGAATCTGCGTCTCATGTGCATGGGGCCTAAAGCTTTACCTCATTTACTAAGCTCTGGAGCAACTGCTCTTTCAGAGGTGCAACTGCCTTTAAATCCATCTCTAAATTGTTAAGAGGTAATATAATAATTTTTTTACAGCTACAGCAATTATTCCAACATTGTATTTGACCCATATTATAGTAAATGCATACACTGCCCAGCTTGAAGTATCAAACACAAAAAGAGAATATATCATTACAGACATATACCGTATACTCTGTTAGAGACACTTCCATTTCACTGGTACTGATAGAGGCTTCTGTGTCAGATGCTCTGCCAACACAAACATAGTTGATTAACATGCAGTAACAAGCCCAAAAGATACTTTAAAAAAGCAGTAATGTGGATCCAGTGAAGCCCTGCCAAATGTAGGTTCAAGGCTGTAGGGCCAGATAATGCATACCTGCCATCTTTCTCACTTAATAATGAGGGACACAATTCAGTGCCAACGTTTTTGCAGATAATATGCACATATTGTCTATTCCTGGACATGCCATTTAATATTCTCAAGACAGAAATTAACCACTTTCAGACCGGACCAATTTGCAGCCAAAGGACCAGGCCCCTTTTTGCGATTCGGCACTGCGTCGCTTTAACTGACAATTGCGCGGTCGTGCGATGTGGCTCCCAAACAAAATTGACGTACTTTTTTTCCCACAAATAGAACTTTCTTTTGATGGTATTTGATCGCCCCTGCGGTTTTTATTTTTTGCGCTATAAATAAAAAAGAGCGACAATTTTGAAAAAAAAAATTTTTTTTTGCTATAATAAATATCCCCCAATAATATATAAAAAAACATTTTTTTTCCTCAGTTTAGGCCGATACGTATTCTTCTACATATTTTTGGTAAAAAAAGTCCATAAGGGGTATACAGGTATGAGAACTGAAGTGGTTAAAATATGGAAACTTTATTAACTACTCATAGGGGTTGCTTTACTAAAACTGGAGAGTGCAAATTCTGATGCACCTGTGCATGGTAGTCAATCAGCTTCTAACTTAAAGTGGTGTGCCTGTTAAAATTTTTTTTCAAAAGTCAGCAGCTACAAATACTGCAGCTGCTGACTTTTAAGAATCGGACACTTACCTGTCCCAGGGTCCAGTGATGCGGGGGAACGAAGCCCCCCCTCGTTCCCCGCTCCGCTCGCGGCACCGGCATCCTTACTGTGGGCACCCGGCTGTGGCTTCACAGCCAGGCACCCACTGCGCATGCGCGAGCGGCGCAGCACGCCGTGATAAGCCGCGCAATCATCTGGGACCTGTCACGTGTCCCAGATGACAGACTGCGCCGAGGGGAAGTGACGTGTTTAGCCTGGGCAATGGAAGAGGCAGATTTCGTGGGACCACCTAGCAACAGGGAGAAATAGGTAAGTGAAATTTTTTTTTGTATCCAATTAATTTTTATTAGCTCATTTGCTGCACATAGAAATAAACTTGTAATTTTGGGGGAAACACCACTTTAATCTTGTTCAATTAAACTTTGAAAAAAAAATTTAGAAGCAGATTGGTTTATACGCAGAGCTGCACCAGACTTTGCACTCTCCACTTTTAGTAAATCAACTTCATAGTTACCAAGTGAGGTAAAAATGGGAATGCCATACAACATGGTTTGTAGGACTAAGATCACAAAAATATTTTCTTGCTCAGAAATAGGGATGGGCCGAACGGACCCCTGTTCGGTTCGCACCAGAACTTTCGAACACCATGAAAGTTCGGACCCAAATAATGAACCCCATTAAAGTCAATTTTGAAGGCTTATATGCAAGTCATTGGGCATACAATGATTATAGGGGTCCGGGTCCTGCCCTGGGGGACATGTATCAATAATAAAAAAAAAGTTTTTGGAAAACGTCATTTTTAGATGAGAGGTAATTTTATTTATTTTTTCTAAAGTGAAATAAACTCACATTTGGTGAAGATAAAAAGCGCTTTGTAATAAAAAGCATGGGATGTGACACAGTGGCACGCAGTGGCGTCAGCAGGCATCAGCAGGCATCAGCAGACAAGTGTCTGCACTAAGCATTTACTTCAAGTCACCATGTTATCATATACATTTGTTTATGGACTCTGATATCTATTCACATATGTATACATATTAATTTTTTTGTTTCACATTATTGTTTTTTCCTTATTGCAAGGTAATGTTTGTTCACTTCTGTCTATGAAACTATATGGGGATTGCATGACCTTTCCGTTATAGAACATAGATTTATTTGCTATTAGCCCTTGCAAAAGTATTCACCCCCCTTGGCATTTTTTGTGTTTTGTTGCCTCACAACCTAGAATTAACATGGATTGTTTGAGGATTTGCATCATTTATTTATAGAACATGCCCACAACTTTGAAGATTTTCTTATTTATTTATACTTTTTATTGTGAAGCAAACAACAAATAGGACAAAATAACTGAAAAAGTCAATGTGCATAACTATTCACCCCCCCTAAAGTTAATACTTTGTAGAGCCACCTTTTGCCACCTCTTACCACTGAGATGTTTGCCCATTCCCCTTGCAAAACTGCTCCAGCTGCTTCAAGTTGGATGGTTTGCGCTTGTGAACAGCAATCTTTAAGTCTGACCACAGATTTTCTATTGGATTAAGGTCTGGGCCATTCCAACACATTTACATGTTTCCCCTTAAAACACTCAAGTGTTGCTTTAGCAGTGTGTTTGGGGTCATTGTCCTGCTGTAAGGTGAACCTCTGTCCTAGCCTCAAATCACACACAGAGTGGTACAGGTTTTGCTCAAGAATATTCCTGTATTTAGCACAATCCATCGTTCCCTCAACTCTGACCAGTTTCCCAGTCCCGACTGCTGAAAAACATCCCCACAGCATGATGCTGCCACCACCATGTTTCACTGTGGGGATGATGTTCTTTGGGTGATGTGATGTGTTGGGTTTGCGCCAGATAAAGCATTTTCTTTGATGGCCAAAAAGTTAAATTTTAGTCTCATCACCTTCCGCCATACATTTTGGGAGTCTCCCACATGCCTTTTCGCAAACTCAAAACGTGACATTTTGTTTTTTGCTGAAAGTAATGGCTTTCTTCTGGCCACTCTGCCATAAAGCCCAACTCTATGGAGCGTATGGCTTATTGTTGTCCTATGTACAGATACTCCAGTCTCTGCTGTGCAGCTCCTCTAGGGTTACCTTAGGTCTCTGTGCTGCCTCTCTGATTAATGCCCTCCTTGCCCAGTCCAAGAGTTTTGGTGTGCGGCCGTTTCTTGGGAGGTTTGCTGTTGTGCCATGTTCTTTCCATTTTGTTATGATGGATTTGATGGTGCTCCTAGGGATCATCAAAGATTTGGATATTTTTTTATAACCTAACCCTGACTTGTACTTCTCAACAACATTGTCCCTTACTTGTTTGGAGAGTTGCTTGGTCTTCAAGGCAGTGTTTGGTTAATGGTCCCTCTTGCTTAGGTGTTGCAGCCTCTGGGGCCTTTCAAAAAGGTGTGTATATGTAATGACAGATCATGTGACACTTAGATTGCACACAGGTGGACATCATTTCACTAATTATGTGACTTCTGAAGGTAATTGGTTGCACCAGAGCTTTTTATGGGCTGGGTGAATACATACGCACATGCCAATTATCATTTTTTTATTGCTGAAAAAGTTTTATGTATATATTTTTCAAATTTTACTTCACCAACTTAGACTATTGTGTTCTGATCCATCACATATAATTCAGATTAAAAAAAACATTGAAAGGCTGTAATGTAACAAAATAGGTAAAAAGCCAATGGAGGTGAATACTTTTGCAAGGCACTGTAAATTACATTAAACTTGCAGTAATGCACACAAAACTATATGACATTAAACTGGCAGTAACGCACACAGAACTATATGGTGTTAAACTGGCAGTAACGCACACATAACTATATGGTGTTAAACTGAGAGTAGCGCGCAAAAAACGATATGGCGTTAAACTGGCAGTAACGCACACAGAAGTAAATGGTGTTAAACTTGCAGTAACGCACAAAACTTTGTGGCGTTAAACTGGCAGTAACGCACACAGAACTATATGGTGTTAAACTGGCAGTAACTCACACAGAACTATATGGCGTTAAACTGGCAGTAATGCACACAGAACTATATGGTGTTAAACTGGCAGTAACGCACACAAAACTATATGGTGTTAAACTGACAGTAACCCACACAGAAGTAAGTGGCGTTAAACTGGCAGTAAAGCACACAGAAGTAAATGGCGTTAAACTGGCAGTAAAGCACACAGAAGTAAATGGCGCTTTAACTGGCAGTAACGCACTCAGAAGTAAATGACTTTAAACTGGCAGTAACACAATCAAATAGACGGTGTTCAACCGTCACTGACGCTATCTGAACTGTCCCTATGTAAAGATTACTGACACAGTCTCACTACACTACACTGAAACTATCTGAGCTGTCCCTACTCTAGCTGCACACTATGCAAAGCTGAATGATGGTCCTCCTCACTACACTCACACTATCCCTAGATTGACACTAAACTAATATTCTACACTGACAATTGAAGCAAAATAGCACAGTATAGCACACTAAGTAATAGCACTGAACAGAGCCCTGTTCTATCTCTCTCCACGCCAAAATCACACTGAAAATGACTGCCATTGAAAGAATAGTTTTATACTGTGGGGCGGAAATGAGCCATGATTGGATAAAGTCATGATGACAGTGTCCAATCATGACTCTGACAGTGCTCTGTGCCCTAATTGACTGAAGCTTTTACTGCTTCAGCTAATCAGGGCTTGCAATGCACTGTTCAGTGCCGCAATGCATTGTGATTGGTTCGGGGGGCCGAACAAACAATCGAACGACCTGTTTGTTCGGATGTTCGCCGAACGTCCGAACAATGAAAGTTTGGCCCAAACTTATGCTCTGGCTGAACCGTTCGCCTGTCCCTACTCAGAAATAGGAAAAAAATCCCATTTCAAAAATGGAACTATTATGATTAGTCACGACTCCACGTGAGTAACCTTAGGCTTTGTTTACCTTACATTCTTACATAGATATTACATTCTATGCTTGCTGATTTATATTGGCTATCATATTTGCCAATGATGGGGTTTTCACTGTTCCATGTTGCTATAAATGCCTTTAACTACTACAAGGTGTTGGACAGAATAGAGAGAATAGCAGTCTCACATAGAGAAAAACACAGTGCACTGAACATCAATCTTTTGCTGCATGCTGTGAATGATTCCCTTTCAGTATAATCTGACTGTCAATAGAAACATGGGAGCAAGGTAGAAATGGCTTACTGCATTGCTTCTGAAATTAAGCCCACAAAACAGCTATACATTAATACCAACAACAAGCTTATAAAATAAGACACACAGCAGTGACCTATAGTGACCCATCAGAGTTTACATTACACTTTTAGTTACATTTAAAACCTTATTAATTGCTTTAAAGCGGAGGGCCACCCTAAAATAAAAATTTGCATTAATATTCTTAAAAAAAACAAAACATTTTTTAACTTACCAGAAACCCCTGTTGCTAGGCAGTCTTCGTAATCTGCCTCTTCCAATTCCGCAGCGCTTCCTCCTCTTCGGCGAGCTGCCCCGTTGTGTTCTGGGACATGTGTGTGTCCCAGAAAACAACGGGGCCATTCACAAAGTGCCGTGCGACTCGCGCAATGCGCAGTAGGAAACAGGCAGTGAAGCCGCAAGGCTCCACTGCCTGTTTCCCTTCGTTAAGATGGCGCACCGGCAGCCGGTCCGATGGACGGATTGGCCTCGGGGGCCAACATTGCGCGCTCGCTGAACAGGTAAGTGTCCTAAATAAAAGTCAGCAGCTACAGTGTTTGTAGCTGCTGACTTTAAAAAAAAAAAAATATTAGCTGCTATGGGTTAATATTCTTTGGATGTCAACCCAACCCTGACTCCTACGGAATGCCTCGGGGTTGAATTGGAATGCCAATAGCAAGCCAGGTGTTCTGCTCCTCAGTTTATGACCTCACAAATTCTCTTTAGTTTATTGGGCACAAATCTTGTGAAAAGCCTTCCCAGTGTAGTGTAGGGATGTCCCAAGTGACATTACTGCACTTCCTGTCAGTATGAAGCTTAGAAGAAGCTGGGTGCCAAATTGTCATCTAAAAGCAGCTGTATCCAATCAGATGCAGCCACTGTTTGGGTTATTTGACAGCTGGTGGGGCCTGTTGATCCTGCTGTCATTTTTTCGTTTCCTAGGCATCGCAGGACCTGTTTATCCTGTTGTTATTTTTTAGTCTCCTAAGCATAGCGGGACCTGTTGATCCTGCTGTTATTTTTTATTCTCCTAAGCATTGCGGGACCTGTTGATCCTGCTGTTATTTTTCAGCTTCTTTTAGCAGACCAAGATGTGCAGCAAAAGTGGAGATTAGAAGGTTGAGACAAATCATTTAACACTACCACACGGTCGGATATTCCGATGGAAAAAGTCCGATCAGATTATGTTGTCGGCAAATCCGATCGTGTGTGGGCTCTAGCGGGCTTTTTCCGTCGGAATTTCCATGGAAAAAATTTGAGAGCAGGATCTCAAATTTTCCAACAACAAAATTCGATCAGACTTTTTCCGATCGTGTGTCGAGAATTCCGACGGACAAAGTGCCACGCATGCTCAGATCAAATTACGAGACCAAAGCTATTGGCTACTAGCTTCTACGTAGTTCCATCCTATGCAACGAACGTCACCACGTTCGGAATGATCAGATTTTCCGACAACTTTGTCCGACCGTGTGTATGCAACACCAGTTTTGGACAAAATCCATTGGAAAAAATCTGACGGATTTTGTGGTCGGAATTTCCGACCGTGTGTACGGGGGCTAACAAGGATGCTAATGTAGCACCCTCCTATATAGGTGCTAGGATTAGTTAAATGTAGTGCTGTCTCACTGCGTTCAGTGTGTTTTTGTTAGGTAAATTTAGCTTGCCTCACTGTACCCACTGTGTCTTCAATTATTGTGTTAGGTAAATTTTGTTGTGCTCCCTGTAACCAGTGAAGCTGATTTATTTATTTATTTCAGGTACTTATATAGCGCCATCAATTTACGCAGAGCTTTACATATACATTGTACATTTACCTCAGTCCCTGCCCTCAAGGAGCTTACAACCTTAGGTCCCTAAAGCCCCATACACACGGTCGGACAATCCGCGGACCAGGTCGGTCGGATCCTGTCCGTCATACTTTGTCTGATGTTGGTTTTGCGTACACACGGTCGGACAAAGTTGTCGGAAAATCCGATCATTCTGAACGTGGTGACGTTTGTTGCCTACGACGGGACTACGTAGAGGCTAGTAGCCAATAGCTTTGGTCTTGTAATGTGATCTGAGCATGCGTAGCACTTTGTCCGGTCGGACAACCGTACACACGATCGGATTTGGTGTGATCGGACCGTGTTGTCGGCAAATCTTTCCAGCAGGAGATAAGACTTTGTCCGTCGGACAATCCGACGTACACTGTCCGATGGTGCATACACACGGTCTGATTTTTCAACAACATTGTCCGATCGGACAGAATCCATGAAAAAGTCCGACCGTGTGTATGGGGCTTAACTCACATTCATACGAACTAGGGCCAATTTAGACAGGATCCGATTAACCTACCAGCATGTCTTTTAGAGGAAACCGGAGTACCTGGAGGAAACCCACGCAGGCACAGGGAGAACATGCAAACTCCAGGCAGATATTTAATTAGGTCACTTCAGTGTTTTGAGTTGCTGCTAGTCTGACTGTTCCCTCTGCCTTCCAAAGAGCTGTAGAAACCTCGGGAACATAGGTGATGAGCTATGCACATGGCAGTATGAATATTTATGCAGCCCTGGCCAATCCCAGAGAGCAGGGTTCTAAAGGCTGCCAAGTAGGGTGCCCACGTGTCCCGGATTGCCCGGGATTGTCCCTGACTTGAGATTTTTGTCCCGGCACCTTCATTCCGGGACAATACAGTGTCCCGTAATGAAAAAAAAAAACACAGTGACTACTGACCAGACCAGTCCGCTCCGCTGACTCACTTCGCCCATCCGTGCCAGCCCGCCACCCTTATAAAGTTTAACACATCATAGGCTGGCTGGCTGCCAGGCTGCTTGCTAGGCTAGGGGCCGCCCCGCGTCTAGCAACCAGCGACGTCAGCTGAGGCCTGAGGGGCGGGCTGACAGACAGGTGGGCGGCACTGGCAGTCAGTGTGGGCAGTGCACCCACCCGCATCCTATGGCTGAGAGGCGAGCAGCGTGCGTGCTCACCGCTCAGTAGTCCAGTGAGAGAGAGCAGCTACACCACCAGCCAGCCAGCAGTGCACAGAGTGACGCCAGTGACCTGAGTGACGGTGACCAGACTCATCACCAGACAGAGCCAGTGACACAGTTGTTTAAACTTCTCTCCTCCTGAGCACTGCAGCCAGCCAGCCTGAGCCTCGTCTGACTGAGTCCTCCTCCAGGCTCCTCCCGCCCACGACGTTTGCAAGTGCCAGACATTCTTCCAGGACAGGTTAGTGTACTGTCTGTGTTACTCTCACACTTTGTCCCCCTCCATTCTGCTGCTGTCCCCCTCCATTCTGCTGCTGTCCCCCTCCAGTTTTCCTCTGTGTCCCCCTGTGTTCTGCTGTCCCCCTCTGTTCTTCCTCCGTGTCCCCCTCTGTTCTGCTGTTGTCCCCCTCCGTTCTGCTGTCCCCCTCCGTTCTTCCTCTGTTCTTTTTAAAGGGCGTGGGGGGGGTATGGGTGTCCCTGAATGGCAGTTTGGAAATGTGGTCACCCTACTGCCAAGACACTGAACTTCTGGGTCTTTTCCTGCAGAGGATCAGTCCAGCCTGGAGGGCTGATGCCCTCCAGGGCAACACTGCCATGTGCATGCTGTTCGTGAGGTCTCAGGTGGGCCTGGATGCTGAAGCTACAGAGAGCTGACTGAGGAGCTGTCTGCTGAAGATCTAGTCTGGTATCACAGGAGAAAAGTGTCGCTTGGAAGGAAGCAACTAACTGTACCTGGACATTCTGTGAGTACAGACTGATGTGAGAGATCTTAGAGACTTTTGAACAGGGGAACTGGAGGCCGCCGCCGTGCATGAGAAGCCACTATGGGGTAAGTACGACTGACCGTCCCACCGACTGTCTGACTGACCGTTCCCCCCCCAAAAAATAATTCCACCTGCCGCCACTGCTGGGGGGGGGATTGAATGCAAAAGAACCTGGGCAAATTTTCAGCGGCTTCTGTAGGAGTAGAGCTACACTTACAATCGTCAGTGCTTATTCATATAGTTAAAACCTTTATACCAAAAAGAAAATGTTTCTGTAAGTGCTTAAAAAGTATTTGCTAAAATGTGGCTTTTATTTTTAAGTGCCTTATGTAAAGTCCATCTAAATCTACTACTGCATCTAATGCCGTGTACACACGAAGGGACTATCCCGCGGGATTATCCGCTGGACCGAAGTCGAGCGGATAATCCCCTCGTGTGTGGGCGCCGGCGGACTTTTTTTGGCCAAAGTACGGCGGACTAAAGTTTTAAGTTTTGTTTTAAAATTATCCGCTGGACTTGGCAGTCCAGCGGACAATCCGGCCGTGTGTAGTATGGTCCGGCGGACCAAAAAGGACGCATGCTCAGTAGCAAGTATTTTTCTAGTATTTTTCGTTTTCTAGTCCCGTCGTACGTGCTGTACGTCATCGGGTGAACCGTCGGACTTTTTGCGTGATCGTGTGTGGTCAAGTCCGTTCGCTTTTTAGTCCAGCGGACCCAGCTGGAAAGTCCAGCGGATTGTCCGCTGGACTTAGGTCCGCCGGGAAAAGTCCCTTCGTGTGTACGCGGCATAATACTACCCTCTCCAGACAATGCTGCTATCCAGGAGTGTCTCCATTGCTCCTCATTATATAAAGGAGCCAACTGTGGACAGAAAGCATGCTACTGAGTGGATCACCAGGTGAAAATAAAGAAGAAAAAAACCTAAACAGAAAATGCAGTCAGATACACTTTAAAGTGGGGTGCCCCCTAAAAATTTTTTTTTAAAAATCAGCAGCTACAAATACTGCAGCTGCTGACTTTTAATAATCGGACACTTACCTGTCCCAGGGTCCAGCAATGCGGGGGAACAAAGCCCCCCCTCGTTCCCGCTCCGCTCGCGGCACCGGCATTCTTGCTGTGGGCACCGCAGCGAGCGCCGCTGCGCGCCGTGATACACCGCGCAGTCATCTGGGACCTGTCACGCGTCCCAGATGACTGACTGCGCCCAGGGGAAGTGAAGTCAGTGCCCGGGCACTGGAGGAGGCAGACTACGTGGGACACCCTAGCAACAGAGGTGAGTAAAAAAATTTTTTTTTTTAAATTATTTTTTTTTTTTATGAATTTTAAGCCATTTTTTTATTTTTTTGGTGGAAACACCACTTTAAGTCAGACACAGCTAGACAACTACCATTTTCAAAAGGAGACCAGCAATGGCAGATTACAAACTCATGACAGAGTCACATTAGGGCATCTTAACAGTTTGAAGTAGGACTCCACAAAAAAGGGGAAGTCCCCCCTTTTTTTAGAACTAACTGAAGAACCACTTTAACCTCCCTGGCGGTATGATTAGTTCTGATTTTAGGTGCTGAAAGTGGTACAATTATTTTGCATGGAAATTTGGCATTTTATATTGTAGGCCTGTATAATAATAATGTAGAATGTAGAATAACTCACTTAAATCTGTCCAAGTCCAGTAGACATCCCGGGTATGATAAAGTTTGAAACACAAAATCATAAATTATAATATAATAAATAACTATAAATAACTATAACAAATAATAATATAATAATAATAAAAATTATTCAATAATGTAATCAAATCAAAAACACAGAAATTTGCTCAGTTGCAGAATTGTCGCTGTCATTAGATTTAGTGTTTGATGACAAATTTCCCCACAAATCGCTACCGATCTGGAAGTGATTCTAATTTATTATCGCTGTTTTCTAGCTGGTCTAAAAATCACTTTTGACATAAAGGGACACTTTTTGGTTGCTATGGACAATCTCCAAATTCCAGGCAGAAAAAAATGTATTTATAATATACAGTGGTGCGAAAAAGTGTTTGCCCCCTTCCTCATTTCCTGTTCCTTTGCATGTTTGTCACACTTAAGTGTTTTCGGAACATCAAACCAATTTAAACAATAGTCAAGGACAACACAAGTAAACACAAAATGCAATTTGTAAATGAAGGTGTTTATTATTAAAGGTGAAAAAAAATCCAAACCATCATGGCCCTGTGTGAAAAAGTGATTGCCCCCCTTGTTAAAACATACTATAACTGTGGTTGTCCACACCTGAGTTCAATTTCTCTAGCCACACCCAGGCCTGATTATTGCCACACCTGTTCACAATCAAGGCATCACTTAAATAGGAGCTGCTTGACACAGTAAGGTCCACCAGAAGATCCTTAAAAGCTACACATCATGCCGAGACCCAAAGAAATTCAGGAACAATTGAGAAAGAAAGTAATTGAGATCTATCAGTCTGGAAAGGGTTATAAAGCCATTTCCAAAGCTTTGGGAATCCAGCGAACCACAGTGAGAGCCATTATCCACAAATGGCGAAGACATGGAACAGTGGTGAACCTTCCCAGGAGTGGCCGGCCGCCCAAAATTACCCCAAGAGCGCAGCGACGACTCATCCAAGAGGTCACAAAAGACCCCACAACAACGTCCAAGGAACTGCAGGCCTCACTTGCCTCAGTTAAGGTCAGCGTTCATGCCTCCACCATCAGGAAAAGACTGGGCAAAAATGGCCTGCATGGCAGAGTTCCAAGGAGAAAACCACTGCTGAGCAAAAAGAACATCAAAGCTCGTCTCAATTTCTCCACAACACATCTTGATGATCCCCAAGACTTTTGGGACAACATTCTGTGGACCGATGAGACAAAAGTGGAACACTTTGGAAGGTGTGTGTCCAAGTATATCTGGCGTAGAAGGAACACTGCATTTCAGAAAAAGAACATTATACCAACAGTAAAATATGGTGGTGGTAGTGTGATGGTCTGGGGCTGTTTTGCTGCTTCAGGACCTGGAAGACTTGCCGTGATAAAAGGAACTATGAATTCTGCTGTCTACCAAGAGATCCTGAAGGAGAATGTCCGACCATCTGTTCGTGTACTCAAGCTGAAACGAACTTGGGTTCTGCAGCAGGACAATGATCCTAAACACACCAGCAAGTCCACCACCGAATGGCTGAAGAAAAACAAAATGAAGACTTTGGAGTGGCCTAGCCAAAGTCCTGACCTGAATCCTATTGAGATGTTGTGGTATGACCTTAAAAAGGCCGTTCATGCTCGAAAACCCTCTAATGTAACTGAATTAGGACAATTCTGCAAAGATGAGTGGGCCAAAATTCCTCCAGGACGCTGTAAAAGCCTCATTGCACATTATCGCAAACGCTTGGTTGCAGTTGTTGCTGCTAAGGGTGGCCCAACCAGTTATTAGGTTTAGGGGGCAATCACTTTTTCACACAGGGCCATGATGGTTTTGATTTTTTTTCACCTTTAATAATAAACACCTTCATTTACAAATTGCATTTTGTGTTTACTTGTGTTGTCCTTGACTATTGTTTAAATTGGTTTGATGTTCCGAAACACTTAAGTGTGACAAACATGCAAAGGAACAGGAAACACCACTGTAAAAGTGCATGCAGGGCACTGGACAGACCACTAGGGACAAAGGGGATGTGTAATTTTTGTTATACAGTACTGTAGTCTGTAAGATTACAGTATACTGTATTTGTACTGTGTTTTTACTTTTTTGAATTTGGCGCCGGTCTCCGCTCCCGTGCGTCGCAACGTCGGCACTGTGTGAATCGAGCGAGCAGACAGCTCGCACACACAGCAGGGAGACATCAGGGGACAAGGTAAGTAACTCTCCCTGTATCCTGCAATGCAATCCCGAGTCTGGCTATTCTGGAATTCCACCCCAAGCCAGACTCGGGAATACGGCCAGGGAGGTTAAAGTGTTACTAAACCCAGGACCCTGCATTCACTATATCTGCTCTTCAACAGAACACAGAAATGCAATAGTTTTAGTAAATATAAACTACTAAATACCTTTTTTAATCAGCAGTTAGAGCAGTCTTGTGACTTCTATCGGTGTCTGGTTAAAGCTTGTAGGAGGACTTTTCATTCTCCTCTGACTGTCCTATACGGTTTGCAGGACCCCTGACCCTCTATCTGGATTGTGCTGATTGGCCCTGTGCTGATCACATGCACTCTCCTCTATCAAGAGATGGACTGTGGAAGAAGGGGAGGAACAGAGAATACAGGATCAAGCAGCCTTTTTACAGAATGCAGAGGATTAACCCCTTAGATTCCATAGTGAGTATAACAAGCATGCTTTACTGCATATACAGACTGATTTTACTGTTGTGGATTAAGTAACACTTTAGGTTCAACCTTTTAGCTTGCACATGATTGGATGATAAAATCAGCAGAGCTTACCCTCATTTCAGATATTCCCCTCAGATGTACCGTGGCTGCACTTCCAAGTGCACTTGTAGTGCAAAGTGGATTTGCCTTTCGTAAATAACCCCCTATGTCTCCCTATGGGGAGTATGGATATTTTTAAAAGACTCTTATGCCGCGTACACACGGTCGGAATTCTCGTCGGCAAAAGCTCTGATGGTTTTCCCATCGGAATTCCGACGGAATTTCGCTCAAACTGTCTTGCCTACACACGCTCACACCAAATTCCGACGGTCAGTAACACAGCGGCATAAAACACGTTCAACATCACTTTAAAAGGGAAGTTTAATGCTTCTGAGCATGCGTCAAATTGTTTCCGAGCATGCGTCGGAATTTTGCGTGTCGGAATTGCATACACACGATCGGAAAATCTGATAGAAAGGTTTTCCGTTGGAAAAATTGAGAACAGGTTCTCAATCCAAAGTCCGTCGGAAATTCCGACAGAAAAAGACCGATGGGCATACACACGGTCGGAAAATCCGTTGACAAGCTCCCATCGGACTGTTTCCATCGGAAATTCCAACTGTGTGTACGCAGCATTAGAGTACATCTTAACCACTTCAGCCCGGAAGATTTTACCCCTTTCCTGACTAGAGCACTTTTTGCAATTCTGCACTGCGTCGCTTTAACTGACAATTGCGCGGTCGTGCGACGTTGCAGCCAAACAAAATTGACGTCCTTTTTTTCCCACCAATAGAGCTTTTTTTTGGTGGTATTTGATCACCTCTGCGGTTTTTATTTTTTGCGCTATAAACAAAAAAAAAACAACATAAATTAACTTTTTGCTATAATAAATATCCCCCAAAAATATATATAAAAACATTTTTTTCCTCAATTTAGGCCGATATGTATTCTTCTACATATTTTTGGTAAAAAAAATTGCAATAAGCATATATTGATTGGTTGGCGCAAAAGTTATAGCGTCTACAAAATAGGGGATAGATTTATAGCATTTTTATTATTATTTTTTTTTTCTACTAGTAATGGCAGCGATCTGTGATTTTTGTCGTGACTGCGACATTGGTAGCAGTCATGAACTTGGTGTTTAGTTATTCACTTTATGGTCAACACTGAGGACAAGGGGGCACTCTACGTCTAGAGGAAAAGATATTTAATCTCCAAATACGGAAAGGTTTCTTCACAGTAAGAGCTGTGAAAATGTGGAATAGACTCCCTCAAGAGGTGGTTCTGGCCAGCTCAGTAGATTGCTTTATAAAAGGCCTGGATACTTTCCTAAATGTACATAATATTACGGGGTACTGACATTTATAGGTAAAGTTGATCCAGGGAAAATGCGATTGCCTCTCGGGGGATCACGAAGGAATTTTTTCCCCTGCTGTAGCAAATTGGATCATGCTTTGCTGTTTTTTTTTTTGCCTTCCTCTGGATCAACTGTGGGTATAGAATTAGGTATATTGGATTGTACGATATTTTTTTTTTTTTTTTATGGTTGAACTGGATGGTCTTTTTTCAACCTGACTAACTATGTAACTATGTACAAAATAGGGGATAGATTTATAGCATTTTTATTATTATTATAATTTTTTACTAGTAATGGCGGCGATCTGTGATTTTTATCGGGGACTGCGACATTATGCGGACACGTCGGACAATTTTGACACATTTTTGGGACCATTGGCATTAATACAGCGATCAGTGCGATTAAAAATGCATTGATTACTGTAAAAATGTCACTGGCAGTGAAGGGGTTAACACTAGGGGGCAGTGAAGGGGTTAAGTGTGTCCTAGTGTGTGTTCTAACTGAAGGGGGATAGGAACTGTGCAGGGAAGCTAACAGATCGCTGTTCATACTCTGTATGAACAGACGATCTGTCACTTCTTCCCCTCAGAGAACCGGAAACTTTGTGTTTACACACACAGTTCCTGGTTCTCCGTGTCTCAGCGGCGATCGCAGGAGCCCGGCTGTGATCGAGACCGCCGGGCACTCGCATCGGCTTGGGGGGTGAGCGGGGGTGCACGCCCCCCTAGTGGCCACAGGGTGAATCGACGTTGCATAACGTTGTTTCGCCCAGCCGTGTCATTCTAATGGGGGGTCTTAAATGCACTAGCAGAGCGGTTTAACCTTAACCACTTCAGCCCCGGACCATTTGGCAGCCAAAGGACCAGAGGTCTTTTTTCAATTTCGCACTGCACTACTTTAACTGGTAATTGCGCGGTCATGCAATTTTGTAACCAAACGAAATTTGCGTCCTTTTCTTCCCACAAATAGAGCTTTCTTTTGATGGTATTTGATTGCCTCTGTGATTTTTATTTTTTGCGATATAAACGGAAAAAGAGCGAAAATTTTGAAAAAAAAAGAGATTTTCTACTTTTTGTTATATAAAAAAAAAATCTAATAAACTCAATTTTAGTCAAACATTTGGGCCAAAATGTATTCAGCCACATGTCTTTAGTAAAAAAAATGCCAATAAGCGTATATTTATTGGTTTGCGCAAAAGTTATAGCGTCTACAAACTAGAGTACATTTTCTGGAATTTACACCGCTTTTAATTTATGACTGCCTATTTCATTTCTTGAGGTGCTAAAATGGCAGAGAAGTACAAAACCCCCCCAAATGACCCCATTTTGGAAAGTAGACACCCCAAGCTATTTGCTGAGAGGCATGTTGAGCCCATTGAATATTTTTTTTTTTAGTCCCAAGTGATTGAATAAAGACAAAAATAAAAAAGATTTTTTTTTTTTTTCAAAAAGTTGTCACTAAATGATATATTGCTCACACATGCCATAGTTATATGTGGAATTGCACCCCAAAATACATTTTGCTGCTTCTCCTGAGTATGGGGATACCACATGTGTGGGACTTTTTGGGAGCCTAGCCGCGTACGGGGCCCCGAAACCCAAGCACCGCCTTCAGGATTTCTAAGGGTGCAAATTTTTGATTTCACTCCTCACTACCTATCACCGTTTCGAAGGCCATAAAATGCCAAAATAGCACAAAACCCCCCCAAATGACCCCATTTTGGAAAGTAGACACCCCAAGCTATTTGTTGAGAGGCATGGTGAGTATTTTACAGCTCTCATTTGTTTTTGAAAATGAAGAAAGTAAAGAAAAAAAATTTTTTTTTTTCTTTTTTTCAATTTTCAAAACTTTGTGACAAAAAGCGAGATCTGCAAAATACTCACCATACCTCTAAGCAAATAGCTTGGGGTGTCTACTTTCCAAAATGGGGTCATTTTGGGGGGTTTTATGCCATCTGGGCATTCCATGGCCTCCGAAACTGTGATTGGCAGTGAGAAGTGAAATAAAAAAATTACACCCTTAGAAAGCCTGAAGGCGGTGATTGGTTTTTGGGGTTCCGTACGCAGCTAGGCTCCCAAAAAGTCCCACACATGTGGTATCCCCGTACTCAGGAGAAGCAACAGAATGTATTTTGGGGTGTATTTCCACATATGCCCATGACATGTTTGAGCAATATATCATTTAGTGACAACTTTTTGTAAAAAAAAAATATATATATTTTTTTTTTTTCATTATTCAATCTCTTGGGACAAAAAAAAAAAATATTTAATGGGCTCAACATTGCTCTCATCAAATAGCTTGGGGTGTCTACTTTCCAAAATGGGGTCATTTGGGGGGGGTTTGAACTGTCCTGGCATTTTATGCACAACATTTAGAAGCCTATGTCACACGTCACCCACTCTTCTAACCACTTGTAGACAAAGCCCTTTCTGACACTTTTTGTTTACATGAAAACATATTTTTTTTTTGCAAGAAAATTACGTTGAACCCCCAAACACTATATATAATGTTAAAGCAAAGGCCCTACAGATTAAAATGGTGGGTGTTGCATTTTTTTTTTCCACACAGTATTTGCGCAGCGATTTTTCAAACGCATTTTTTGTGGAAAAAATACACTTTTTTTTATTTTAATGCACTAAAACACACTATATTGCTCAAATTTTTGATGAAATAAAAAATATGATCTTAGGCCGAGTACATGGATACCAAACACGACATGCTTTAAAATTGCGCACAAACACGCAGTGGCGACAAACTACATACATTTTTAAAAGCCTTTAAAAGCCTTTACATGATACCACATTAGATTCACGGAGGAGGTCTACTGCTAAAATTACTGCCCTCGATCTGACCTTCGCGGTGATACCTCACATGCATGGTGCAATTGCTGTTTACATATGACGCCAGACCAACGCTTGTGTACGCCTTTGCGCAAGAGAAGGGGGGGCAGGGGTGCTTTTTTTTTTTTTTTTTGTTTTTTTTTTTATTTATTTAGCTTTTTTATTTTATTTTTAAACTGTTCCTTCCATTTTTTTTCTTTGTTATGATTTTTATTGTTATCTCAGGGAATGTAAATATCCCCTATGATAGCAATAGGCAGTGACAGGTACTCTTTTTTTGAAAAAATTGGGGTCTATTAGACCCTAGATCTTTCCTCTGCCCTCAAAGCATCTGACCACACCAAGATTGGTGTGATAAAATGCTTTCCCAATTTCCCAATGGCGCGGTTTATATCCGGGAGGGGGGACATTCCCTCCCACTGCTTGTAAAAGCAGTCTAGAGGCTAATTACCCGCTAGAATTGCTTTTACATGAAAGCCGATCACTGGCTGAAAAGAATGATACCAAGATGATACCTAAACCTGCAGGCATCATTCTGGTATAACCATTCAAAGTCCAGCAACATACTGGACATATATTGTAATCTTTTTTTTTTCATGCAGCCTCTTGGCTGAACGAAAAAAAGAGATTGATTGGTGGGTATGCCCACCATTAGAATACCTCCCTTCATCCACCCACTTCTAATGATGGGCATACATGCACCATTTATATATGCCGATGCATGGGGGCATCCTCCCGCAAAAGTTATGCCGTGTACACACGGTCGGAATTTCGACCGTATGTACGTGGCATTAGGAGCCAATCGCTCCTCCCCCCCCCTGCTGCCCCCATGCTTCGGCATATATGCTCTTTTTTTTAACTGTGGTGGTGAAATCACCTCCTACAGCGTTGGAGTCGCGGCTTTATGTATCGTGGGAGCAAACGCTGTTGCTGTCAAGATAAATAAATCCGCGTTGCAACTGAATGGCGCACCTGAAAACAAAAAAATGCTTAACACTAAAACACAGTAAACAAAATTACATACCTGAAAAGCAAGCATGATAAAACATGATAAAACATAATAAAACATTGCAGAATAGAATGGAGTAAAAAAAGAGCAACAATAGAGAGAGAATAGAGTGAGAGAGAGAACAATAAAACGACAACTATTTTATTTTTTTTTTATTTTTTTGAGATTCACAGGTAAAAAAGCTCCTGACTGAAGCGACTGAATCAAAACGCTACCACAAAAAAAATGTTAGCGATCGCAGGGATCAGGCCTGACTCTGCGAACGCTGCAGTTATGTGTGCTTAGTGTTTTGTAAGTGACAGTGATCGATCGATACTGCACTTGGGTGGGCTGGGCTGGGCGGAGGGGGAAAACGCAGGTGCTAGCAGGTATCTGGGCTGATCCCGCTAACAATGCGTTTTTTTTTGGAACCCTAAACTGCTGGGACGCTAGTATAGATCTGATCAGATCAGATATTGATCTGTTCAGATACTGTGCCACTAAGGGAGGTGTATGCTTTGCGCGTGGGTGTTTGCGGTACTGGCACTAACCTGGGGCGACGCAGACCTTATTTGACCCTAAAACCTAATTGATATCACCCGCCGGGCGATCAGGGGGTTAAACCGTTATTGGGTAATAAATGGCGGGTGCCCTGACAGTATAAAAAACAAGCTAACTAACCAGCGTCACCCGTAACAGTAATACAAAAAAAAACTGGTTACCTAGCGACACTAATGCAGCGATCAGAAAAACGATCGCTTAGTGACACTGGCAAAAGGGGGTGAAAGGGTTAACTAGGGGCAATCAGGGGGTTAAAACCTTTATTAGGTAATATATGGGGGTACCTGACGCTATATAAAAACCTGACGGGGAACCTAAATAACGAAATAACTAACTGGCTAACCAGCGTCACCAGTGACAGTTATACAGTGATCACTGGTGAAAGGGTTAACTCTAGGGGCAATCAGGGGGTTAAAACCTTTATTTAGGTTGTAATATGGGGGTACCTGACCTATAAACCTATTTATGAACCTATATAAACATGGCGGTTACCTAAAAAAAAAAAATGGTTACCTAGCGACACTAATGCAGCGATCAGAAAAACGATCGCTTAGTGACACTGGCAAAAGGGGGTGAAAGGGTTAACTAGGGGCAATCAGGGGGTTAAAACCTTTATTAGGTAATATATGGGGGTACCTGACGCTATATAAAAACCTGACGGGGAACCTAAATAACGAAATAACGAAATGGCTAACCAGCGTCACCAGTGACAGTTATACAGTGATCACTGGTGAAAGGGTTAACTCTAGGGGCAATCAAGGGGTTAAAACCTTTATTTAGGTTGTAATATGGGGGTACCTGACCTATAAACCTATTTATGAACCTATATAAACATGGCGGTTACCTAAAAAAAAAAAATGGTTACCTAGCGACAGCAGTGACACTAATACAGCGATCAGAAAAACGATCGCTTAGTGACACTGGCAAAAGGGGGTGAAAGGGTTACCTGGGGGGCAATCAAGGGGTTAAACCTTTATTAGGGGGGGGGGGTAGGGGGCTACCTTGGACCTAAAACTAACTGCACTGACAGTTATTACAGTCACACTGACACTAAATGCAGTGATCAGTAAAAAAATGATCACTGCAATTAGTGACACTGTGACTGGGGGGGGAGGGGGGGTGATCTGGGGGGTGATCTGGGGGTGACAGGGGGGTGTTTTGTGTGCCTATGTGTACTGGTGTCAGTGTACTGTTGGTGCACTAACCTGTACATGTTGACAGCTCGGCGTTCCGGTCACATAGACCGGCGCACCGAGCGTGACATCACTTCCTCTGCCTGTGTTTTGATTGACACAGACAGAGGAAGCATCTGATTCGCCAGGAGCGATCGCGAGGGGGTGGCCAGAAACCACTGGCCGTCCCCTCATCCCGGATCGCTGCTGAAGCGATCCCGACCGTCCCCGCCGGCCGGGGGGGGTCCGATCGGACCCCCCACGCGCCTGAAGAATGGCACGTACAGGTACGTGCTTCTGCCTGTACGTGCCATTCTGCCGACGTATATGTACATGGGGCGGTCGGGAAGTGGTTAAAATTCTTGACAGTCGGAATTTGGTGTGACCGTGTGTAGGCAAGACAGTTTGAGCGGAATTCTGATGGGAAAACCATCAGAGCTTTTTCCGATGAGAATTCTGATTGTGTGTACGCGGCATTAGATGTACATCTTAAAGGACACAACATACAGAGATATGGGAAATCATCATAGACACTAAAACATATACACCTACACAGGTTACCGACTATGTAACTATACTAACACATTTAATCCAATTCCAGTTAACATTGTATAAGCAGTTATAGCAAACCATTTTTTCTTTTTTGAGATAAAGGTTTTAACATAGATAAATAAAAACTAATCATTGTAAGCATCTTGTCAGTGGTAAGTGGTTTAGCTCATCCTTCTAACTGCTACATCTGCAAGAGATCTTGTTCTTTTTTTTTTAAAAAAACAGACTTACTGGCCAGATCACTGGATGAAAATAAAGGAAAGAAAGCCTAAAAAAGAAAACGAATCCAACCATTACACGGAATTGGTAAGCTGCAATATAATAAAGTTTTGGGTTTAATACTGCTTTAAAAGGAAGACTGTAGATGGACTTGTGTCTTTTTTTTAACCTGACTAACTATATAACTATACAACTGTCTGTTACACATACCGTATTAAACTGACACAAGCTAAATAGCACTTCTGAGTTCATGTATTCCACTTTGCTGTAGATATTTATTGACCTGGTTTATTGTGACAGGGTAAAACATTTGTGTCCACTGTGGCTTGACCCTAAGACTATGAAATAGCAAATTCATTTTCTGAACGGTGTCCTCTAAAGTATGTAAATACTCTGTACAAAAATTCTCCTTGATCCGGTGTGTCAGAACTAAAGTCATTTCTAATGCATTGGCCACACAGTTTAAAGAGCTTAGCGTTGGGATTTGTGTTTTCCAATTAATCCACTTCTTAGCAGTAATGAAAACCCAGTTTTCCTGCTTCTTCATGCTTGAAAACAAATCACAAAAGCCATGGTTCTGTTCATTTTGAATTTTCTGCCATTCAGTATTACCAATCATTGTCCTCCATCTTTTGGATTATCTCTTTCATAGCACCGTTTCATGCATTGTGATCCTTGATATGCCTTCTAGAAAATCAGCAATTGTAATGCAATTCGTTTGCGTTGGTTATGGAAACATTACCATATTGCCATCATCCTGACCAACCCCTTTACAGGCATTGTAAATCCATGATAGGATTGTCACTTGACTGATCACAGACAATCAGCTGGGAAATCCTGTTTTGAAGGCAATGCCTATTTTTACAATGACAGTAAATAAAAACTCCACAAAGCAGTACATGTATGTATACTATTCACTTAACAAAAAACCTAAATGCAATTTCAGAAGAACAATCCTAAGGACTCTTATGCCCCGTACACACGGTCGGATTTTCCGACGGAAAATGTCCTATCGGACAATGTTGTCGGAAATTCCGACCGTGTGTAGGCTCCATCTGACTTTTTCCGGCGGATTTTCCGACGGACAAAGTTTTATCTCCTGCTCTCAAATTTTCCGACGACAAAGTCCTATCGGACTTTTTCCGATCGTGTGTAGCGAATTCCGACGGACAAAGTGCCACGCATGCTCAGATCACATTACAAGACCAAAGCTATTGGCTACTAGCCTCTATGTAGTCCCATCGTAGGCAACAAACGTCACTACGTTCAGAATGATCGGATTTTCCGACAACTTTGTCCGACCGTGTGTATGCAACACCAGTGTCGGACAAAATCCGTCGGAAAAAATCCGATGGATTTTGTGGTCGAATTTTCCGACCGTGTGTACGGGGCATTAGTGGTCAATGTATAAAAAAAAATTGGTTTGCAAATTTCTCATCATTTGCGAAAAAGTAACGATTAATACCTTTAACGTTAGCAATATGTCCGTAATGTCAGCCTCTAATTGTTGCCTTTCCGAGCGAATGTAACATTCTCTTATTATTCGATCCTATGAGAAAATAGCCATAATAACATTCGACCATAAGAGTTAAAGAACATTCCACCAATAGATAAAAAAGACTTACACTTTAGGTTAAGAATATTTAACTACAAGAGGCAATATTAGGAAGGAAACCTCTGCAACAGGGCTGCCTTAATGAATGGGTACACTTGGGTAATGCCCGGGTGCCCTAGGTGCATAGGGGGCCCATGATCAGAGCCAGGACTACGGTGATTGCTGTGTTGGGGTGGGTGCACTGGCGATTTGGCCACTCCTGCTGCTTCTCTTTGACAGAAGTAACTGCAATGTCACTCCTGTTAGAAGGAGCAGCTCTGGCTTCTGCCGGAGAGAGGATTCAGCTTTCTACTCCCTTTTGCAGAGAGGAAGAGCCAGCGCTGAGACTGAGCACTCGCCTCAGTATTAGCATGGGAGAGGAAAAAGAAGCTGCTTTCATGGCAGGTAGGTACAGAATCTGTGACCTGTGAGTAAAAGGGTGAAGGGGTGGGCACAACTCTGATGTATGGGGGTACTATGATAGGGGAACCTGATGTATGGGGACACTGTTATGGGAGAACATGATGTTATGGGGGTACTGTGAGGCAGGAACCTGATGTATGGGGACACTTTGATAGCGACACCTGATGTATGGGGACGCTGTTATGGGTACACTTGCTGTAAATGGGCATTGCGATGGGGGAACCTGATGTAAGGGGGCACTGTGATGGGAAACTTGATGCAAAGGGACACTGTCATGGGGACACCTGATGTGCTGCATATGGGGACTGTGATAGGGACACTCAATGCAGGCTGGTAGGGGCCCCAGTGTGTTACTTTGCCCAGGGGCCCATGATGCTATTAAGATGGCACTGCTCTGCACTATGTAGACAGTCTTAGGAGATTTCTTTGTGAATGGCCGATAGAATAGTTGTCTAGTTGGCTGAGCGGACCTCCATCTGAAGTGTTAAGTGAAACTTTTAACAATTGTGTTAATATTCTAGCTAAATGTGACAGCATCCTGCAATAGGCTCCTGGTTTTTAGGGAGCCAGCACCCACGAGCTACTCAACAAGCAGTGACTTGCATTCAGTTGTCAGCTGGGACTCCCAGCTCCATAATAACCAGGGGCCCTGAGCAGAAAGCTGCCACGTTTAGCAGTGGTAATACTACCATTGCTAAATGTTTCGCTTCACACTACAGCTTGAGGTATGTATGGCCGAACACCTCTTTTGGTTGAATGTTCTCAGCCTGTTGTGTTCATCTATTTTCTCTATTGGTCATATGTTCTTTAACTCTTTAGGTCAAATTTTCTAATGGCAATTTTCTCTGATGATCAGATGTAAGTAAATGTTACATTTGCCCAGTGAAAGGCTACAGATAGAAAATGACACTACACACGTTACAAACAATAAGGGTATTATTTCCTATTTTCTATAAGGATGAGGCATTTGCAAAGAAATCCCATTATTAATGCTGTATAATTCTTGGCAGATCTAAGTCATGCCTGCAAGTCATCTTACATACATGATTGTACCTGTTCCCTTCAACCACTAGATGGAAGTGTATGTATAGGAAGTACAGTATATGGTCTGCAGCACCAGTAGAAGAAGACCTTAAAACAGAGATGCTGGGGATACTTTCATTTACAAAACTTCTACCTTTCTCTTCCCAGGGAAGCTGGACTGAAACACATATATATGTATATATACTGTAGATATATATCTATATCTATCTTCTATCTATCTATCTATCTATCTATCTATCTATCTATCTATCTATCTATCTATCTGATCAATATATGTATAAAAAGAATAATGCTTGTTGTTCTTGCTCTTGTTTCATATCTGCTGTTCATGGGAACTTATAATAAAATGCCTAATATATATCATACATATGGTCTAACTAAATCATTGCGTGTTTCTGATTTTCAGATTGCACTAAGTGAATCATAGACGATAGATTGAAACAAAGAGCAATAATTATGTTTCTAATGAAAAAGGCTTGCCCTGCCCCCTTCTGACACCACAGAGAAGCCATGGGGAAGTCCCTGTGCGTCAGAGGGGGTGGGGTCACCTGTTTACATCTCCGGGTGGCCCCACCCTCAGTTATATAAGAACTGTCACAGCGAAGAAGCGTCAGACGGCGGGAGCCTCCCATGCAGGTGGGTCGGTCGCAGATTTTCTTTTTCGGTCTGGGTGGCGTGATAGAAGAAGATGAATGAACATCGTGGAACATTTTTATTTTCTGTCCCAAGCTGTATTTTGTCATTTTTAACATTTTGACACTTTTTTGTGAAATGTTAGGGGTACATTTGTACCCCGTTTCCATTTCACACAGGGGGGGCGGGATCTGGGGGTCCCCTTGTTAAAGGGGGCTTCCAGATTCCGATAAGCCCCCCACCCACAGACCCCCACAATCACCGGGCAAGGGTTGTGGGGATGAGGCCCTTGTCCCCATCAACATGGATTTTGGGGGGACCCCCACGCCATTTTTTTTTGGCGTGGGGTTCCCTATAAAATCCATACCAGACCTGAAGCACCCCCCCATGTTGAGAGCATGTGGCCTGGTATGGTTCAGTATCTCTCGTCCCCCCGTTTTCCTGTGGCCTGCCAGTTTGCATGCTCAGATAAGGGTCTGGTATGGATATTGGGGGGGACCCCTACGCCATTTTTCTTTTTAATTGGCGCAGGGTTCCCCTTAATTTCCATATCAGACCCGAAGGGCCTCGTATGGATTTTAAGGGGACCCCCACTCAATTTTCAAGGGCCTAGTAATGGACTGGGGGGGATCCCATGCTCTTTTTTTCAATGAGTTTTATCTACGGTATATTGCAGAGACCCGACAATTCATTACAGCTGCGATCAGTTTTAAATGACAATTTTTTTTTTACAAATTTTATTTTGCTGTGGTACTGTTCTAAACACGGGAAAAATTGGCCACTTTACAGGCATACTATAGACACCCCCCCAGGCACGATATTTAGAGGAATATTTCATTTTTATTGTTTGACTTTAAGCATTAAAAAATCACTGCTCCCGAAAAAACTTCCATTTAAAAAAAAAAATTGCATTGATACATGTCCCCTGGGGCAGGACCCAGGTCCCCAAACACTTTTTATGACAATAACATACATATAAGCCTTTAAAATGAGCACTTTTGATTTTTCATGTTAGTGTCCCATACACTTTAACAGTGTTCCGGTGGCTTCCAAATTTGCCCTGAACACCGCATATTGTTCGGTGTTCGCAGAACATCCAAGCAACCAAAGTTCAGCCCGAACTTATGCTCGGGCCGAACCGTTCGCCCATTCCTAGGGGTGGAAGTGTCCAGTATTAAAATAGTCAAATCACGTAAATCATAATAGGTTTTACCAAGTGAGGAGAATAACTCTAGGGATATTATTTATGGTAACTCTAAATTGATGATCTGTGATGGTTTTGAAAATGTTGCCTATTTGAGTATCTAAATTTTTAGCTGTTTTGTGCGCAGTTATAAGCCTCAGTTTATTTGAAATCTATTTACTCAATATAGTTTCATCTTTTACATGAAAAAAACAAAACAAAAGTATAAAGGGGGTTATTTACTAAAGGCCAATCCACTTTGCACTACAAGTGCACTGCAAGTGCACTTGAAAGTGCACTGAATGTGCACTTGGAAGTGCCGTTGCTGTAGATCCGAGGGAGACATGCAAGGAAAATAAAAAAACAGTATTTTTGCTTGTACATAATTGTGTAGCACTGACCCCCGAAGGAGCTGCTGGTTTTATTATTTGGGCTTACCATTACCTTCTTCACCTCGTCTCCATCTAGGGTTCCTGTGGTAGATGGCCCAAAAAAATTTAGAAACTGACTATTTTGGGTTATTTATTGAAAAGATAACACAGTCTCTTAACGTAGGGTAGAGGGTTAGGAAGAAAGTTCAGGTACTTTTGGAACTGCAAGAATAGGAAGTCTCTTATTGTAGCAATCCAGAGAATAACTTTCTCACAGCTGGATTCTCGTGTTAAGTAAAGTAAAGTCTCTGCCACAGACTTGGATGTAAAGTATTTGAGCAAAGTCTCTGCCACAGACTTGGATGTAGAACACTTGAGAAAAAGTCTCTGCCACAGACTTGGATGTAACTGAGGGACATAGAATTTAGAGAGTTATCATACGGTATCAGCATCTCTCAGCCGGTCTGGCAATACCATATGAGTGTAGATCCATTTAGTGTCCTTCAACTGAGCCTCCAGGCTCCTTCAGAGAAGCCAGCCTTGTGCATGGCCTTCTCCCAAAGAGTCCTCCACTGGATGCTTCTCCAGTTGCTGGGCCTCTCACTAGACGAGACGGCACCGGACCACCTTTGGATAATTAGGCCCGATATCCATTCAGGCCTGTCCCTGCTGTTGCTTCGCCTCGGGCTATCCAGCCCCGAGACTTGGAATTGCATGGATCCGCACCACAGGCCAGAAGGGCCATGGGGGCTGGTCAGGAGGACCAGGACCAAACAGACAGAAGATATCTTCTGGACCGGAACCCCCAAAGCACGTGATTTCAGTACCTTAAAGAGGAAGTAAAGCCTCTTAAAATGCCTTTTCATTTCTAAATATCTCCTAAACCATGTAGGTTTAGGAGATATTTATTGGACCTACAGGTAAGCCTAGATTAAGTGCTTTGGAAGGGTTTACTTCCACTTTAAATACCACCTCCCAGAATGCACAGCAGGACGACACTCCCACTGGGCTGGCTCCGAGAAAAC
>CM053034.1:166179666-166340989 GCA_028564925.1 Lithobates sylvaticus | reverse complement strand
GCCATTACACTGGTTTGGTGAGTACCTAAATCTCCCCTACATTTCATTTGATGGCACAGCATTTTTTTTTGATTTTTCAGGGGTTTCATTGCATTGGAGATTGATGTAACTTTATACTCCAAGCTCCTCAATTCTCTGCTATTGCTATTTCTTTCCTCGCTGGGTGGGTGAGTGAGGTGGTCAATTTCCAGAGCCCATAGAGGGCTCTTCAATTAGGCAAATTAGGTGGCCCATGTAAATGCGAAGCCTAAGGCGACCGCTTAATTTGCCTAATTAAAGAGCCACCTCTGCCGCCCCTCTCAATGTTCTGCCAGGGTCCAATGGACCCAGCGGAACCTATGGTAGGGCCGGCCCTGTCCCCAGGTATTATTTCAAGGAAATCTGCAAATTTTAAGATATTAAAACAACTTTTGAGATATCATCTACAAGGTAAAGCTCATGAGAGTTTACTGATTGCGTTTGCATCTACTAAAACAAGGAACACAACATTATTTTTATCCTTCTGAAAGATCTTAGAGGAAAGCTGAAAAATAAAATATAGCAGGAACAGTATATAACACAATAGCATTTTATTTTCTTTGGCTAGAAAACTCAATGCCTGAAACATTTTTTATCTGATCCATTTTCTGCCTGGAAACATTAAAATACTACAATGACTGTCAGCGCATTATTGAAAAAGGTTCCAGTTGGTTGTAATTGAGCAATAATTTCCCTGGATGTGCATTTACAAGATGATAAATAGTTTACAGCTAAAGAAAAATTGAATAAATAAAAATGTCTGGCTTTATTGGATGGAGCAAATTTTATGCATTTCAAATGCTGTATAAATTGAACTCTCAGGGCCAGCAGAAATGTTCTTGTCGGTAACCAAATGACGCAGTGAACTAGATGTACTTGTTTCTTGTTCGTCTTTACAGTTATCAGGTCTGACAGCTAAGTACTTTATTTTAAAATCTTTTTAGGTTCTTTCCATCTGTCATAATAAGGTATTCGACAGATTTGATTGCTCTGGCTTCCTTGCAGTTTGTAACATGTTTTACTGAATGACTATGGTATTAAATATGGCTTGTTACCTGCTATACCAATAACCCCACCCTTCCATCTAATGACCACACCACGCAAAATTGGAGTAGATTGGCCATAGCAGCCATTTTATTAACCACAATATAAATATCAAATAATTAACATATCAATAACATATCAAAAAATAACATACAGTTTACTAAAGAAAGGAGTCAAAGGTCTCAATAGGCATAAAACCAAAACCGTACCTGCTAGTCACTTCTAAGGCCTCCAGCCGCAAAAACTACAGACTCGAGACAAATCGAAGGTACACATACACCAACTGGGAGCCATACCTCAGACGGGTCCCTACACCAAACCTTTTTTGTGGCAATATGACCTAAAAGGACCTCGCACCCCGCCAAGTGCCTCAGCCGGCTCCCTAAAGCCCCATACACACAGTCGGAAAATCCGACCACCAAATCCATCGGATTTGGTCCGACGGATTTAGTCCGACACTGGTGTTGCATACACAGGGTCGGACAAAGTTGTCGGAAAATCTGATCATTCTGAACGTGGTGACGTTTGTTGCGTACGACGGGACTACGTAGAGGCTAGTAGCCAATAGCTTTGGTCTTACAATGTGATCTGAGCATGCGTGTCCGGTCGGAATTCGCTACACACGATCGGAATTGGTATGATCGGACTTTGTTGTCGGAAAATCTATCCAGCAGGAGATAGAACTTTGTCCATCGGACAATCCGATGGAAACTGTCCGATGGTGCCTACACACGGTCGGAATTTCCGACAACATTGTCCGATAGGACAGAATCCATCGGAAAATCTGACCGTGTGTATGGGGCTTAAGACACTCAAGTCCCAAAACACGAAATAGCCACCAAATGTAGGGCGGGAGGGTGGGAAGTTGTTCCACACTCTTTTTCCTTCCAACTGGAGACCACCCCCTTTTCCGCCCCCTAATCACTTCCCCCCAAAGCTCCACCCAGCCTCCATATCCTACTTTGAACAGCCCTAAATGATGCACCTGAAACGCCCAATTGCGCTCAACTCCCTGAACCCCAAGCTCCTTTAACCCCTGTCATGTCAGCCCTCCGTTTATTACATTAGGGTTCTACTCCAGGCCTCTCTTGACTATGGTATTAAATATGGCTTATTACCTGCTAGACCAATAACCCTACCCTTCCACCTAATGACCACACTACGCAGAATTGGACTAAATTGGCCATAGCAGCCATTTTATTAACCAAAATATAAATATCCAATAATTAACATATCAATAACATATCAAAACATAACATACAGTTTACTAAAGAAAGGAGCCCAAGGTCCCAATAGGCATGAAACCAAAACCGTATCTGCTAGTCACTTCTAAGGCCTCCAGCCGCAAAAAACACAGACTCTGAGACAACTCGCAGTTACACATACACCAACTGGGAGCTGTACCTCAGATGGGTCCCTACACTATACCTTTTTTGTGCCCATATGACCTAAAAGGACCTTGCACCCTGCCACCACCACGCAAACCTGACACCTTAGGTTTCAGCGGACCTCCACACCCTCAGGGCCCTCTGGATACCCTCCTCCAAACCAAGACACCACATGTCAATACCAACAGCATTCAAATGAACGCCGTTCCCACGTAAATATCGCCAAGGTTTTCAATTCCAACTTGTGATGGCGTACCGCCAAACCCCCATTGCGCATCAGAAATTGTGCCACCTCCTGATTTACTTTTACTCTTGCTTTGTTAAGACCCGTAACTGACCTAGCCCACCTCCATTGTGTACGGGCCACCATATCCGTCCATACACTCAACAAGTCCAGGTAAGCTAATCGAAGCCGAAGAAAGTCATATCTAACATCCGGGGTGAGCTCCCTCATGGACTGTATCCCTAAATTGTTCCCCCCAGCATGCACCACTAGCACATAGGGGGCTTTATCAAGCCAAGCATAACGCTCAACCTCAGGAACCACTCTACTCCACAATAGACTGGGCATCCTGATCCAACGAAGCACCGACTCCTCCCTAGGAATGCCCAATTAACGTCCGTCAGGCCATACATCAGCTCTTCTCACTCTCCAGTGGATGTATGAGTGGCCCAATATCCAAATCAAGCAGGAGCCCTTCCCTGTAAAGAATAAACAACAAAACACCACACACATAGAAGCGAGAACACAAAGCCAGCCCCCCCCCCCCCCCCCGAAAAAACAAGAGGAGACAAACAGGACAACATACAGGCACAAACCCCACATAGACTAACATAAATCATAACAAACGAGGACGTACATACAGGTGATAACGCAGAGATTCCTGCCTGCCAATGTGCCACCTCACTTAGCCCCCATCACGCCGCCTCCATTGCAGCCCCAATACGAAATGAGATGCAAAGTTGGACAGACAAAAACCCAAGACAACCAAACACCTCCTGAACACCGCCGTCAACTGATACAGAGACAAAGCCGAACCACCCGCATGCAATAAAAAGGGACCAACATGACTGGGCATAACTCCAAAAAACGTGAAACAACCTTATCCGTCTTGGATCTCCGTATTCAAAAAAACAGCAAATTTTCACTACATTGCTTGTCAGCCGACTGCAAACCGTCAGACCCCCATCTAGATGAACAGACCAATTCTTCAATGTGCAGCGCCCCAAAAAATGCCAAAGAAAAAGCCGTCTGAAACAAAAGGGCCTCATAGGCTGACAAACACACATCGGGAAGTACTCAAAACAACGAACCCAACAACTCAAAAGACACCAGCCGGCGACCATCCACCGGCCGACACCCCCTACGGTGGCCCTTTACCGCTTGCCAAACCGAAAAATCCTTTGTACAATCCCTACAACCCAACAACTTGAACAAAAATGAGAACCCCGCCAACTTACTATTCAACACCGACATTCCCTCCTCCACATTCCGATCTATGAAATGCAACACCAAGAACCCGTCATCACCCTCAACTACCGCACCACCCAAACCACGGACCAGGCCGAACCACTCCTCCCAAACCCTCGAATACACCGACCAGGTAGCCTCACCCACCGACCGCCAAATCAGCGTTGCAGTCACTTCAAGGCAATCTGCCACAGCTGGGCTGGACAAGGAACTCCCAATTGCGCCGCTACCGGAGCCAACGAACGAAACTTGTCCTACAAAAACCGAGAAAGAGCATCGGCCAAGGAATAAGTGCAACCCGGGGACATGATCAGCATATACAAAAGCATGGCAACATAAACAAGCCAACACCAAATGCCGCAACAAATGCACCACCGGTGGCGATGAAGCTAACATGCTATTAATTGCCTGCACAAATGCCATATCACAATTAAAACGGATCTTCCTGTTACTGAACTGAGAACACCAAAGCTCCACTGTGAGCACAATCGGAAACTGTTCCAAGTTCCTGGTAAACCAAGCCTCCCGCAGTCCACTGACCCCCAAAATATGCCCCATAGCCAGCCGATCCCACGGCATCTGTGAATAGCTCCAAATCAAAACTGGACAACGCTCCAGACATCCTCACAGACCCGCTATTATAAGAATCCAAAAAGGACTCCCAAACTAGCAGGTCCGCCCTGTGTTCTCAGGTCAGGTGAATGTGATACCCAGGAGCCCGAACCCCTGCGGTAGCCGCCGCCAGCCGGCGATTTAAAACCCTGCCCATCGGCACGATCCGACAAGCAAAGTTTAGCTTCCGAAGAAGCACCTGAAGTTGATGCAGGGTCAACTTGCCAGTCCCCCGCGCTGAAACCACCGCTGCCTGCAAGTCCGTCAGCTTGTCTTCCGGGAGGCGGCATTCCATGGCCACAGTGTCAATCAAAATGCCAAGAAAACTCAGTACCGTAGCTGAACCCTCCGTTTTGTCTGCCGCCAGCGGAATGCCAAAGCGCTCAGCCATGTGCTGAACCATAGCCAACAAAACTCCTGGATTAGAAGAGGCCGGCCCAACACACAAAAAATTATCCAAATAGTCATTGACAGACGGAAGCCCAGGCACCTCCCGGACCACCCACTCAAAGAATGAACTAAAAGTTTTGAACAATGAACAAGAAATGGCACACCCCATAGGCAAACATTGCCAAAAAGTCCCCCAACCATAGAAAAGAACTCAACGCACCGCCACGTCAAAAGAGGTGCAAGAAACAGAACACAAACCAGGATCAATGAATTCATTCACTGAACCCCCTCTGGGAAACAAAAAATTATTAATTAACCTAAACTTGTTGGGTTCCTTCTTAGGGACTACCCCCAAAGGAGAAACCACCAAATTATCCAGCGGTGAAGAGACAAACAGACGAGCCATGCGGCCCAGCTCAACCTCTTTTGCTAATTTCACAGACACCACATCTGGGCGAACTAACGCAGACCTCAAATTGTCCACAGGTTGGGGGGGGGGGTGGGGAAGCCTACACAGAATACGAAAGCCCTCAGTGAATCCTGAAGCCAGCAGGTCCGCTACCTCACGGTTTGGATACCTACCTAGAAACGGACGCATCCTTGCTATGCTCACCGGAGTCCTCTCTTTTTCCCGCAAGCTCCTTAGTTCTGCCTTAGCCTTTTTGTGTACTTCTCTTAAAAGAGTGGGAGCCCCTGCAGCCAGAGCACTTATGTTTAAATTTGCACGTCATTACGAACGTGCAAGTCCCATCATTTTCAAACGAGCAGCAACACCCCTTTCTTTTGTTGGCTGACTGTCCAGAGGAAGAAGCTCTCCAGGCCCCAGCCTGCGCCAAGGTCATGAGCCGCATCCAAAGACTAATGTCCTTGGGGTCCCAGCTCAAGGATGGATGTAACGCCTTGCGCTGACGGAAGTGCTCATCGTACCTGAGCCATGACAGTCCCCGTAGACTTGATAAGCTTCTCCTATCGCATCCAAATAACAAAATAGAGCAGAGCAGTTCTCCAGAGCCCTTTCCCCTATAACACTGGCTAAAATTGCAAAGGTCTGAAGCCAACCGGGGAATGAGCCTATATTGCCTCTTCTCTTCTTCCTCCTTCTTGCTGTCATCCAACTTACCTCTATCCAGATGAAATTTTTCCAGTGGAAGATGGGAAATAATTTCAACGTACTCACCCCTCCACATTTTTTCTCGCACTTCCTGCTTGAGGTGTGCTCCTAGTGGCCCCTCAAAACAAACGCACACCTCACATTTGGCAAAATCCGCCAAACAAACCCGGTCTGCTTCCTTATCCAGGGCCTTACCTTGTCCGCTGTCCGTCGCACCATCGTCCCCCGCCACAGGCATCCGTCCCGCCACTTGTCCTGAGGAAGACGACACCCCAGAGCTGCCAGCAGCGGACCAGACAATTTCCCAGTCCCTGCTGCTAATGTGCCCCCGGCCACCCACGGAGGCCCCAGTACACCTGCTTCTGAACCAGCAGGAGGAACCCAGGCTGCCATAGGCAACCTCTTACCTGATGAAGGGTCCAGCTGCCCCAAAATGTCCCTCAACCCTGCCAATAGCTGCGCCAGATCCTACACTCCCGACACTGACCTACCAGAATCCACCGCAACCCCAGCCCCTGACAACACAGACCCTGCACCCTGCAAAGCCCCCAGAACCCGGTCCCCCAGCAACAGGCACACACACAGAAGACACAGAGGGTAGGCCTAAAGGCCGCTTACCAGGCTACCATGGAATTGGACCTCCACCAGTCATCACTGCATTCTCCACCGCTGCAGGCTCAGCCACTGGCTCATCGTCACTCTCCTCTTCCAGCTCCCCCTCTGACAGGGGAGTGTCCTCAAGATCCGCTGTGCTGCCCCGGCCCATTACTCCTGGCGCCCGCCGAGCGTCATCCCGTCCACCCGTGACGTCATCAGCCACCATCTTCCGTGAGGGCATAGGCCGTTCCCCATCACTGACAAGACGGGCACTCCCCCGGCCGAGCGGGACAAAGCCGCTCTCCCTGCTCCTCTCACCGTCTGACCATGCATCCCGCCAGCTGTCACACTGTCATTGGATCTCCGCTCATCCACCAGCACTGTAGGAACAGGGACACTGGCTGCTCGAGGTGACAGGACACTCCCACTGGCCATGGAACCACTCCCAAGCGCTGCAACAGGAGCCTGATCAGCAGCAGAGGGATGAGCTACACCGGCCACCGCAGCCCATCCCAGGAGTCCCGCCAAGGAAGAGGATTTCTCCCAGGCCGCACCACCACCGCGTGGGACCAGCGCTTTGGTGCGGGGGCCAGAGGGTCCCTAGAGGCAGACTCTGTGGGCCTCCTAAGGCGGCGCTGGACCCTGGGAGACACCCCTGGGCTGAGGCCTAGACCTCTGAGCACGTGGCAAAGTAGGAGGTGCAGGGACAGCACCCCCTGCCCGGCTCCCACAAGTAGACAACCGACGTGGGAATGCAGCCAGTCCATGCTGCACACAGCAGCTGAAGCCCGTAGCTGGGATATCAGGGTCTCAAAATCCCCCATAGTTGAAAGGGAAAGTGACCGCAGGAGCCCTAACGTGTGGTAAGTTGTTCCAAACTCTTCTTCCTTCCGACTGGAGACCACCCCCTTTTTTGTCCCTTAATCACTTCCCCCAGAAAGCTCCACCCATCCCCCATGTCCTACTTTGAACAGCCCTAACTAATGCACCTGAAATGCCCAATTGCTATTAACTCCCTGTACCCCAAGCCCCTTTAACCCTCGTCATGCTGCCCCTCCGTTTATTGCTTTGGGGTTCTACTCCGGGCCTCTTTATTTGCAGTTTATTTGCTGTTATGCTCAGTATTAAAAGGAACGCATGGATATACATTAATATGTAAAAGAAAAAACTCTAGACTATATTTGAATATATTTAGTAATCTAGCATTTATATGGATGGAATGGTCAAGCCAAAACTGATTTTACATATTAATGGATCCTGGTTGGTGGTATCAATCATCTTTTTATACACCAGTCACACTAATCATACCTATTTTTAAGCATTTACCCTAAAGCCTAGCACACACGGGCTGAATGTCGGGTGGCATCGGTCGGTTCAATAGAAACCACTCGACTGGCTTCTGTCGAAGGGGCATGACTGAAAAAAGTCTGCCGATCTGCATCCAATTATCACTCTCAGCTAATGGCTGAAAGCGTTGACCGAAGAGTTCTGGTGTGGGGGAGGGGGTGGGGGGCTGTCCCCCTGTCAGTATACAATAGAATAGCAGGGGAGATCACTGTACTAACATTGGATGGTTAGTACAGCGGCTCCAACATGAGCTGTCAGGGTTTTTTCAACCCGCTGGGTTGAACAAAAAAAAACACTAGTGGTATGTAATAAGGCTAAAATATCATCATCATCTAGTTCTTTTCTCTCCAGCCTTGGCTACATTCACACAGCTGCACAGGGACAGGCAGGGATGATCACCGGCAAGAATCACCAGATTCTAATTGCTGCCTGCACACTGGGGTTGATTTACTAAAACTAAAGAGTGCAAAACCTGGTGCAGCTGTGTATGGTAGCCAATCAGCTTCTAACTTCAGTTTGTTCAACCTTGAAGTTGATTGGTTTCTATGCAGAGCTGCACAAGATTTTCCATGGGATCGCAGACAGGATCCTGATAAACAACTTACCAAAATTGATGATAAAGAAAAAAGAGACACAGACAAGTGTTGGATTATAAAGGCTGCGGCTGTTTATTATTGGTTTCAAAAAATATTTATTAAATCCAGCAAGAACTAAATACATATAAACTTTAAACAGCCTAGCCACTACAGCCCAGGCTGCATAAATAAATTACTAACTTCATAAAATTCCCACAAGACAGGTGTACTTAAGAACACCTGTCCCCGACACCCCGAAACGCGGCCATCTCAACACATGTACCAAGGTCTGCGTTAAAAATATCTAAACCTATGTCTGACAGGTGAATTTCATCCTGCCTATATAAACCACAAACTCCACCCTCCAACTCCATATGTCTAAAGGAAATAATGCCTAACTGAGAAAGTAATTTAGACACTGCTCTATTAATACGCTTTCTTATCTTTTCCAACGGGTGCTTGGAAGGAAAAGAAAGCCAACGAAATCGCTGCACTATCTCAGAGAAAACAATAACCGTGTTGGGCAAAGCTAGTTGAATTCTCTGCAAATCATCCCTAATGCTAAAAATAATGTTCAAAGTTTTTTGTTTTCCAATGTCATTCCCCCCAAGATGCACGATCAATATATCTGGTGGGGGGAATTTTAGGAAAAGACCAGTAAAATCCCCCATTAAATCAGACCATAACATGCTCCTTTTTCCTGACCAAAAAAATTCGAAAATTTCGGAGTCCAAACCTAGATTAACAGAATACACTCTCTCTTTTGCCCTCAGGTGTGCCCAAAAGACGTAGGAGTGTCCAATGATCCAAATTACCTTTCGGCATAAACCTGAAACGAATCAAAGAGAAAGATTAGGACGAATGTATACCAAATAACTATTAGATTTCCATCTTCCCACCTTCTTAACTACACTATCGTCCAAACCTAATCTAGCAGCTTCAGTGGCTGCTCCAATTCTAAAGGAATGTGCCGTCAAGTTAACCTTATCCAAATTCAGAAACTTTAAACATTTTTTAAAAACACAAACAAACTGATACTTAGTAAGAGGGGAGCCGGATTCATGTAGAAATAAAATTGGACCTCCCCTCGGCCGGACACTAATATAATTTTTTAACAAACCCACAGGACAGATTGATGGGGTGAGACCTGCATTTAAAGTGATCCAACTTCCTTTACCCAACTGATCATTGTCTTTTCCCGCCACATGAATCGCTTTTAACCAAATATTCCAATGTAAACATTGAAAAATCATGTGGCGCAACAAGACAACGACAGGCATAGACTTGGACGTAAAACAATTAATTGCAAACATTACTCCCTTATTATCAGTCCTAACTAGTATTCTCTTGTTCTGAAAATAAGGGCCCCAAATTTCCAGAGCAACGATAATAGGGAATTATTCTAGCAAAACTATATTTTTTAAATGACCCAGTCTACTGCATCTCGGGTTCCATACATCCGCATACCAACGTGATCGCCAAATTGCAGCAAAACCAGATGAGCCCGCCCAGGGCTGGTACAAGGGGTGGGTGGAAGGGGCAGATGCCCTGGGCGGAGCTATTTATTGTAGGAAGGGGGGCGCCAGGCAGTGTGTGTCCCCCTAATGTTTACTTCCTGTGCCCCTGAGCATCTGGCACCCTGTGATTCGGCGAATGAATGGTGTCATGCGGCGGCCGCGGCTGGCCTATCCCTGATCGCGGCGTGGCTGGCCTATCCGCAATCACAGCGGGGCTGGCCTATCCGCGATCGCGGTTGCTCCTGGTGTCGCGCCTCCACCTCCACCTCGCTGTGAGCTGCCGGTGTCCTGTCGAGAAGGTGAACTTAAGGCGAACTTACACTTTAACCATTTGCCGACCCGCCGCAGACACAGTACATGTACTGCAACGGAGCTACAGTATTTTATTGTTGTATTATTGAATTGTTTTAAGTGTTTTCTGGTTTTGAAAGGACACTTATGCCTCGTACACACGATCGGACATTGATCGGACATTCCGACACCAAAATCCATGGGATTTTTTTCGACGGATGTTGGCTCAAACTTGTCTTGCATACACACGGTCACACAAATCTTGTCGGAAATTCCCAACGTCAAGAACGCGGTGACGTACAACACGTACGACGAGCCGAGAAAAATTAAGTTCAATAGCCAGTTCTTCTGCTTGATTCTGAGCATGCGTGGCACTTTGTGCGTCGGAATTGTGTACACACGATCAGAATTTACGCAAATGGATTTTGTTGTTGGAAAATTTGAGAACCAGATCTCAAATTTTGTGCGACGGAAATTCCGAAATTCCGAAATTGTCCGATGGAGCCTACACACGGTCGGAATTTCTGACAAAAAGATCCGATCGCACATTTTACTTGGGAAAGTCCGACCGTGTGTATGCGGCATTACTCTTTCTTTATATGGGGGGGGAGCGCAGTTTGCCATCTTTGCCCTGGGCACCAGATGGCCTTGTCCCAGCACTGAGCCCGCCGAGTCAGTGGAAAGAAAAAAAACTCCCTATCCAGTATAAATTTGTCTTGCCATAGGGCTCGACCATTAAAATGTTGTAAAAACTGCAACCAAACTAAAAGATCCTCCCGCATATCATGGGTAATCCTGATATGGGAGAAAGGGGATTTAAAACCCAAGATGGAATGATATAGTCTTCTGGAAAATACCTTGCCAATTGGCATGATCCTGGAAGCAAAGGCTAACAAACCTAATAAGGATTGCATGTCCCTCAAACAAACCTTTTTCTTGCGAATAAAAGCCAATAATTGTACTCTAAGTTTCGTTACCTTATCTTCCGGGAGACGAAATTCCATCAATTCAGTATTAATAGTGATCCCCAAGAAGTCCAAACAAGTTGAAGGCCCAGCTGTTTTGCCAAAAGCCAGCGGTATACTGAATTGATAGCAAATATGAAAAAATGTGTCTAATAAAATTGAACAATTAGAGGAGGAAGCGGGACCTAAAAACAAAAAATCATCTAAATAATGAATGACAAAATCGGAACCGGATAAGGAAACTACCACCCATTCCAGAAAAGAAGAGAAGGTTTCAAAATAAAAACAGGACAAAGAACATCCCATCAGTAAACATTTGTCAAAATAAAATTTATTTTGAAAGAAAAAACCCAGGGAATTAAAACAGGAAGGATGTATGGGAAGAAGACGGAAAGCTGATTGGATATCGGCTTTTGCCAGTAAAGCACCCTTACCCAGATACCTAAGCTTCTTTAGTGCATCTTCAAAAGAAGCATAAGTAACTGAAGAAAGGCTGTCCTCAATTTGGTCATTTAATGATTGACCCTTGGGAAATGATAGATGATGTATAAGTCTGAAAGCATTTTTTTCTTTTTTTGGGACAATTCCCAAAGGGGAAATTCTAAAATTAGGAAATGGAGGAGAGAAAAATGGGCCAGCTATTCTTCCTGCAGAAAGTTCCCTAGAAATTTTTTCTTCTACTACTTCTGGAAATTGGTATACAGATTTTAAATTTTTTTTCACAACCTGAACCCAAAAATTTTGGAAGTAAAAAACCTTCGCCAAAACCTTCAATGAGGAGCTGGGTACGCTCTGAGCCACGGGAGCATATTTATTAACTTCACTGGTGTTGGAGCTTTTCTGAATAGCTCCTTGCTGGGTGGACATTCTTTTAAAACATTTAGACACTGAATGCGCGCCTGAACAAAACGTGCATTCATGCCTATACTTGCAGGAGTTAGGCCATCTGCATTGAGAATTGTTGAAATTGAAACAGATGCCTTTTTTATATCCGGTAGTGCTGTGGTTGCTTGGTATAGGCTCTTTGGGGAAGAAAAAGATTGAGCCAGAGGCTCACATCCTTTACTCCCCACTTCAAAGCAGGGTAAACGGATAATTTCTGGCGAAAAGCCTCATCATACGTATACCAAGCAGTACCACCAAAATTCTTAAATGCTTCCAACACGATATCTAAATGCTGAAAAAGTCCCGAACTTTTTTCCGGAAATTTCTCGCATAAAATACCAGAGAATATACAATAAGCCTGTAACCAATTATTAAAAGACATGGAAACAGGCCTACGTCTATCTTCCTCGTCTTTTTTTTTTTCATTTCTACCAATAAATTCTTTTGCAGAAGGAAGCAAAGATAAAAGATCTAAAAATTCACCCTTCCAAATTTTCTCCTTTATTGACATGGATAAATGGAAACCTAATGGAGAAACTTCACAAGGGCAGGACTCTTTTAAACATGTTTGAGGTAAATTTTGAGATCTTGCTGCTTGGTATGCAAAAGAATTCTCCATAATCTCAGTATTCAAAATTGGTGTGTGATTAGCAGTAACACCACTAGATGGCGCCCATACCCCTAAAGCTGCACTATTATCAGGTGTAGACTGAGCAGAGTTACTAAGTGCATGTACTTCCTGAATTAATTTGTGCAGCAACTCAGTAATATTATCAGTACTATTAATAGGTAACTCACCAACCCCATGAGAATTAATTGGCTGAACAGTAGGTGACATCCTTGTGGAATCCTCCTCATTCCCCATGCCAGTTGGAGCCATGGGCGCCGAGCCAATAGACATGCCTGTAACAGACCCTGACTGAAGCGCTGTGGGATGTTGCCATGGAGATGCTGTGCTGTGATTAGACCACACAGACGTCTCGCCGAAAACCTTCGCTACAGGCTAAGCTGTCTGTCACTCCGCTAGTAGTACCGCCCACTGCCGATGACGCCGATCCTCTTCTCCCTATGCTGCTGTGCCTGCCTCTCGCCGCTCCCCTAGTCATTCTTCCTGAAGCTCCGCCCCTTTCTGAGAGGCCCTGCCTTGCCGACTAGCTGACGCTGAATGGGGTGGTGAAGGGGAAAGCCTGCGGCGCGGGGTAAGCCTCCTCTTGGCTGAATTACTTACGTCCGCGGCGGCGCCTCCTCCTCTTCGCCCCTGACCCGGGACTTCTTCCGGCGGTTCTGTATCCTCTTCCTTCGGACAGGGCACAGGCGGGCGGCGGGATGGTACTTCGCTAGACACTTCCATGTCGGTCACCGGACCCCATGCTTCCACGGCGGCAGTTGCGTCTCCCACCGGAGCCTCTTAACGTGTCGTCCTCGGTAAGTCAAGGCACTGCCGAATCCAATCTTTGCCGCCATCTTCACCCACTCTCTCTATAAGCCGTCTCAGCAGACTCATCTTCTGGCCTCAGAAGACACTGTTTGCTCAATGGGATTATACCCTAGAACACCAGAGCTCAGTCTTCTGAGGCGAATTGAGCCTGACTGGACGGGATGGTACTTCGATAGACACTTCCATGTCGGTCACCGGACCCCATGCTTCCACGGCGGCAGTTGCGTCTCCCACCGGAGCCTCTTAACGTGTCGTCCTCGGTAAGTCAAGGCACTGCCGAATCCAATCTTTGCCGCCATCTTCACCCACTCTCTCTATAAGCCGTCTCAGCAGACTCATCTTCTGGCCTCAGAAGACACTGTTTGCTCAATGGGATTATACCCTAGAACACCAGAGCTCAGTCTTCTGAGGCGAATTGAGCCTGACTGGACGGAACCCCTTTATATAGCCCCCATTGGGGCTGGATGAACCCAGTTTAAACAGGATTTTTCAGGCTAACCCACGAGCCCCAGGAGAGGTCACCTGCATCCCTCTCCCAGTACACGTGAGCCAGCCAGTTTCCCCCAGGGGACCTGAGCCCCTAGGGGGAACTTGAAACTGCCTGTCCCTGCCGCTTTCCCATGAGGAAAAGGGGAGTTGAAACTGTTTCCCCTTTTCCTATCATTCTCCAGTTTTAGTAAATCAATCTTACTGTGTGTAGACAGCAGCAGCTGTCAGTGGTGGCTGTCAGATTTGTACTCTGCAAATCAATGGCCAGCACTGTCACCATTTGCATGTAACCACTCAATTGAGCGGTTACATGGAAATGGAGATTCCAAATGACCTGAGACGCAGCCAGTGTGCTTCCAGGGTGGGCATTTCTGCAGAGTTTTGGCTACACACAACCTGACTGCAGCTAATGACAGAATTCAGAGAGTCGTGGTTAATGATTCTTACTCTGAATGGTCTAAGGTTATCAGTGGTGTACCCCAAGGTTCAGTGCTGGGACCCTTACTTTTTAATATCTTTATAAATGATATTGGGTCTGGGATCAAAAGTAACATTTCTGTCTTTGCAGACGACACCAAGCTATGCAGTGGGATAACGTCCTTACAGGAGGTCTCCAATTTACAAGCCGACATCAATGCACTGTCTAATTGGGCGACTATGTGGCATATGAGGTTTAATGTTGATAAATGTAAAGTTATGCACTTGGGAGCTAAGAATATGCATGCATCATACATGCTAAGGGGAGTACAACTGGGGAATCCATAGTGGAGAAGGATCTGGGGGTTTTGGTAGATCATAAGCTCAATAATAGCATGCAATGCCAAGCTGCGGTTTCCAAAGCAAGCAAAGTCCTTTCTTGTATTAAGAGAGGTATGGACTCCAGAGAGAGAGATATAATATTTCCCCTGTTCAAATCATTAGTAAGACCTCATCTGGAATATGCAGTTCAGTTTTGGGCGCCAGTTCTCAAAAAGGATATTGGGGAACTGGAGAAAGTGCAGAGAAGGGCAACCAAACTGATAAGTCGCATGGAGGAGCTCAGCTATGAGGAAAGATTAGAGGAACTGAATTTATTCACTCTTGAGAAGAGGAGAATAAGGGGGGATATGATCAACATGTTCAAATATATAAGGGGTCCGTATTGTGAACTTGGTGTTGAGTTATTCACTTTACAGTCAACACAGAAGACAAGGGGGCACTCTTTACATCTGGAGGAAAAGAGATTTCATCTCCAAATACAGAAAGGTTTCTTCACAGTAAGAGCTGTGAAAATGTGGAATAGACTCCCTGCAGAGGTGGTTCTGGCCAGCTCAATAGATTGCTTTAAGAAAGGCCTGGATACTTTCCTAAATGTACATAATATAACTAGGTACTAACATTTATAGGTAAAATTGATCCAGGGAAAATCCGATTGCCTCTGGGGGATCAGGAAGGGATTTTTTTCACCTGCTGTAGCAGATTGGAGCATGCTCTGCTGGGGTTTTTTTTTTGCCTTCCTCTGGATCAACTGTGGGTATAGAATTGGGTATATTGGATTGTACAATATATTTTTATTTTATTTCTTATTTCTTATTTTTATGGTTGAACTGGACTTGTGTCTTTTTTTCAGCCTAGCTAACTATGTAACTATGTAATCAGCTAATTTCTATGTGGCCAGAGGCAGTGTTTAGATGCCTTTAAATACAGATAACTATCTGCACCTATGTGGCTTTGTGAATGTAGCCTTACTGCCCCAGCCTCCCCCCATCCCTTTTTATTCATAGTTTTAATTATGTAATCCTGGAGGCTATCCTAGGACCCTAGGATAACATGTGGAAATTGCAATCTGCTTAGGAAAGCCCTCTTTCCCAGACTGAAATTAAGGCATTTTGATATTTGCATAGCGGCTTGTAAGAGCAAGTCCATTGCTTGCTTCAAGGCTGACTGCTATAGAGTGGAGTACTGAGGCTGCTATGTTTTCAGGAAACGACATACAGCAACCTGTCCCACCAGCCATGATCTGCCTGAATTAAAGACAAAAGCACAGACACACAGTGATAACATCACTGTGTATAAAATAAGGTATGGACCTACCCCCTTCTCCTTCTTTCATAGCAGTCAGCAACAATACTGGGGGGTTCAGGGTATGTGGGGACGTATGATCTTGTGACAGTACCTCACTGTATCAGCCATTGGCTTTTTTTCAAACACAGTATAATATATACCTCCACCATACTAGTTCTTGTTCAGGCACTTCCTGTTATAGGGTGGCCACTCTCTGTCCCCGACTCTCAGTTATGCTCCTGCACTGCCACTCTGTCACATGGCTGGTTTAACATACATTATACATGCACGGTCCCCTGTTATCAACATTTGGAAACTCAAGAAATTACATACTGGAGACCAGATGCAACAATGGATGGAAAAAGAGAAAACTATACTATTTACATAAAACAGGTATTGTTGATGATACACTTGCCATTCAATTGGGGGTTACACAAATGCTTTTTTTTCCCTTGGAACAGGTGTAAAATCCCCATAAAGGGTTTTAAACAGTAGAGGTCCTCCTTGAGCCCCCTCCTCTACAAGGGTCTTCTGGCCAATCTGGTTACATCACAAGCCCTTCCTCATTTCCTCATCTCCCCATCTCAGCTTCAGCGAGATGTCCTTAATTCTGCACTAAATGGAGTACACATAATGCTGGCATTAGGATCAGTAGTCCAAGCTGACATGATGTTACCTCAGGGGTGGGTAAATGAGAGGAAGTGGGATAAATTTGAATTCATCATAGTACAGTATACTAGACCAGGTTATCATTAGCAGCTTTTCTGACTAATGCAAATTTGTCTGGTAATGTTATTTTTAGTGTGGGCAGATATTGATTTGAAGGCATCAATAACCTTATCAAATGTGTGCCTTGGTTAAAATAAAATACGTTTTCTGATAAAAAAGTTTGCTTTTTCAGAGTGCCAGCTCTGTTTTGCCTCTAGAGTATGCACATCCTGTTCAACGCACTGAAAAACTGGGTCAGTACTACGTAAGGATTAATGCTGTAATGTTTCTCTTCTCTAGTCCCAAAGAGAAGGAACAGAGCTGTATCTTCAACCAGCGAATCCAAAAAAAAAGAACCTGTGCTACAATGTTGGTGGGAGGAAGAGATGACATATGCATAGGAAAATGTCCTAATTGCAACATATTTTTTGCTGGGGTGTGCACATATACACATAATAGAGCAATTTTCAAGCCAAAGAGAAGAATGAGCTATAGCATAATGTGCTAATTCAGCTAACCAATAAAGCAAAAGAGTGTTCAGTTATTGTGTCAGACATTTTACAACATATTTGAGATTCTAAATACTAAGCATGTGTGATCTTACAAATGTTAATACTAGACAACCAAACTTTTTCAAACTTTTTACCCTATAGGAACCCTTGAAATAACTTTATGGTCTGTGAATATTATTATATCTACAGCCCGCAATACATTGCTGTTGTTTACTAGAAGTTCATCATTGCATCCTTATTAGCATTCATGCAAAAGTCACAAATTATACCATTTCAAATGTTTTTATTATGTGCAAAATTTTGTTTTATGATATTTATGTTGTTTTAGCAGGGGGAATTGTAATATTTCTTTGACAAATTTCATTTAAAAAAATGTCAACTTGGATGCAATTAGAATGTGTTATAATAATACATGTTATTGTATGAATTTCTTTGTAAAATATAAGCAGTGCTGTATGCAACATATTCTAAAAACATTAAATCCTTAGAGAAAGTACCTTAAGAACATTCGACCAGAAGAGAAAATACCTTAAGAACATTTACGTTTTATACATTGTATGAAAAATCACTAAAACATTTAACCACTTGCCGACCGGCGCACGACGATATACGTCGACAGAATGGCACGTACAGGCAGGAGGGTGTATATATAAGTCCCTCCTTTAGCCTGTCCGTGACATCGGGAGCGCCTGTCGGGACCCCCGTGAGTCCGATCGTGGTCCCCGCGGACTCGATCGCCGCGGGGACCCCCGCGATCGTCTCACGGGAAGGCTGAACGGGGAGATGCCGAGATAAACAGCATCTCCCCATTCTGCCTAGCAACTAGTGACGCCGATCTCTGCTCCCTGTGATTGGAGCAGAGATCAGCATTCACTAGCTGACAGCCACGCCCCCCACAGTAAGAAACACACCCCTAGGCATACTTAACCCTTACACTGCCCCCTTGTGTTTAACCCCTTCACTGCCAGTGTCATTTATACAGGAATTAATGCATTTAAATAGCATTAATTGCTGTAAAAATGACAATGGTCCCAAAAATGTGTCAAAAATGTCGATGTGTCCGCCATAATGTCGCAGTCACAAAAAAAAATCGCAGATCTCCGCCATTACTAATAAAAAAAAATTATTAATAAAAATGCTATAAAACTATCCCCTATCTTGAAAACGCTATAACTTCTGCGCAAACCGATCAATAATCGCTTATTGCGATTTTTTTTACCAAAAATATGTAGAAGAATACGTATGGCCTAAACTGAGGAAAAAAAATGTTTTTTTTATATATTTTTTGGGGATATTTATTATAGCAAAAAGTAAAAAATAATGCATTTTTTTCAAAATTGTCGCTCTATTTTTGTTTATAGCGCAAAAAATAAAAACCGCAGGGGTGATCAAATACCACCAAAAGAAAGCTCTATTTGTGGGAAAAAAAGGACGTCAATTTTTTTTGGGAGCCACGACCGCGCAATTGTCAGTTAAAGCTACGCAGTGCCGAATCGCAAAAAGGGGCCTGGTCCTTTGGCTGCAAATTGGTCCGGTCTGAAAGTGGTTAAAGAACAGATGCAGTTTCGCTTAACAGTTATGCAAAGGTTTTTTATAACTGGACCCCTTAATCTTACTCTTCTGGCTAATGATGGGTACCAAAATTAGGGTTGCAGCAAAAACTGCTCATACAACAACAATGTTTTACAGCTTTTTGCCCATAATAAAATATTGACACTGTGATATTGGGTCGATTATACTCAAGTGGTAGGTCCTTTTTCAATCAGTTGCACCAGTCCAAACTGTATTTAAGTGCATAGCAGCCCTTTTTTATTAAACAAAACAGAAAGTTCACATACAGATCAGTTGCCCACGCAGGGGTTCGTCCACATCAATATGCACAATGGTAATATCGAGCCACCCGGTCCCCTTGTTGGCAGCAGCGCTGCTTTTCTTACCAGTCCCTCTGACTGTGTTGTCCAGCCCGGCTGGTTCCCTTGGCTTTCCCTTGGCTCTCTTAGCCTTTAGTCGCAGCGCCTCTAGATAGGGATTTTCCTGACACCCAGATACTAGCCCACCTGACTCCTGGAATGAGACCTCCTTTCTCCTGGCTGGGACATCCTTGGCCCCTGGGTAAGACCCCCTGTCTACTGGCTGCTGGTTCGGCCACCTCTGACCCCTGCGTGAGACCTCTTGTCTCCTGGTTGGGGCTCCTCTGAACCCTGGGAGAGGCCGACTGTTTCCCACACTGGAAGCTGTTTTAAAACTGGGAGCTCTGAGATATCCTCAGAGTGTATGACAAACCTGCACACTTGTGTATTCAAACAGGCTGCAGGCACCTAGAAAAATCCAGGCATAGTATTGAAAGTTCCAATCCAGAACTACAGAATCTGGAGAAAGCCAAAAACATAGCTTTCTCCGCTCAGAAATGATAGTCCAGAATCTCACATTAAACCTCAATGGCAATCCTGTGTCTTATTCTCCTCCATTTTCACAGTGACAGGGTCTCGCTCTGTCACTCACCCATAAAACACCCATTAAGCACAAAACATTAACATAAAATCAACAGAATAGTGCACCAAAAACAGCGCATAAGCAATATATGACATCAAGATATAAAGTAAGTTGAGCAAGATTATTTTTCTCACTGTATATATACGTTCTGACTTTGAAGAGGGATATCTCGGTAATGGCAGCAGCTGCTGCCACAACCGAGGTATCCCTCTTTACAGTGAGCGATTCGGTTTCCGATAATGGGGGTCCCTGCAGCGGGTTCGCCGCAAGATCACCATTATCGGCGGCGGGAGAGGTGCCCCCCCTCCCGGAGGCGTTTGGGTCCTTTCAGTGCCTGGGTATAGAGACGAGTGAGGCTAAGATGGCCGCCACCCGTCTCTATACCATAGCAGGGTGGAAGCGACGTCAAAACGTCACTTCCGCCCATACGTCTTAAAGGCACAATTTCCAAATGTCATATTTTTTTTTTTTTTTGCATTTAAGTCCAAATATGAGATCTGAGGACTTTTTGATCCAAGATCTCATATTTAAGAGGACCTGTCATGCTCTTTTCTATTACAAGGGATGTTTAAATTCCTTGTAATAGGAATAAAAGTGATCCATTTTTTTTTTTTAAACAGTGAAAAAAACAATACATTCAAGTAAAATAAATAAGAAAAACAAAAAAAAATTTTTTTAAAACACCCCGTCCCGACAAACTCGCGCGCAGAAGCGAACGCATACGTGAGTAGCGCCCGCATATGAAAACTGTAGTCAAACCACACATGTGATGTATCACCGCGATTGGTAGAGGGAGAGCAATAATTCTAGCCATAGACCTTCTCTGTAACTCAAAAAATGCAACCTGTAGAATTTTTTAAATCTCGCTTGTGGAGATTTTTGAGGGTAAAAGTTTGACGCCATTCAACGAGCGGACGCAATTTTGAAGTGTGAAATGTTGGGTATCAATTTACTCGACATAACATTATCTTTCACAATAGTGACCTTTTTCCCAAAAAAATGCGCTTGTAAGACCGCTGCGCAAATACGGTGTGAAAAAAAGTATTGCAATGACCGCCATTTTATTCTGTAGGGTGTTAGAAAAAAAACAATATATAATGTTTGGGGGTTCTAAGTCATTTTCTAGCAAAAAATAAATAAATAAATACATTTTCTTTCACCCTGGTCTGTGGTCTGTGCCTGTCTCAGGCTAGTGCATGAGATATGTAAATCACCTGTCACTCACAGCAAGGGGGCGTTTTTGACAAAGTTTTCAGCACTTTGTCACGATATTTCTAACTGTATTCTATATTCTAACAATAAAAGAGGATTTCTCAGGGCTGGAGTAAATCTGTGTGGCAAGACTGGGCTCAAATGAAAGGAAATCGTATTACCTACATTATGACATCACAAAAAAAAACATTTTTTGGGTTTACATCCACTTTAAGGTATCAGTTAATGTATACAAATAAAGTATGTGCGGGCTTATTCTTTCAGTGGAATGGTCCAAATCTCAGTATTATTATTTTTGAACAGAACTACTGTATCCCAAAAAAACTAATTTCAGAACCAAATTTTGGGGGAAAAAAATCACTAAAATGCTTATATGACAGGTTCATATTTTAATACTTTTATTCATATATATATATTGTGTTAAAAGATTATTAAACTCCGCATCCAATTCGCATGTCAGGAGATTGTGACCAGCTCTCTATGGAGCCGGGTCACACATATCCGGAGCGGCTCCAGTGCGAATTGCACAGGAGTCCTGTGCTTCTTCTGGTCAACTTCAGGTCTGAATTCAGCCAAAAATTCGGACTGAAATTGGACCTGAAACGGTGAACAGGGATGCACCAGACCCCTGCTGTGAGCCGCTCCGTCCTTCAGATTGAACCCTGCCTTAGCTGGCAATTGAGTGGTCATGAAACACTGTACACAAATTTTTTTTTTACATTTATATGATTCCAAAGACGATACCTGGGCTGGGACTGACACTCCAAAGAAGATACCTGGGCTGGGACTGACTCTCCAAAGAAGATACCTGGGCTGGGACTGACACTCCAAAGAAGACACCTGAGCTGGGACTACTGACACTCCAAAGAAGATACCTGGGCTGGGACTGACACTCCAAAGAAGACACCTGAGCTGGGACTGACACTCCAAAGAAGATACCTGGGCTGGGACTGACTCTCCAAAGAAGATACCTGGGCTGGGACTGACACTCCAAAGAAGATACCTGGGCTGGGACTGACTCTCCAAAGAAGATACCTGGGCTGGGACTGACACTCCAAAGAAGACACCTGAGCTGGGACTGACACTCCAAAGAAGATACCTGGGCTGGGACTGACTCTCCAAAGAAGATACCTGGGCTGGGACTGACACTCCAAAGAAGATACCTGGGCTGGGACTGACACTCCAAAGAAGATACCTGGGCTGGGATTGACACTCCAAAGAAGACTCTTGGATATGACAATCTGTAAAGTTCTTGGGAAGTTTTAGAATGTGAGGGCGCTATCAGATTACATATCTACAGGAGACTAGAGAGCAGTCTTTTATTTGTGTGCGCCCTCTTCAGTTACAGTGCAAAGAGGAAGCCTGCCAATTAAAGAAATATGTAGGCACCATTACTGACCTGTCCTTTTATGCTGAGGCAATAGCTTGTTAGCTATCCCCAGATTTCTCTTATAATGTACTGTACAGGATTTCAGATCTTTTATTATAAAAAAAAGGAACACTAAACGTTCATTATATTTACAGTATACTGTTTTCATTGCAGCATCTCAAGGGATTTTAGCCAGGAAAATATTTGTTTGCCAACATCTTCACATTCTGGCAGAATAATGCATGTTATGATATTACATCTGATTCAAAATCAAAAAGTTTGAGTATCCCATTGCCATATTACTTTAGTTATTCATCTGCTCAGTGTAAGCAGGGTTAGTGCTTTCCTTTTCATGCTTTCCTGTGTGTGCTCTGTTGGGCAGTCACAGTGAGGAGGTGTTGCGTTAAGAGTAACATATGCAAAATAGCCCCACAACAGTTCTTCAAACATTATTCTAGCCTAAGTTCACATGGGAATGCGGGGAAGCCCACACTCCATGCACAATTCCTGCAACGTCTTCCAAATGCACTGGGTGTGCGATCTGCTGCAGTGTCTATAGATTCCTAACAACAATCCAAATGCAGATTGCAAACACAGTGTGCTTTCCTGCACTGGATTGCATGGTACTACACTACCATGTAATCTGTTTGCAGTGTGTTTTTAAAAGTAGTGCATGTACTACTTTTGGTTCAATCCAGTGCACCAAATGGGCTGAAAATCGCACTGTACTGAATCACACATGAATCACACAGCATGTTCCTGTGCAATTTCAGTGTGAACCCAGAGTAAATGTTTTGTTATGTCTTTGTAATATGTAATATTATGATATGATTTTTTTTGTTTTTTTCATTAAACTAGTTGTAAACTCAAGTTTTGCACCCACAATTAGTGAACAGTGGGTGCAATACCAGGCTCCAGTAGATTCTTCCTTCAGTTCTCTACTCATACCCAGTGTTGGTCATCTTACTTTAAAAAAGTAATTAGTTAAGTTACAAATTACTTCTCCCAAAAAGTAATTGCGTTAGTAACTCAGTAAAAGGGGCGGATGTCTACAGAAGAGGGTGAATGTTAAATTAATGGGCAGAGCTCGATATATAACAATAATAATAAATGCGCCCCTTGGTTACAGTAATACTAGACACGCCACTTAGTTACACGATAGACGCCCCTTGCAGAGTAGCACGAGCATCGGGAGCGTGCGGCATCGCCTCGTACAATTACATGTTAACTGCGCCTGCGCGGTGTAGAGTTCACTCAGAGCTGTTTAGGTTCGGCAATTTTCGTAAGCTCCTGCACAGTACAGGGGGTCCTTATCCAGCAGGGGAACTTTTTCGGCAGGACACCGGAATCACACTACTGCCATCTAGTGGCAGTATATGTAATTGCAGTAACGCCGCCCAAGTAATGGGAACTGCGTTACCATGAGGGGAAAAGTAATCAGTTAGATTACTCGTTACCTTCTAAAGTAACTGCGTTAAGTAACTTCGTTTATTTTAACTCAGTTACTTACATCACTGCTCATACCAAGGTTGGACTTTCAGTTGCAGAGCTGGAGGAAGTGTCAATGGACTATGAGAACATTAATCTACACACTGACACTACACACTAAGTTTGTCTGCTGTTGTGGCACATAGGACTTGTAGTTCATTTATTCACAGATCTCTATGAATGAATGATGCAGCTGTGTGGGAAGAGCCTCACCACACAGCCACTCTGATTTCAAAAGTGACAGCATCTGCAGGGGAGAAGAACCCCATGCACACTGTCACAGAGGAAGGGCATACTGGGGCTGGTTTGCTTAGCAACACATGTTACACCTTAAAGCGGTTCTGCGCTGACAAAATAAAAAAATTTTTTACAGTCTATTAATGTGCAAGATATTAATCTTAGAATAATCTTACCTGTTTCAAAGCTGCAGCATTTCTACGTCCATTTTTCTCTTTAACCGCTTCCCGACCGCCTCCTGTAGATATACGTCAACAGAATGGCACGGGCAGGCAAAAGGACGTACCTGTACGTCCCCTTTAATTTGCCTGCCCGGGCGGCGCGCGCGCGACCCGGTCGGGAGCTCCGTGACCACGGCCGCGGGACCAGCGGACCCGATCGCCGCTGGTATCCCGCGATCGGGTTACGGAGCGGAAGAACGGGGAGAGGTCTATGTAAACAAACCTCTCCCCGCGCTTCCTACACTGACTGTCAGTGATCGGCGGTTCCCTGTCATCGGGAACGTCGATCAATGACGTCAGACGTACAGCCACGCCCCCCTACAGTAACCACAACACAACACGTCACACTGACTCCTCCCCGCCCCCTTGTGGTTAACCCCCTAACTACAACTGTCATTTACATAGGAATCAGTGCTATTTAAATAGCACTGATTTCTGTATAAATGACAAATGTCCCAAAAATGTGTCAAAAATGTCCGATGTGTCCGCCAAAATGTCGCAGTCACAATAAAAATCGCTGATCGCCGCCATTACTAATAAAAAAAAAAAATATTAATAAAAATGCTATAAAACTATCCCCTATTTTGTAAACGCTATAACTTTTGCGCAAACTAATCAATAATCGCTAATTGCGATTTTTTTTACCAAAAATATGTAGAAGAATACGTATCGGCCTAAACTGAGGAAAAAAAATGTTTTTTTATATATTTTTTGGGGATATTTATTATAGCAAAAAGTAAAAAATATTGCATTTTTTTCAAAATTGTCGCTCTATTTTTGTTTATAGCGCAAAAAATAAAAACCGCAGGGGCGATCAAATACCACCAAAAGAAAGCTCTATTTGTGGGAAAAAAAGGACGCCAATTTTGTTTTGGAGCCACGTCGCATGACCGCGCAATTGTTAGTTAAAGCGACGCAGTGCCGAATTGCAAAAAGGGGCCTGGTCCTTTGGCTGCCAATTGGTCCGGGGCTGAAGTGGTTAAATAGTACTTAGTACTCCAGAGCGGTGTCATTTTTCTTGTGGGCATTTGTATCCCACAAGGAAACTTCCTGGTTCCCTTCGTTTTGAGGAACCAGCATTCAATGCCGGTTCCCGCGCATGCTCAGTGGAAGCCACTGAGCATGCCACAGTTATAGCTACGAGCGGTGTTCTGACAGAATCAGTCCGCCTATCAAAAAGTGTCCGCTGTGCAGTGCGCATGCACCGCGCTTGCGTACAAGGCATTGCAAAGGAGTAAGTCTCCGAAGATTCACAGCGGGTTAGTGCGTAGTGCGCATGCGCCATCGAAATCACGCGAGATTTCGCGTCTGACCGCCGCTATGTCTCCTGGGATTAAGTACACAAGATCCCAGGAGACACAGCGAAATAGGAGGAAGGAAGTGACGTGGATCGCCGCTTAGAGCCCGCCCACCGACGCAGGGAGAAAGATGAAGATGAAGGCTGCATTATAGGTAAGTTTTACAGATGCAGAATTGAACTACCAATTCTGTCATTTAAGATGTTCTAGAAGCGATAGAGAGTAACTTGATGTAATGTGTGCAGAACCGCTTTAAACCTTGCTGCAAAAGGTGGTGTTAGCTATTAAATGTCATTTTTAGGTTTACATACACATGAACATAAACTATATAAAAAACATATAATATTATTTCTAAATGTTCAAATGGCAAGGCTTGACTACACAGGCTCCAAAATTTTGTTGCCCTTTGCTACGAACATCATAATCAAATATATCACAAAAAAACGTACAACCTTAGACAGATTCTTAAACTATATCTCTGGCTAAGGGATACGACTTGAATAGTAAAAGAACCCTGTCATTTACACAGACCTCTAAACAATGCCTTAGTACAATGCCTTGAAATTACTTTCCATTCACTGCTTCTTAATTTCCTTTGGCTCCTAAAGCATGGTTTGGAACATGAACAATATGCCCCATTCTCCTTACTGGCAGACCAGACATATTTGTGCTTCCTATCTGAAATAAAAAGACTAATGATGCCTTTCAGTTGTGTGCTGTTTGTAAAACTGGATGATTTTTTTAGTAATCATCCTGAATTTATTGAGTTTATCTATTAATAAATGTAATTGTGATCATGACTGTGAGCTACAACATAAAAGTACATTTCTTATAATCAAGGCACTGTGCAAGTGTCTTGTCTGTACAGAATGATGCAAGTTATACATTTTAGGATATATAATGGGAATAACAAAAAAAAAAAAAAAACAGGCAGGCTGTGCTTAGAGACATTGCCCTTTTCAAAAAAAAAAACTAACACGATATAAGTTGGTAGGACCCTGCTGAATCCTCTTATTAATAATTCAATCAGTATATATATCAGGAGAAGCTTGTTGAATCCTGAAAAAAAGTTAATAATAAAAAAAATCAAAAACATGTTTGTAAGTCTAGTTGTCTTCTCCAGAACTGACCTTGCTGTGTGTGCCTGTGATAGAGTCATTATATATTAACTTCTTTGAGTAAATATTGAATTGACTGATGCAATGTTCTCAGTAAAGTGTTAGGAACATTGAACCACCAATATCTGTGGCCATATGGTGCAACAGCAATCTGACTTTTTTTAGCTTGTGTTATTTAATTATGTAATTATTTAATTATTTAATCACAATAGTAAGTTTTAGGATACAGGCAAGAACTTTTCATGTACAGTACAAGTTTTTAAAATGAGATGTAGCTAGCTGAAAACAAAGAAATTAAATGCTTACTGTAGAAAAAGGCTAGCTCTTTTCTCTTCAGGTATAGATTATGTGTACCAGGCCACCCCACATTCAAAACTGTTCAGACGTTCTTGTGCCACCTTTTTCTTCCTTCTTGAACAGTCAGTATTCCTTGGCACACTGTGCTCTCTGTTGAACCTCCTTTTGGCACTCTTTTTGTTTATTCCCACAATTTCTTAAGCTGCCCTTGCCCATATTACTCCACGTTCTCCCTTATTGTTCTAGATACACTTGCAGCCTAATAAAAAAAAAAAAAAAAACATAATATGTAGTGTGTCTGTAATATTTCTGACTTGTGCCTCTTACATATAATCACTATAATTTGTATTTCTGTATCTATCCCTCTTCAAATACAGCCTATTTTTTTTAATTACATGCTTAAATTACGTGCAACATGTCTCTGTGATATTTCTGCTTTGTATCTCTAACATGTATCTGTATCTGAACTGTCATTTTATATTCTGGTTCTAAAATGTCTTGGTTCTTCAAATGCTGCCTATAAAAGTCTTACATGATGTGCTCTGTAACATTTCTGCTTTCTGTCTCTGACATAATACGCTGTCATTTCAATTTTTGTGCCAAAATCAAAAATTCTTTGTTAATCCTTCTTGAAATGCAGCCTGCTGAATAAGGCCTACATAAATCTCTGTAATATTTTTGCTTTATGTCTCTGACATAATACACTGTCGCTTTTTATTTTCTGGATAAAAAATGCCCCATAATATCATTCCTCAAATACAGCCTACTAAAAAGTTTTACATAATAAGCAGCTTGTGTCTGTCATGTTTCTGTTATGTGTCTCTGACATAATATAATGTTTGAATTCTGGGCCCAAAATGCCTAATCCCTACTGAAAAAGGCTTACTTTATGTGAAGCATTTCTATGTAATACTTCTGCCTCATTTCTCCCTTTTCAAGGCTTATATGATATGCAGCAAGTATCTGTAAAGCTTCTACTGACATAATCTGCTGTCATTTTAGTCTGGATCAAAAATGCTCTGTATATTCATATTTGAATGCTGTCAACTAAAAAGGCTGACATAATGCTCTGACATTTTTATTTTCTGGATCCAAAAAAGCCTCATCTCTCCCTCTTCAATTGTAGCCTACTAAAAAGGCTTTCATAATGTTCACTGTCTCTGCCATGTTTCTTCCTCTTTTCTCTGACACTGTAATTTTAATCCTAAATTGCTGTCCAGTAATGCTGATGACATTCACTTCAGCCACTTTTCTACAGTCCACAAAAAAAAAAAAAACCTGAAGCTTTAATATCATTTTAACCACTTCAGCCTCGAAAGGTTTTACCCCCTTCCTGACCAGAGCACTTTTTACAATTTGTCACTTTGTCGCTTTAACTGGTAATTGCATGGTCATGCAATGCTGTACTCAAACGAAATTTGTGTCCTTTCTTTCCACAAATAGAGCTTTCTTTTGGTGCTATTTGATCACCTCTGTGTTTTTTATTTTTTGCGATATAAACAAAAAATAGCGACAATTTAGAAAAAAATCAATACTTTTTACTTTTTGCTATAATAAATATCCCCAAAAATGTTTTTAAAAAACACATTTCTTCATCAGTTTAGGCCAATATATATTTTTCATATTTTTTTCATATTTTTGGTAAAGAAATCATAATAAGCATATATTGATTGGTTTGTGCAAAAGTTATAGCGTCTACAAACTATGGGAAAGATTTATAGCATTTTTTTATTTTTTTACTGTAATGGCAGTAATCTGCGATTTGTAGCAGTATTGGAACATTGCGACGGACAGATTGGACACTTTTGACAAATTTTTGGGACCATTGACATTTATACAGTGATCAGTGCTATAAAAATGCACTGATTACTGTGTAAATTTCTCTGTCAGGGAAGGGGTTAACACTAGGAGCGATGAAGGGGCTAAATGTGTGTGTTCTATCTGTATGGGGATAGGACTAGTAGGAGAGGAGACATATCGCTGTTTTACACACACAAATCCCCATGCTGGTGCTCGTGCACGTGATCGCCTGTGGACCCCAGCAATCGCAACCGCCGGCCATGCGCATCAGGTCCCACCGCCGTGCAGCGCGCGTGCCCACTGGCGGCTCTTAAAGGAAACCCTGTACGGGTACGGGGTTTCACGCAGGGGAGCCATTCTGCCCCCTTAAATAGATGTCAGCCTGGTTAACATTGACAGGGATGATTACCTTCTCCTCTTTTATTGTTATAGTTAAAACCTTCATCCCCAAAAAACTGTTTATGTAGCTGCTTTAAGGCTGGGTTTACACTATTGAAAATTGGACATGGGTTTTCCCCACATCCCGACGGATGTTGGCTCAAACTTGTCTTGCATACACATGGTCACACAAATCTTGTCGGAAATTCTGATCGCCAAGAACGCGGTGACGTACAACACGCACGACGAGCCGAGAAAAATTAAGTTCAATAGCCAGTGCGGCTTTTCTGCTTGATTCCGAGCATGCGTGGAACTTTGTGCGTTGGAATTGTGTACATACGATTGGAATTTACAACTGATTTTGTTGTCGGAAAATTTGGGATCCGGATCTTAAATTTTGTTTGTCGGAAATTCCGATGAAAAATGTCCGATGGAGCCTACTAGGGATGGGCCCGGTGTTCGATTCGAACCCATGTTTGAATCGAACATCGGGCGTTCGCTCGCTCGGTGAGCCCAGAACTATTTGGGCAGCTTGCATCAAATTCGTGTGATGCGAGCGGCCCGCAATGCACTGCGCCAGTGGCAGTGCATTGCTTGCTGATGATTGGCCAAGCATGCACTGTGACCTGCATGCTTGGCCAATCATTGAGCCAGTGGCGAGGAGAGCAATAATTGGCCACAGGCCCGTTTCCTAAAAAAACGTCGGTTTTAAAAAAAAAATTTGCATCGATACATGTCCCCTGGGGCAGGACCCAGGTCCCCAAACACTTTTTATGACAATAACATGCATATTGGCCTCTAAAATGAGCACTTTTGATTTCGAACGTTCGCGTCCATTGTAACTAATAGGGTTCTTAATTTCACACGGACTTTAGGTCCGTTCACGGGTTCTGGTGCGAACCGAACCCGGGGGTGTTTTCGGCTCATCCCTAGAGCCTACACACGGTCGGAATTTCCCATCGAACAAACTCCCATCGAACATTTCCCATCGGAAAATCCGACCGTGTGTTCGCGGCATAAGAATGATAGATCCTTGATTTACAAATTCTTAATGATATTTTTGTTTATTAGTTAAGGATTTACTAATAATTTACCGTGTACGTCTTTAAATGGATTCAGATAATGATAATAATATATTTGGAACTGTGTGAGTAAACTTCATTACCTTGATTGTATAACCATTATTGTAACTAATATGTATGTCATTTGTACATGCAATAAAATCTTTTAACAAGGAAGAATGTAAGCTAACACTGGGGTATGTAAGAAGAAGAGAGAAGTGGAGTGAGGAAAGGAAGAGAATGGGAAAGAAGAGGAAAACATTAGGGTAATTAGGAGGAGGCAGAGCATTATAGCTTATAGCATGTCCTGTGAGAAGACCATTTGTAAACTTATTCTGTTTGTCTGTTTTCACTTATGTATAATGTGTCTGTAATTGAGAGTATAGGGAGGTATCAAAGGTTAAAAAAAAAAGATAAATATATTTCTGTAATTTTATATGGTAAAAATAATAAAAATGAAAAAGGAAAAGTGTTACCTGAAGCTATGCTTTAATTTGTTAGTCACCTATGCAAAGTCCATCTAAATCTATTAGTTCAACTAACACTACCCTGATCAGGTTTACGGTGCTGCTGTCAAAGGGTTGCTGCATTACTTCTCCATAGATCCAGTATAGGACTAAGTGTAGCCACTCTAATCTGTTATTTCACCAAGTAAAAATACAGGGAAAAAAACATAAAAAAGACAACTAATGTAGCCACCACATCTAGGGATTGGTAAGCTGCAATATATTTGCTCACTACAAATTCTATGGCAGCCCAATAAAAGTGTCACTGCTACTTGTACATGGTAACACCAAAATGCATTTGATGCACACTATGTGGATTTATATTCTTTGTGGCTACTTAGGAATATACTGAAATTAAAGTTTTTTGTCTTTGAGTTTAGTATTAAAGCTGAACTCCATGTTTATTTTACTTTAAATAGTTAGTTAATTTGGGCCAAGCATGTCAGTGCTGTAAAAAGGTGGGGATCCTGGTGTCACCTGCCTGCCCCTCAACCTCAGACAATCAGGAAATTGATTCAAATACAAGGCTAACTGTGAATGGCTGAGCAGCGCTTAGCCTGACTCAATTTTGTTCTGGCAGCAAATGGGAAGTCCCTGAACCGCTGCTGAAACACAGTGCTTTATATTGTACAACGCTGAAGCTACATACAGTTTACACAATGCTGACAGCGGTTGCATATCGCCGGCTGAAAAAGCCGATATCTGAATGAGGTCTGTAGCTACAGGCATCATTCAGATATACCCCCTGGAAAGTCAAGGACGTCCCTGGACACCCTACGGGCGCAAGTTGGGTAAGCTTGTAAGGACTTTTTTTCTTGGAACCTGTTTGCCTTCTTTTAAATGTTATATCTGATTATAATAGCTGCTTAGTCCTATATATTTTTTATCTTGAGCGCTGGATAAGTGACTCTGTTTACTTCTACTTCTTGTGTAACCTGTTCCTCTTGACTCTCAGCATGAGAAACACTTTTATTAATGCAGCCTGAAGGCGTGTTATATCCTCTGAAGCTGTCTAAGATCTTTGGGTAGTTAAAGGAGGTGAGTGGCCATGATCTATGAGATGGTACTGACCCGCCAGCATGCAAGAGAGAGGAGCAGTGGGTAGGGTTCACTTAGGGTGAGTGGATATATAAAAATCAGAATCCTGAAGAACTTTCATCTTTTCAGAATTAAAGTGTTTCAAAACCGAATACATCTCTAGACTAAAGAAAACTCCCAGTGGTACGATGTCATGTTTATTTTTCCCCGGGAAGAATCTCCTTATTACATTGTAGAAGACAGTAGCTGCCTAACTACTTATTCTAAATGAATATTTTCATAAAAGATTTAATCTAGTTATATAGAGATAATTTTACTTGTGTTAAACACATAGCAATTACTTGCATAAATTAAGGTTGGTTTGTGGCCATTACAGTTGAATGCATTTAATTACAGTCTGAAAAGAGGTCTGTCCAGTAAAAGAGACAAATGTTGAAAGACCTTGCACTAAACTTTTGTGACAGTGTCTCTGTGATGATAATTACTTAATTCAGTGGGTGGGCAAAAGAACACCCTGGCTTCAACTTACAATTAAGTAAAAATATTTCTAGTATACGGTATAATAAAAAAAAAGTTTAACCACTTCCGGACAGCCTGCCGTCTTTATACGATGGTACTTTGACTTGAATACCGTTGTTATAACAGCAGATAGCTGCCATAAACCCAACATTTTCTTAAACAGCAGACGGCCCGCTTTAAGATAAAAGTGGTCTCCGCGGCGGATTTTCCGCAAGACCACTTTTATCGGCAGCAGGAGAGGTGCCCCCCCTTCCGTCACATTCAGACGTCTCTGCCACTTACCGGAGCTGTCAATAGCGGCAGAGACAATCCGATCCTTTCCCCTCAGAGGCACTAAGTTGATTGAGGGAATGATGGCCCCCACTCAACTCAATGACATTGGATGATGAGAGTGACAGGCAAACGTCACTTCTGCCCAATGGACATAAAGGGACATTTTTTTGTTTATTGACAAAAAGAAAGACTTTTTTTTTGTGAGATCTGAGGTCTTTTTGACCCCAGATTCCACATTAAAAAGGTCCTGTTGTGCTTTTTTTTCTATTACAAGGGATGTTTACATTCCTTGTAATAGGAAAAAAAATGTAATCCAAATTTTTTTTTTTTAAAGGGACAGTGTAAAAATAGAAAATAAAAAGTAAAAATAAAAATAAAAAAAATAATTTAAAGCGCCCTGTCCCACCGTGCTCACGTGCAGAAGTGAACTCCTACATAAGTCATGCCAGCATATGTAAACCATGTTCAAACCACACATATGAGGTATCACCGCAATTGTTAGAGGGAGAGCAATAATTCTAGCAAAAGATTTCCTCGTAACTCAAAACTGGTAACCTGTAGAAATTTTAAACGTTGCCTATGGAGATTTTTAAGTGTCAAAGTTTGCAGAGCGAGCACAATCTTTAAGCATGACATGTTGGGTATACATTTAATCGGCGTAACATTATCTTTCACAATGTAAAAAAAAAAATTGGGCTAACTTTACTGTTTTCTAATTTTTTTAATTCAAAAAGTGTATTTTTTTCCCCAAAATTACGTTTGTAAGACCGCTGCGCAAATACAGTATGACATAAAGTATTTAACTGCCATTTTATTCTCTAGGGTGTCTGAAAAAAATATATTTTGGAGTTATAAGTAATTTTCTAGCAAAAAAAATGATTTTATCTTGTAAACAAGTTTGAAAAATAGACCTGGTCCTTAAGTGGTTTGAAATAGCCCTAATGTGGCAAGTGTGCCCATTAATGTCTGTGGACCAAGCTGTCCAAGGTTGGTTTGGTTCACAGACACTAGGGGAAATTAATAAAAAATGTCTGAGACAATTTCTTCTTCTGCCCACAGCGCCCAGGTAGCTTCTAGCTTTTATTTTTTCCCATACAGTTTGGAAAATGAAAGTTATAAAGCTGATTAATGTTTAAGGTTACTCCAGTGTGTACAGAGCTCAGCCAAGTGGCTCTGTACCAAAAGGTTGCTGTGATTACGAATCATAGTGATTACAAATGTAACCACTGTAGTGTTTATATCTGTAAGCCTTCCCCTTCCTCTTACAATAGAGAAAGGGTAGGAAGGAGAAACTAATGATTGAATGACTCATGAATTCATTCATTCATTAGTTTCAGAATAGTGCCTGTGGCTGCAGCGGCTGTAGTGGAAAGTATTTAATCTTTTCACCTTTCCTCCTCCCCTGTATTTCCCAGCTCCATTCTGTCTATATATTAACCCTTTCACCTTCCTTATGCTGCACTTCGGAACATTACCCCATCGTCTTCATCCTCCCACTGTATGTGACTTGTACATTACCCCTTCACTTTCTCCTCTCTCTGTGTATGACCTGTATGTATTAACCACTTGCCTACTGGGCACGTTTACCCCCTTCCTGCCCAGGCTAATTTTCAGCTTACAGTGCTGTCACACTTTGATTCATGCAACACTGTACCCAAATTACATTTTTATAATTTTTTCACACAAATAGATCTTTCTTTTGGTGGTATTTAATCGCCACAGTTTTTTAAAATGTCTTGCTAAATAAATGTAAAGATCGTAAATTAGAAAAAAAATGTCATACTTTGTTATAACATTTTACAAGCAGGTAATGTTTCTCCTTCCTGGATGTGCGCTGATGAGGCTGCACTGATGGGTGACACTGATGACTAAAGTGGGTGTTTAAGAAGCTTTAGATTTTTTTAACCTAGTAATTTAGACTAAAGGTCGGGGAAAGAGGGAACATTCATGGAGATCAGCTTGAAATACATTAAACATTGGGAAATATAAGTATACATAGTAGGTGAGGTTGAAAAAAGACACAAGTCCATCAAGTCCAACCTATGTTTGTGATTATATGTCAGTATTACATTGTATATCCTTGTATGTTGCGGTCGTTACGGTGCTTATTGAATTGTTTTTTGAAACTATCGATGCCCCCCGCTGAGACCACCACCTGTAAAGAACCCTCTACGTAGTTTAAGGTTAAACCTCTTTTCTTCTAATTTTAGGTGTGTCACAGCCAAGTACTTGCAGGCACTCTGCTAGCAGTATACCGACTTCCGATTGTACCAGGCAAATTTCCCTGCCCCAGCTGCTGGACCGTCAAAAGAAGTTCACTCCCAGCCATCCACATGCCCAGCGGTTGAATGCTAACTTGGCTAAATTGCTAGCACTTCAACTGCTGCCTTTTCAGTTGGTAGACTTGGCCCCCTTCCGTGAGTTTGTGCAATGTGCGGTTCCTCAGTGGCAGGTTCCCAAACGCCACTTTTTCTCACGGAAGGCGATTCCGGCTCTCTACCGGCATGTGGAAGCAATGTCTTGGCCTCGCTGGACAGGGCGTTCAGCGGTAAGGTGCATATTACCGCTGACTCATGGTCCAGCAGGCATGGACAGGGACGTTCCTCTTCTTCTTCCTCCATGGCCTCTTCGAGTGCTCTGTCCTCGGAACCAGCAGTGCTTCGTAGGCATCCAAGGGGCTGCGCAAGTACGCAGGCAAAAAGATGCCATGCCGTGCTTGCGCTGGTGTGTTTGGGGACAGGAGCCACACTGGGGCAGAGGTTCTGTCAGCTCTGCAGGGGCAGGCCAAGAGGTGGTTGACGCCACACCAGCTTAAGCCAGGAATGGTGGTTTGTGACAATGGCACCAACCTCCTCTCCGCCCTGCGACAGGGACAACTGACCCATGTGCCCTGTATGGCTCACGTCCTTAACCTGGTGGTGCAACGGTTCTTGGGCAGGTACCCAGGCTTACAGGATGTCCTAAGGCAGGCCAGGAAAGTCTGTGTGCATTTCCACCGATCATATAATGCCAGTGCTTGGCTGGCTGAGCTGCAAAAGGAGTTGAACCTGCCCAAGAACCGCCTTATATGTGACATGCCCACCAGGTGGAACTCAACGCTGGCCATGCTGCAGCGACTGCACATGCAGCAGAGGGCCATCAATGAGTATCTGTGCGACTACGGCACCAGGACAGGGTCAGGGGAGCTCAGATTTTTTTCACCATGCCAGTGGAGCATGATCAGGGATGCATGCACTGTCCTGTCACCATTTGAGGAGGCCACGAGGATGGTGAGCAGTGACAGTGCATGCATCAGTGACACTGTACCTCTTGTCCACCTGTTGGAGCATACGCTGCGTGGAATAATGGACAGGGCACTTCAAGCAGAACAGAGGCCGGAAGAGGAGGACTTCCTTACCTCTTAAGGCCCCCTTTATCCAGACAGTGTTCCTTCTCTCCCACCCATCACACAGGAAGATGATGATGAGGAGGAGGAGGAGGAGGAGGATTGTGTCAGCATGGAGGTGGAGCCTGGCACTCAGCATCAGCAGCAGCAGTCTTTTAGGGATGATTTACAGTCCCAAGAAACCGGTGGACTTGTACATGGCTGGGAGGAGATGGCTGCGGATCATGTCGTCCTCAGTGACCCAGAAGACTCCGGACCGAATGCCTCAGCTAACCTATGTTGCATGGCCTCCCTGATCCTGCAAAGGATCCTCGTATTCTTCAGATCAAGGAGAGGGACCATTACTGGCTGGCCACTCTCCTTGATCCACGGTACAAGGGTAAGGTTGCGGACCTTATCTTGCCGTCGCAGAGGGAGCAGAGGATGAGACATCTCCGGGAGGCCTTGCAGAAAGGCCTGTGCAACGCGTTCCCAGAGACTGTGAGGTTACAAACTCCTGGTCCTGGACAACGAGTTGCTGAGGCTTCGGTCAGTAGCAGAAGGAGCCGTGGGGAAGGTGGACGTCTGATCGATGCGTTCAGACAATTTTTTAGTCCACAGCCCCAAGGTATGATCGGTTCCAGCAACCATCGCCAGCGTCTGATATACATGGTGCAGGAATACCTAGGGGCAAGGTCAGACTTCCAACTTTCCCACCGAAAATCCTCTGGCTTACTGGGTCTTGAGGATGGATCACTGGCCAGAGCTTGCACAGTATGCAATTGAGCTACTGGCCTGTCCTGCATCTAGCCTTCTTTCGGAACGCACATTCAGTGCTGCTGGAGGCTTTGTCACCGATCACAGGGTGTGCCTGTCCACCGACTCGGTTGATCGACTGACCTTCATAAAGATGAATCAGTCTTGGATCTCCACCAGCTACCAGTCACCTGAAGCTGATATAACTGAATAATTTATTTTGAAATGTCACATCCCTTTAAGACTGCCTATGCTGATGCTGAGTGACTGTCCTGTTATGTTGACTGACTATCCTCTTCCTCCTCAATGATCCTGATGATAGCTTGAAAGAACATTTTTGTTTCTGGGTGCCACCACCAGTGGCTAAGGCCCAATTTTTCAGCCCCTGTTTAACAGGGGCTTGTAATTACAATTTTTATGCAATGCTTTGCAACAGGTCTCATTGCTGTGCTCCATGTACAGTATCTGTGAGGGGTTGCTGTGTTGTGGCACCAGCACCAGTGCCTAAGGCACAATTGTTCAGCCGCTGTTTAACAGGGGCGTGTAATTACAAATCTTTATCTAATAATTCACAGCAGGTCCCATTCCTGCGCCCACCAACAGTAACTGTGAGGGCTTACAGTGTTGTGGCAACACCGTCCACCACCACCAAAGGCACAATTTTTCAGCCCCTGTTTAACAGGTGCATGCAATTACAAATCTTGATCTAATAATTCACAGCAGGGCCCATTCCTGCGCCCACCAAGAGTAACTGTGAGGGCTTACAGTGTTGTGGCAACACCGTCCCCACCACCACCAAAGGCCCAATTTTTCTGCCCCTGTTCAACAGGTGCATGCAATTACAATTCTTGATCTAATAATTCACAGCAGGGCCCATTCCTGTGCCCACCAAGAGTAACTGTGAGGGCTTACAGTGTTGTGGCAACACCGTCCACCACCACCCACCACCACCACCACCTAAGGCCCAATTTTTATGCCCCTGTTCAACAGGTGCATGCAATTACAATTCTTGATCTAATAATTCACAGCAGGGCCCATTCCTGTGCCCACCAAGAGTAACTGTGAGGGCTTACAGTGTTGTGGCAACACCGTCCACCACCACCACCACCAAAGGCCCAATTTTTCTGCCCCTGTTCAACAGGTGCATGCAATTACAATTCTTGATCTAATAATTCACAGCAGGGCCCATTGCTGCGCCCACCAAGAGTAACTGTGAGGGCTTACAGTGTTGTAGCACCAGCACCACCACCAAAAGCCCAATTTTTCCTACCACTGTTCAACAATGGCATGTAATTACAATTCCTGATATAATAGTTCCAGTGCCCACCAAGAGTAGCTGTGTGGGCTTACAGTGTTGTGGCAACACCAACATCTAATGGGGCAAATTTCTGCAGAGTATATACGGCAGGCCCCTACTTTCAAACATCCAACTTACAAACGACTCCTACTTGCAAACAGAAGGAGAAAACAGGAAGTGAGAGGAAATCTACCCCTAGGAAGGGAAATTCTATCCTGTTAGATTTAATTTGGGGAAAAGGTATCTCCTCTCTACTGATGCTTTATCACCAATCCTTTTTTCAATAAAAAACCCACTTTTCCAAAAACATTTGTCATTGGGACGGAAAGTGAGGTGAAATGTTCTGAACAGGTGCATAGACAGCAAAACAAATGTTACAGGGGTGATAACTCTTCCCTATGTTCTCCAAAAAGCTTAAAAATAGATTTTTTTGGATGGAGCTACACTTAAAAATTTACCTGTTCAAAATTACAAACAGATTCTACTTAAGAACAAACCTACAGTCCCTGTCTTGTTTGCACCGCCTGTATACTGCTGTTCAGAGTATATAGGGTTGTAGGTATAGGGTTTTATTTTGAGTGCAGGGTTCCCCTTAATATCCATACAAGACCCAAAGGGGCTGATAATGGGCTGGGGTAGGGGGAAACACATGCCACTTCACAGGCATACTTTAGACACCCCCCCCAGGTACCATATTTAAAGGAATATTTCACTTTTTTTTTCACTTTATGCATCATTAAAATGACTGCTCCAGAAAAACGTCCATTTTTAAAACTTATTTTTGCATTGATACATGTCCCCTGGGGCAGGACCCGGGTCCCCAAACCTTTTTTATGACAATAACATGCATATTGGCCGTTATAATTAGCACTTTAGATTTCGAACGTTCGTTTCCATTGTAACTAATAGGGTTCTAACGTTCGCGCAAACTTTTGGTCCGTTCGCAGGTTCTGGTGCGAACCGAACCCGGGGTGTTCGGCTCATCCCTAGTCACCAGTATGGTATTTGTAAATTGAAATCATATCGGTGTAATCATCTTTTTTTCACAATTCTTCCTTATTGTTGTGTTTTGTTTTGACATGCAAATCAGAGTTACAGTTCTGGCCACATAGATAAACAGATTTTGGTAGGCCTGCTCACATGCAAATGAGTTAAGAAATATTTAACTAGCAAAGCAACTTTTTTCAAAAAACAAAAATAAAAAAAGAAAAGAAAATATGACTGTAAAGTATAACAGGGGCATGGTTCTGTAGTTTACTCAAGACGTTGTTCTTTATTATCTTGTCTTCATGGCTGCTGTGTGCCCAGCAAAGTTTCTAAGCATGCTGCATACAGAATCTTGTAAAATGTATGTAGTTAATATTCAGTTAGTTTGTCATTATTTGTGTCTCTCCAAACCTTTTGAGTTATTAAATCAGGTCATTCCTGATCACACAGAGGTCAGAGAACCCACTGCCTGCTAATGTTATAACAGTGTCAGCTCCAATTATTGTAGGTCATAAAACACAGTTTTTTTACAGCTCACAAGCAATAAATTAGAGCAGACATAGCTCATAATGCTGCTGACAAAGATATTTCTATACTATTAACGATTGATGAGAAAGTTCATGTCCTTTCCTCGAGCTGCGGCAGACAGGAAGAAGAAGCTGGCGAGGCAATGCTGCCTTTTCATCATTTGCTATTAGAATTCTTTTTTTGATGGATTATGTATCAAATAATCGGCAGATTTTACTGTATTTTTTTAAGGAATGAAAAAAAGAAAGTTGGCTGCCTCTCTCATTAGGCTTGCATCGCTTTAGCTGCTGGGGAAAGAAAATCTATTTTTGTAAGTAGGTTTCCAATATTTCAGCTGTTTCAAAAAACTCATCCGATGCTTGAAATCATCAGAAATTCTTATTACTTCTAGTTCAGTGGGGCGTAAAGATTGCTCATGAGCAGCTACCTGTTTAGCTGATTAAAATATTACATTGATTTTCTACATGAAAGTGGAACTGTAGCCTGTAGAGTGGTGTCAGTTCTTGCCATAATATAAAGGGTACATAGTATTTTTGCCCATTTTGGCAGACTTCTCAGTGGGTTTGCCCTCCTTTAACAATTACAGCTCCGTGCTCCTCTGTCATCACTATTGCCATATTCCCAGCCCTTTCTTCTGGTTCTGAATATTTTTTTCTCTTTTTTTTGTCTTGGATAGTTTGGGGAAGGGTAAACATGGCCATTGATGATCTAAATCCTGTGCATGCACACTAGAGTTGTTTTATTCTTTTCTTTTTTACAGTGGCCTGAGAGTGTACACTGCACCGCCCATGAGCAGCAGACAGTGTAAACACAAAATTTTTTTTATTAGGAGAAAGAATAGCCCATAGGAAAAGGCAGAAAGAAAATGGACGGAGGGCTATCACTAATGGGTTAACAGGGGAGCAGTGAAAAGTATGGGGGTAGCTGATTGGCTGGGGTAAGGAAAAGGGAGGAGTCGGCAGGGGGAAAATGTAAGGAGATCCCTCCCCAGCGTCAGTGCGTGAGGAGGAGAAAGCTTCCCACCCTCCCTCCCTAGAATAGGTCTTGAGTGTATGTTTTAACATTCCTTTACAGAGGTATGTGCTTGGAAGTCGTGGCAGTTGGCGGGTGTTGGTCATTGCAGGTAAAGGAAGATACCCCCCCCCCCCCCAGAGAAGGTAATGCGGGACCCATCGGTGATATAGGCGCGTTGGTATTCCATCTAACAGTGATTTATATGAAATCTGGTGAAAGGGTGCACTGCGGTCAGTAGTTTGGTTGTCTCTGAGCTAGCATGTCAGCTTGAGGCCTAGTTTTCAGTTAAAAGGACCGCAGTGTATGATGATGATCGTTATGTTAATGGTGTGGGGGGGAATGTCCTGCATAGACCAACGTGATCAGTTGACATTTAACAGATGTTTGTTTATTATATGTTAATTTAATGTTTTTTGTTAATAAAGGGGCTGCTACGGCCAATAATTACTCCAGAAAGGTGTGGTCTCCTTTAATGGGAAAAAGGGGAAAAGGGTATGGGGTGGGGTGGCCGGGTTAGCAGAAATAGGCAACATCTGTTATACTATAGTCAAGGGGGATGTGTCAGTTTTTTACTTTGTTAAAAAATAGATATAATGATATAATTAAGTTCTACTTCCCAGCAATTATCATCTCTTTTTTAGGCTTTAAGCTGGCCATACATCGTTGGAAATTTGGAAGTTCCTCACAGAATGCGTGGAACGGGAAGTTGGTTCATGTATTTTTGTTCAACCCACTTGCTGAACAAAACAAACTGAACATAGACAGCCTAAGTTCCACTTTAATTAAAAATCAGTTGAGTTAAGGAAAGCAAGTTTAGTTGCTGAATGGGGCACAATAAAAAAAAGACCCAGAGGCATAGGTAAAACCTTTTTGTCCTTGGTAGGGATGAGCTGAGCACCCCCCGGTTCGGTGAGCACTAGAACATACGAACAGAGAAAAAACACCGTTATGCGGCGTACACACGGTCGGAATTTCCGATGGAAACAGTCCGATGGGAGCCTTTCATCGGATTTTCCGACCGTGTGTATGGTCAACGGTCTTTTTCTGACGGAATTTCCGACGGACTTTGAATTGAGAACCTGTTCTCAATTTTTCCGACGGAAAACCTTTCTATCGGATTTTCCGATCGTGTGTAGGCAATTCCGACACGCCAAAGATCACGCATCATTAGAATCCACTACGAGACAGAACCGCTCGGTCTGGTAAAACTAGCGTTCGTAATGGAGATAGCAGATTCTTCACACTGTTTTTTTTTTTAATTCTTCAATGCGCCGCTCATTCTCTTCTTTATAATGCTAGAAGAATGAAGTGGTTTTGCTGATTATATTCACACAGAGTTTTTACAAACGTATTTCTTTATTATTTCTCGGTCTCTCCAGAATAATATTTAGATTAGAATTTAAGCCAGATCTCCATAAAATAGATATAATTTTTTAAAGTGTTTTTTTTTTCTTTAATAAGAATATTTGTATTATTGTATTATTTTCTCGTGCTCTCCTTTTTATTTTTTAATGTTATGTTTCCACAACACCATTATTCTGTATTATTTGTATACCTGTTTGTTGTTGGTGTCCCTTGTTAATTTTGACATTGTATTTTTGAAATGTACCTGCCTACTCCCCCAAAATAAATTGATTTGCTATTTGTATTAAAACACATAGGCAAGTATTTTATGAAAACCAAATCAACATTTATTTACCATCAGAATTACAAAATAAAGATAAAGGCAACGCAGGAGAAATTGCTTCAATTGGTGAAGACCCGGGTCCCCAAGGCAGACATCAAATAAACTGGTAGCTGAGAAGTACATACAAAAAGGAGGACAATGAGGTCCAGGAGTCCCAGAGAACCGGAGCAGCAGCAGATGGTATATGTACCCAGTCTGTAGTCCTACAACAGGATGATGGTTCTTTGAGACGTGAAGGCAGGGGATTACTTCCTGGTCTTCCGTAAAGCCTTCCCTCCAGCCTTCCGTGCAGCCTTCCCTGCAGCCTTCCCTGGAGGCTGTGGCTCTGGAGGTGGCATTGTGGCAGGAGGAGGAGGAGGAGGAGGATGGGGGAGAGAACAGAGGTGTTGGTCGTCTGACATTTCCCCACTTAACCCCTTCTGTATAGTATCGAAAATGATTCTTTCACACTTTCGCCGTTGGCCCTCCTCCATTTGTTGCAAATTAGAGGCAATATACATGCCATAGGCCTCCGTAGCGTCAATGGGGGATCTGAGGGACTCGTTAGCCTCCCTGATCAGGGCCAGTGCTGCCTCCTCTGTTTTTGTGCCCTTCCTCTGGCGTTTGTAGGGAAGGATGAGGGGAGGAATCTGGGATTGGGTGTGACTGGGCCCTGCCACCTCCTGGGTGACACTTCCCCCTGCCTCCTCCTGTGTGCCACTAGCCAGAGCCTCGTCCTGGCTGAGGTCATCCTGTGTATGAAAAAGGGACATAGTTTTAGTTATTTGTTCATCAAACACACACAATTTTCAGCTCATGACTGTTGCAAATTTAATGTTAATAAATAGAAAAGACTATCATTGTGAGCCCAGCATTTTCCCTTCTTGTCCTAATCTTTTTTGGCCACTTCTGTCTATAAATCTGTGAAACACTTTTTGTTACTTCATTCATTTATTAGCAATAATAACATCTACTTACCAACAATCTTTTTTTTTCACAGATAAATTATGTATAAAAAACCTTTACCTGGCTCCATCTGGGCTCCTCAATCTCCTCCTGTATGGCAGGCCCAGGTTGGTCCACAGATGCCTCAGCTTGGGTAGAGGGAAGGCTGGAGGGAAGGCTGGCTGGAAGGCTGGAGGGAAGGGGTGCGGGAAGGGTAGAAAGTGATTCCCTGCTCTCAATCTGGTCATCTATGAACCTCATCCTGCTGTAGTACCACAGACTGGGCACATACACCTTATCTGCTGCTGCTCCGGACCTCAGGGACTTCTGGACCTTCTGGTACTCCTTTTTATAGGTGCTTCTAAAGCTACCTATTTTTGCCTCAACAAATTTGATGTCTGCATCAGGGACCCGGGTCTTCACAAATTGAAGCAATTTCTCCATCGTTGCCCTCCTAGCTGGCTTATTGTGGTACAGGGGGTTTTTCACCTCTCACAGATTTCTCATCTCCCTGTACTTATCTATGAATTCCCCCAGGAATTTGGGGTCCTTAAATGGGAGCATTATCTCTGCAAGACCAAACAAAATACAAAAATAAAAATCTCAGGATAATCTTTCAACACAATATAGGCATCAATCTAGATTCAGTATAGGCCGCACATGACTCCAAAAAGTTTGTAATCTTACCTTCGTTCTAACGTTCGTCGTTGTTCGACGTTCTTGGTGGCGTCCGTTCCTCCTTCCCGTGCACACAGAACGTAGTTACGACACACACGTGTTTGAAGCTTTATATACACTGTGCATGCGTGAATCTCCGCCCGCGTCGCCCGCCCCTGACGTTCTTTCTGGAATATTCGCCGCCCAGTCTCTTTCGTTGAGGTGGGAGCGGAACATGGCGGAGACACAGCAGGTGCATAATAAAAGCAGTAACGAGGAGGAGGATAGCCCGGAGCCTGAAACGTCACGATCGAGGAGGAGATTTAAGGCCTCAAATATGTCCTTTGTGGAGATGATGGAGATGGTAGACATTTTGAGGAGCAACGACTATGACGGGAATTACGGTCCGTACCCCAACCCAAATATGAGAAAGGCCAAGATCATGACTAAAGTTGTGAAGAGTCTGTACAGTAATTTTGGGGTACGACGAACGAAGGATCAACTGAGGAAACGATAGTCGGACCTCAAATTAAGGGAGCACGATCAGTATAGGAAGATCAAGAAAGTTCTTCGAAAAAGTAAGTATATTATGTCGTGTGTACCTATTATTATTAATATTGCATGCTGCGCCATGTGTTTTCCCCTAATAAGGTCTTGTACACTCCAAAATGGCTACTTTCATGGTCATACGCAGTAATCGTTCGTTGTAAACCTCGTTCCTTATCCAAAATACGATGTTTTCACAGATAAATGATTAAATACTGTAGGGCCTTCAATTTTTCACATTTATCCAAAACAGTTTTTTAGGACATTGTTGTCTAGATGTGTTTGAACCTAGAAGGAATATCAATCTTCATTCAGTGTAATGTATGTAGAGGACACTCTGCAGCTGTTTACACATCTGGACTCAGGTGCACATTTTAGGGTGTCAAACACAGGTACTCCAGTGGATATTTTGGGGTGTCTCCAGGTGGGATAATTATCCAAAAAAGGTAAGTATTCCAACCTGAGGAATTAAGGGAAGAAATCATGTGTTCAGCTTGGAATTCTGCCCAAACAGACAATTGTCCCCTACTTCCAAGCAATGTTTATCATGTATATTTGTTGGCTCAAATATCTGTGTGCTAAGTATACCTTTTGTTTTATTCTCATAGGGGAGCAAAGAATCGGGAAATATCATGTCCCCAGGGACCGCCCATCTCCAGAACAAAAGGAACCAAGGGAACCAAGGTCACCACCAGAATATGAGGATGTGGAGGAAGGAGAAGTGGTCGAGATTGAGACCACAACAGGTGAGTGTCTGACACCCCAGATTCAGGTAATCAGACATGTATGCCTGCCTATTTATAATACATGGTGTGTTTTTTTATTTTTAGGTGAAGTACAGGTTGTGGAAGAACAGTCACATCATTTCACCAGTGACAGTGCCCAAAGGCTAATCCAGGACATCATGTTTTGTAGTCAGGATTTAGAGATAATTCGCAAAAAAACTAGGGATATTGAAGTGAAACTTAAAAACATGATTGATGTCCTTGGGAGAATCTAATTTTTCACAAAATGTCCAACCTTTTCTTTTTGCTGTTTTGTAAATGTTGTAAACTTTTTTAATAAAAGCCTAATTTTGAAGATGCACACAGTATGTCAACATGTGCTATCTGCCATCAGGGGATATCAATGTACGCGTTTTGGGCTTGCAACCCCTTCCTCAAAACTCAAGTTGGTGAGAGGAAGGGGTTGCACCCCCAAAACACATACATTGATCCCCCATGATGGGAGATAGCACATGTTGACATTAGGCATGGGATCAGGATGTAAATCCCCAGTTTGCCTGAAAATTTGTGTGAATCTTCAAAATTAGGCTTTTACAGGGGTGACTGCACCCCATCTGATGAAGGCAAGATCCACACATTTTGGACAATGTAATGTGTGATCTTGGCTTCCCAAGTTTTTCTACGTAGAACTTTGTTATGCACCAGAGTTGTGTATTTTATTTTTGGAAACATGGCTGTTTATGTAACGTAACCCCAATTTTTGGGGGTGAAAATGCAAAACTTGTTATTTTTGTATAAAAAAAAAAAACATGTCAATGTGTACGGAGTAAAAAAAAAAAATTTTTTGCTCAACAATGTGTGCCTTCTTCTTTCAATACCATTTCTTTGGTGTTTAAATTGGTGTTTACAGTGACAATGGGTGTTTAGAAAATAATGTGCAAACCACTTGGCACTACAAGTGCACTAGGAGACACAAAAAAAAAACACAAGCAGGAAATTTAAAGCAAGATTTTGCTAGATAATTCAAGGTAAAATTTATTTAAGCACTGCTGGCAAAGCAATGGCCCCCCTCCCCGAAAAATATTCGGAATAATTTTCCCGCACTTCACGGGCGCTTTGGGGGGGGCAAGCCAGGACGGGCCGCTTCCAGGGACGTGAGAGATTGTAGTCCAGCCTCAGGCCCAACTGTAACCACATAGTTTGGGTTTATCCGTTTAAAAAAATTGTGCAAGATGCAACATGATACCACGATGGTGTTCAGTTTATATTCGGCAATATTTATGGCCGTTTGGAACAGGCGGAACTGGCTGGCCAGAATACCAAACGCATTCTCCACGACTCTTCTGGCTCTGGCCAGCCGGTAATTAAATACCCTCTTCTCCGGGGTGAGGGTCCTCTGGGGGAACGGTCGCATCAAATGGTTTGCCAAACCAAACGCCTCGTCTGCCACGAAGACAAACGGGAGTCCCTCGAAATTCTCTTCCGGGGGTGGCAAACCCAAGCCACCACTCTCAAGACGTCGGTAGAACTCCATCCGGCAAAACACTCCTCCATCCGACATCCGACCATTCCGCCCCACGTCCACATATAGGAACTCATAGTTCGCCGCCACCACCGCCATCAACACGATACTATTGAACCCCTTATAGTTGAAATAGTATGACCCCGAATGGGGTGGTGGGACGATGTGGACATACTTCCCATCGATTGCCCCTCCGCAGATCGGGAAATCCCACCGCTGGGCAAACTGGGAGGCCACAGTCTGCCATTCCTGTGGCGTGGAAGGAAACTGTGGAGTCAAACAAGAAAAATATAATTAGTACATTTGATAATAAACATTACAAGCAGATTCTACACAAACATTGTTGGCAGTATAACATTTCTTGTAGTATTTAACCACTTCAATACCAGACACTTAGACACCTTCCCGCCCAAGCCAATTTTAGCTTTCAGCGATGTCGCAATTTGAATGACAATTGCGCGGTCATGCTACACTGTACCCAAACAAATTTTTTATCATTTTGTTCCAACAAATAGAGCTTTCTTTTGGTGGTATTTGATCACCTCTGCGATTTTTATTTTTTGCGCAACAAACAAAAAAAGACCGAAAATTTTGCAAAAAAACAAGTTTTTCTTTGTCACTGTTAATTTTTTTTGTAAATAAGTGCGTTTTCTTCTTCAATGACGGGCACTGATAAGGCGGCACTAATGGGCACTGATAAGGTGGCACTGATGGGCACCGATGAGGTGGCACCAATTAGGGGGCACCGATGAGGTGGCACTGATGATGGGCACTGATAGGCGGCACTGATGGGCACTTATAGATGGCACTGATGGGCATTAATAGGTGGCACTGGTATGCGGCACTGATGGGCACTCAGGTGGCACTGATGGGCACTCATAGGCGGCACTGACGGGTACTTATGGGTGGCACTGATGCACACAGGTGGCATGGATGGGCACTTAAAGGCTAAAATATAAGGTCCACTTATCAGATTCCTCCCCCCCTCTGATGGCCCCTTGTAAATTTTTTATTTTTTTTTTTGTTGGGGGGGGGGAGGTATGTTTTGGACAGGTAACCACCCTCTCCACTACGTAATGGAGTAACAAAGTAATGTGTGATAGTTTGGCCAGCCCCTCCTTCATTACACTATTGGCAGCCCACTGGACAGGTAAAAAAAAAGGAAAATGGAAGCACATTTTTGGATTCTGCTATTACCTATCACAATAATAATAGGAGGAGAAGAATTAAAACAGTAGCATTTGAAAGTATTGAGGCAGGCCCTGGCACTACATGCTTGGAAAAATCCATCCATAAATATGACCACTAAAGAGTTAGGTATAGTGTGTATTGGGTTTGGCAAAGTCAGCACATAGAGGATTGGTATCAGCTGGCTGAGCAGTTGGGGGAGGGGGGGGTTCAAAAAAGATTTGGGGCACCACAAAACAAAGCCTCAGGCCCTCTGAAGGAATTTAAGGAAAACTATAAACATTTGTACACATTTTAGGGGGTGTTTAGGGTAAAGCATTACAATGGAGCTGACAAAATACATTTTAAAGTGACTAGACTATAGGTATATATGGGCCCCAGATAGCATGCTGGGGGGGGGGGGGGGGTAAGTGAAGGCAAAGATGCATGAAGGACAAAAAAGGAGCATACAAAAATCCAACATGCATGAGGACAAAGGGGCACAGCATATTACAGCATATTACAGCATATTACAGCATATTGAAGTCCTGGTAATTAGGGAACGAGGAAAGAAATACAATACATTAGCAAACAGTAAATACATAGAATGTGATGTTAAAGAATACAACTTACCCTCATATAGTCCTTCTGCAGGACCTGGATGATGGCAGAACAGGTCTCTGGAATAATGATCCCCAGAGCCTGGGGGGAGATGCCTGTCGAGAACTTGAGGTCCTGCAGGCTTCTCCCTGTCGCCAAGTATCTCAACGTGGCAACTAACCTCTGCTCCGCAGTGATGGCTTGCCGCATGCAGGTATCCTGCCTGGTAATATAAGGGGACAGCAAAGCCAACAGACGGTGAAAAGCGGGGTCCGTCATCCTGAGATAATTCCTGAAATCATCAGGGTTATTCTCACGGATCTCACGGAGCAGAGGCATGTGCGAGAATTGGTCACGCTGGAGCAACCAATTCTTGGTCCACGAACTCCTCCTCGCCCTGTTCATGGACCCGGCTTGTGTCAAAGTAAGAACCCCAACACCAAGCCCCCGCACAGCACGAACTCTACGACGAGTACGTACACGTAACATCGCTTCTAAACGGTCGGCTGATCAGAACGGACTAAAGAAAGCACTGATAAACAGCAAGGCCTGAAAGAACGAAATGCAAATCAAGCAACGAGCGGACAATAAGCACTGAAAATCAAAGCGTACTATATATAAATATATAGGCCGCAAAGACAAACAAATGCGAACTGACTAAACGCACTGATAAGCAAATACGCACCGACAAGCACAAACTGTAGAGCAGGAACGATCTGAAGCACAAGTCTGAAAAGACACAAATCGTCTATAGCGAAACTTCTACTAACACGCGATAAACACGAGATCAGCAGAAGGAGCCCAACGGGTGCCGGAGATGGTGCTGAACTTTCCATTTATGGTCTCGTCGTACGTGGTGGACGTCACCGCGTTCTTGGCGGTCGGAATTTGGTGTGATCGTGTGTAGGCAACACCGCTTGAGCGGAATTCCGTCGGAATTCCGTCGGAAAAACCGACACAGTTTTTTCCGACGAAAATTCCGATCGTGTGTACGAGGCATTAAAGTCTATGGGACACAAACGTGAAAAATCAAAAGTATCCTTTTAAAGGCTTATATGCAAGTTCTAAAGCCCCCATACACACGGTCGGATTATCCGCGGACCAGGTCGGTCGGATCCTGTCCGTCGTACTTTGTCCGATGTTGGTGTTGCGTACACACGGTCGGACTACGTTGTCGGAATATCCGGTCTGCAAGAACGTTGTGACGTAAGTCGTCTTCCACGAGACTAGAAAAGGGAAGTTCAGCACCACGTCAGGCACCCGTTGGGCTCCTTCTGCTGATCCCGTGTTTATCGCGAGTTAGTCGAAGTTTGGTGACTTAAGATTCGCGCTTCTCAGTTTTCTGACTCAGATCGTTACTGCTCTTCAGTTTGTGCTTGTCGTGCGTATCTGTTTATTAGTGCGTATAGTCAGTTCGCATTTGTTGGTCATTGCGGCCTATATCTTGATATAGGACGCTTTGATTTGCACTGCTTATTGTCTGCTCGTTTCTGGTATTCATTTCGTTCTTTCAGGCCTTGCTGTTTATCGGTGCTTTCTGTTTGTCCGTTCTGACCAGCCGACCTTTTGTGACCTTGTGAGCGATGTTTCCCGTGCGTACTCGACGCCGAGTTCGTGCTGTACGCGGAATTGGTGTCGGGCTTTTAGCTTTGACCCAAGACCCGTCCATGAACAGAGTGACGAGGAGTATGTGGACCAAGAATTGGTTGCTTCAGCGTGACCAATTCTCGCACATGCCTTTGCTTCGTGAGATCCGGGAGAATAATCCTGATGATTTCAGGAACTTTCTCCGGATGACGGACCCCGATTTTCACCGTCTTTTGGCTTTGCTGACCCCCTTTATCAGCCGGCAGGATACCTGCATGAGACAAGCCATTACTCCGGAGCAGAGGCTTGTTGCCACGTTGAGGTACTTGGCGACAGGGAGAAGTCTTCAGGATTTGAAGTTCTCTTCAGGTATCTCTCCCCAGGCCCTGGGAATCATTATTCCAGAGACCTGTTCTGCCATCATCGAGGTCCTGCAGGAGGACTATATTAAGGTAACATTTCTACTTTACTATTCCCTTCTATGTATGCTCTGTTTGCTAATGTCTTGTATTTTTGACCTCCTTCCCTAATTACCATGATTGCAATATGTTCTAATATGCTGTGCCCCTTTTCTCCTTCATGCATTTTTCCCTTCACTTACCTCACCAGCATGCTCTTCTGCCCCAATAGACACCTATGGCCTAGTCACTTAAGCAATGTCTTTTGTCTGCTGCATAGTATTGTTTGCCCCCAAACCCCCCCGAAAATATGCACAAATGTTTGCTGTGTGGTTTACTTCATGTAGAGCCCCCTTTTTTTTTTTTTTTTTGGGGGGGGGGGGGGCAAACTCATTAGGAACCCCCCCCCCAACTGCTCTGTCAGATGGTACCAATCCTCTATCTGCTGGCTTTCCCAAGGTCAATACACACTATATACCTACCTCTTTATAGTGGGCATCTTTAGGGATGAATTCTGCAAAGCATGTAGTGCATACTTTACATTTCCTATTTTTTTGTGTTCTTTCCCTCCTATTAGCTTGCTTGGTAATTTCAGAATGTCACAATGTGCTTTCCTTTTTTTTGGGGGGGGGGGGGGGGTTGAAATGTTATTTTATCTTTCCTGTGGGCTGCCAATAGTGTTAAGTAAGGAGGGTCTGGCCAAACTAGCACACATTATTGAGCCATTTGGCAATCAATGAAGTGCAGAGGGTTACCTGTCCAACCCCCCCCCCCCCCCAAAACCCTAGTTATTGCCAATGGCCCATCAGAAGTGGGGGGATTGATGGGGGGTGATTAATCTGTGAAGGGGAGCCTCTACTTTTCTGTGCAAATACTTTCCAGCCTCCAATTTTAAACAATGCTCTTGTTCCAAGATGTTGATTGTCTAATCTGCTTGCAATGTTTATGTGCAAAGTGACTAATTTTTTTTTCTTGTTTCACTCCACAGTTCCCTTCCACGCCACAGGAATGGCAGACTGTGGCCTCCCACTTTGCCAGCCGTTGGGACTTTCCTAACTGCGGAGGGGCAATTGATGGGAAACACGTCCGCATCGTCCCACCGCCCAACTCGGGGTCCTACTATTATAATTATAAAGGGTTTAATAGTGTAGTGATGTTGGCGGTGGTGTCGGCGACATATGAATTTATGTATGTGGACGTGGGGATGAACGGCCGGATCTCGGATGGTGGTGCCATTGCGCACACGGAGTTCTACTGGCGTCTCCAAAGTGGCAGTCTGTGCTTGCCACCTCCAGAGGAGAATGCAGAAGGACTCCCCTTCGTCTTTGTCGCAGATGAAGCGTTTGCGTTGACTCCCCATCTGATGAGGCCGTTCCCGATGAGGACCCTAACCCCACACCAGAGGGTCTTCAACTACAGGCTGTCCAGAGCCCGAAGAGTTGTTGAGAACACTTTTGGCATCCTGGCCAGCCGCTTCCGCCTGTTCTTGACGGCTATTAACTTGGCGGAATACAAACTGAACCACATAGTTCTTGCCTGTTGCATATTGCACAACTTCCTCAAAAGACATAACAGGAACTATGTGGTGCCCGTTGGCCCAGATGTGGAGGGCCCTCCAAATGCTGACCGCACAGCCCTTTAAGTGGCACGTCCAGGCTTGCCCCCTCTAAATGCCCGCGCGGTCCGCGAGCAATATATGGAGTACTTTGTGGGTAGGGGGGCCATTGCTCTGCCTGACGATGTGTGAGAGGCATTTTTTAATAAATCTTATTTTTCAACCAACCTATGATTTCTTGTCATTTACGTATTCTTTTTAGCTTATTTTACCTTGAAATTTTTTCCCTTTGCCTTCGACAGTGGGAATGCACTTTCTGGGCAAATGGAGGTAACAGTCTCTTCTTCCCAAAAAGATTATTCTCATGTTGTGTGTTTTATAGCTAATCTTTGGTCTAGAGAAGGTTTGTACTGCATAACTGACACCCAAAATACTCCTTTTCATCACCAGGTCAGACATGTGTGTATTCTCAAAAATGCTGTGCTCCGTGTTTTCGTACAAAGCACTGTGGGTGTCATTTACATAAGTCAAATCCACTATGCTCTACAAGTGCAGTGAAAAAGTGCCCTGGAAAAGAAACTTGCAGTGCAAACTGGACTTGCCTTTAGTAAATAACACCCATTGCCCCCCATATCCTTTACATTTGACATACATAATGCATTGTGTTTTTTAAATAAGGAAGCCACACATTTTGAAAAGTTCAAAAGTTTACTTGGAAAACATTCACAAGTGCGTTTACAATCTTCTTGCCCAAACTGACAACATCTTGGTTATTTACAACATTGTTTACAAACATTCCGCAATTGGTAAAACCAGGCATGGAGCAAAACAGAACCTAGGAACTAGGAAAGTTCAACTTTGTAAAGTGAAGACAAGATCAGACATGACTATATGTTCAAAGTGTGTTTGATCTTGCCTTCATCACATGGGGGGTCACCCCTGGAAAGTGGAAATTTAGAACATGCACACAATTTGGGTCTGAAAATGGTCATTAGATGGTAAAACACATGCCTAGAAGCTTCAAAAGTGCCATTTTCCATCATGGGGATGAATGGACGTTTTTTGGGGGTGCAACCCCTTCACCACAACCACTTTCGTAGTTCGTAAAGTGGTTGCACCCCCAAAAAAACGTTGTCATTCATCCACCATGATGGGAGCTAGCACATGTGGACACAATGTGTGCATGTTCCAAATTTCACACAGTTCTTAAGTTGCAAATGTGTTCAGAAGCAGGCACAAATGTGTGTTAATTACTTGGTGCGTTTTCATATTTTTCCTAAAACATCAATGATGTTCTTCAATTTTTGTTGAACATCATTGATGTTTTGCTTTATGTAATCTAGATCTCTATTGCAGACCATTATCTCCCCGATGAGTACGTGGGCACTCTCTGTGGTAAAGTGCGATTTTTCTTCCACAACATCCACGTCACCTAAAAACCACAAACAAACAAAAATCGGGTGTTGGAAATGAGGCAGCCATACATTGATTAGCTTACCAGTAGCTGTGTTCTCCCACACTCACCTGTTGTGGTTCTTCAAGTTCGATGATCTCTCCTTCCTCCTCCTCCTCCTCTGCTTCTGCTCTTTCTCCTTTTTTGGGAGGTGTTGGTTTTGGGGTTTCCTCAGACGGCCCAAGTTTTCGCTCCCCTATGAGAATGTACAAAAGGAAGATTTAGCAACACAATCTATTGAGGGCAGAAATAGGAAATGACAAACATTGCTTGAAAGTGAGGGACAATATTTTTGTTTGGCCAGTTACAAATGCCAACAACATGAATGTAGTCACTTTGTAAAGGTGCTAAACTTACTAGCTTTTTGGTAGAAGTTTGTCTCATGGAGACCCCTCTCTAGTATCCACTGGAGCACATGTGTGGAAAAGCATAATAAAAAGGGGGTTTGGGTGTCCCAGCACTAGTGCTCTAGAGTCCAGATGGGTAAACAGCTACTGAGTGACCTCTCCTTTACATTGAATAAATTTGGTTTACGTTCTTGATGACATCTCTAGTGAGAACAAACTTCCTTTCAATAAAAACTTCACCAAACCTCGTATTATAAGTGGCCGAACGATCGAGGTTGCGTACGATCGAATGGACACACACACGATCATGACAGTGGCAGAAAGATCGAGGCTGAGTACGATCGAATGCACAGACGAACCTGAAAGTGGCCATTTTAGAATGTACAACTTTGTAAAAATCAAACCACATGGAGCAGTATGCAAGCAAGAAATCAAACACAAAACACAACTACTTACTTTTTTGAAGAATTCGCTTGATCTTTCTGTACTGATCGGCCTCCCTCAGTTTCAGGTCTGACCAGCGTTTCCTCAGTTGCTCCTTGGATCGTTGTACCCCAAAATGATTGTACAGCCTTCTCACAACTTTAGACATGATCTTGGCCTTGCGGACATTGGGGTTGAGGTAAGGCCCATACTTCCCATCATAGTCGCTCCTCTTTAATATGTCCACCATCTCCAACATTTCTCCAAATGACATATTGGAGGCCTTGAATTTCAGGCTCCGGGATCGGGACGTTTCTGCCTCCGGACTTTCCTCGTCCCCCTCCTCGTTGGTGGGATATTTGGGGCGCACCTGCTGTGTCCCCGCCATGTGCTCTCCCCACTGCGCCGTAAAGAGAAGGGGTGGGGAATAGACGAGAAAGATCGTCAGGGGCAGGAGGAGTTTGACGCATGCGCACTGGATATAAAACGTCACACGCCTGTGTCGTAGCCACGATCTGGGAGACGAGGGGAGAGAAAGCTCACGCACGAGACGATCGCTAGAAACGAAGGTACAATTTGACGTTGGTACATAACTAGCCTAGACTGATTCGAACTTGAGGCTTCTTTATGGAGAAGATTAGGAGAGTTTAGCCTGACATAATTTATAGTGTTTTTTTGTGTGGTGTTGTGTCTTGCAGAGATTATGAAGGGATTCAACGACGTGAGTTTTCTCCCCCTCTTCATTGTGAAATACAGGGAATTTCCCATTTTATGGCAGGCTAAACAACCCCATTACAGCATCAAAGCAAAGAGGCACACAGCCCTGGAGGAACTTGTGGAATTTGTCAAGCCAAGGTTCCCCACGGCAACTGTTGATGATATAAGAAAGAAAATTGGCAGCCTGAGGAGTGCGTATAGCAGGGAGCGCAAGAAGGTCCGGAAGTCGGAAGAAACTGCAACTGCAGCAGATCAGGTCTATGCCCCCAAGCTCTGGTACTATGAGAGTCTCCATTTTCTCAAAGACCAGACTGATGTCACGGAGCCACTCTCGACTCCTCCTTCCACGCTTCCTTGCGCGCAGGCCACCCCTGATGAGACTTCCGAGGAGCAACCTGGGCCTTCCAGTATGGAAGATGTGCAGGAGCCCAGCTTGTTCCAGGTATAGTAGTTTTGTTACCATTTATGTGAATAATGAATGATGTTCACTTAATTCAGGATCCCCAATTGGTTACTTCCTAACGTGTTTGACATATCAACAGACAGTAGTGTTGGAGACATTTGGGGCCAGAATCTAAACTGCAGGGCTGAGAATTGTATGGTTTTCTATTTGTAAACATTTTGCACCAGTCACTAGATGAGAATTGTGTGTGTTTGATGAACAAATAACTGAAACGATGTTCTTTTTTCATACACAGGAAGACCTCAGCCAGGAGGAGGCTGTGGAATGTGGCAGTCAGGAGGAGGAAGGGGTTAGTGGCAGCCAAGAGGTGGGTAGTGGCAGCCAACAGGGGGGTAGGCGTAGGAGCCGGACTGTCTCCCAAGTCTCTCCCCTCCGCCTTCCCTACAGAAGGGCGAGAAGGGGGGGTGAGGCGGGAGAGTCAGCGCTCCGGATGATCAGAGAGGCTTCAGCCTCCCTACATGCCACACCCACCGACGAGGAGACCTTTGGCTCCGTGGTTGTCACTAAAATGAAGGGTATGGAGGTGAGGCAACGCAACATGTGTGAGGGGCTCATCCTCCATGTCCTAAATAAGGGGATGGCTGGGGAGATGACTCCCCTCACACATGTTTGCCATAGTTACCATGCTCCTCCTCCTCCTCCTCCTTCTGCCACCCCACCAGCACGACAGCCACAGCGTGCAAGGAAGCGTGCAAGGAAGACCTGAGAGTGACGATCCTAGATTCAGTCTGTTCTGAGAGAAGATGGAGCCTCTCGTAGTACCAGAGCCTGGGGACCTAGATGGCATCTGCTGCAGTCCTGGATGCTTTGGACTTCAGGACCAGATTGCACTCCCCTTAATATACGTACTCCTCAGGCCCCCAATTTTCTACGCTTGAAAATTGATGGTTGCCGTGGGGGTCCAAGGCTTTACAAATTCCACAAGTTTCACCATGGCTGCGTTCCTCTTTGGTTTGTTGCTGAGACCTAAATAAAGGTTTTTTTGATTTGAAATAATCATTGCCTATTGTGTTTTACTTTTCTACAATGACAGTTTTTCTTTGAGTAGGCAGGTACATTTCACTAATCATAAAGTATAATTAACAAGGTGCACCAACAACAAACAAACTCCTAGTAAATTTAAGCAACAAATACAAATGTTAATAATGTGGTTTTGCTAAGTTGAGACACACAACCCACCTCCAAAAAAAAAAAAAAACATCTCCTTCAAATATGTATTCCCAAAAAAAAAAAAAAAAAAAGACAAATCATGCTAAAAATATAACAAAGATTCTTTTACGATCTGAGTAAAAATAAACATGTAGTGTATAAATCCTGAAAAGTAATAAAGAACTAAGTTTGTGAAAAGTGCGGGTGAATAGGAGCAGCTAAAACATGTCATTCTTGTTGCATTGTAAAGAAAAAGAGAATGCGCTGCATTAAAGAAATTTTAACATTGCAGCGTGACGAATGTGCTGTGTCGATTAGGAAAGGTAGTTTTACCTGACCGAGCGCTTCCGTCACAGAATTTCTTCTGAGCATGCGTAGCACTTTGTCCGTCGGATAACGGTACACACGATCGGATTTGGTGTGATCGGACCGTGTTGTCGGAAAATCTATCCAGCAGGAGATAGGACTTTGTCCGTCGGACAATCCGACGTACACTGTCCGATGGTGCATACACACGGTCTGATTTTTCAACAACATTGTCCGATCGGACAGAATCCATGCGAAAATCCGACCGTGTGTATGGGGCTTTATTGGCGACTGCTCAGACAGTACAACATGGCAGAACCATGTTCTGTCTGAGCAATCTCCAATAAAGTTTCTTGTGGATGATACCAGTGGTGTGTGTCCATCCTTTTCAGACTTGCATCATCTGCTACAGCAGTGTGAGTGGGCTCCATGCCGGTCTGCACCTGCCCCTCACAGCTTAAGCCTTAAATTATTACTAAAACAAGTAATAACCAAATACAGAGCCAATTGTATAATATGATAAAGCATAGATACATTTATATAGTCTTACAGATACAACCGGCCCTTTGAGGGCAACCACAATGCTGATGTGGCCTGCAATGAAATTGAGTTTGACACACCTGCTTAACAGTTCTTAGCTAAAATTAAAGTTATGCATCTTACAGTAGGTAGTCGTATTGTTCAGTCCTTGAATATGTTTTATGCACAATGAATGAACAGCTTGGCTCACACATATGACAAGTGACAAATATAGGCTCCCCATTGTTTTCATACTTCATACCTTCACAGCCTACAGTAATTGTGGTAGATTTTGCTGCAAACATCAGGGGTTGTATTCCACTACTTTTAGTAAAAAACTTGTGTTGTATCTTTACTCACTTTTAAAAAAAAATTCGGTGAATAGGTATGGGTACTTTGTACCCCATATTCATTCACAATTGGGGGGGGGGGCAGGATCTGGGGGTCCAGATTCTGACAAGCCCCACGCCTGCAGGTCCACTCCCTAGGGTTGTCGGGAAGAGGCCCTTGTCCCCATCAATGTGGGGACAAGTCTACACTCCCCCATGCTGAGGGCATGAGGCCGGGTATGGTTCAGGAGGGAGGGCTCGCTCATCCCCCCCTTCCTGGCCTGCCGGGCTGCATGCTCAGATAATAGTCTGGTATGGATTTTAGGGGGGACCACCGCTGTTTTTTCTGAACTTTTTATTGCCGACAAACTTTTGTTTAGATTTCAGCTCTCGGCAGGGAAGCACGCTGACAGCTGATGAGTCATCCTTTGGTAAGGACGCAGCGGCCCGCTCCTTAACAACCAGCCATTGTTCAGAAAGAATTAGAATTAGGCCCCCTTCACACTAAGGCATTTTTCAAAAATCCCACCCCTTTAACTCCAGTGTGAACGCCGGAGGGTTTTCACGGTGGAGCGGTGCGCTAGCAGTACGGTAAAAAAAGTCCTGCTAGTAGCATCTTTGGAGCGGTGAAGGAGCGGTGTACTCACCGCTCCTAAACCGCTCCTACCCATTGAAATCAATGGGGTAGCGCGGCTATACCACCGGCAAAGCACCGCTGCAGAGGCGCTTTCCTGGTGGTTTTAACCCTTTTTCGGCCGATAGTGAGGGCTAAAACTGCACCGCTATCGGCTGAACAGCACCGCTAAAATGATGGTAAAGCCCAGTGTGAAAGGGGCCTTAGAATCAGTCGATCATTTTTCGACCTATCCAAATTCAAATCATTCCAAAAATTTGGAATACATTAGAGCACTAATATATAAAATGAAATTTAACTAAACGAATTCCGAAACAAAACACATTTTTCCGTACTGCACATGTCTAGAATCCAGTGCCAGGTCCCTCACACTCTTCTGCCCACGGTCCTCAGTAACACACTCAATATCATTTATTTTATGCATACCTATATTTACATTGTGCACCTCTAGATAAGCGAAATGCAACTCAACAATATCAAACCTGAGGAAGTTTTAACAGTGCAGTGGTCATACATGGATGCAGTAGGTTGCAAGAGGCTTGCTCCCTTAAGTATATTTGCTGTTCACTGTAACCTGCTGAGAGGGATGCTTTACTGTCCCACTGGTGCACAGGCTCACGTTATACTGATTACATGCAGAGAAGTTCCTTCTTCCCATCACCGGTACAAATAGATGTTTTCGGTGCAGACATGATTCCTTCTTCTTCTCCTGCGATGTGCAGTCCTTACTGCTACACAAAATAGTGCTCAAGCAAGACATGTAAATTCCATTTAATGAAGTAGACCTCTGAGCCCAGGCCAGTGGAATGTGTCCATGAGAGCCTAGGTTCAGAATTGGGTTGAATGATGCTGACCCTCATTTAACAGTGCAGTGGTCATACATGGATGCAGTAGGTTGCAAGAGGCTTGCTCCCTTAAGTATATTTGCTGTTCACTGTAACCTGCTGAGAGGGATGCTTTACTGTCCCACTGGTGCACAGGCTCACGTTATACTGATTACATGCAGAGAAGTTCCTTCTTCCCATCACCGGTACAAATAGATGTTTTCGGTGCAGACATGATTCCTTCTTCTTCTCCTGCGATGTGCAGTCCTTACTGCTACACAAAATAGTGCTCAAGCAAGACATGTAAATTCCATTCCAATATTTTAATTAAAGTGATTGTAAAGCTTCAAGTTTTTTTTTTTAAATAACAAACATGTCCTACGTACCTCCACTGTGCAGTTAATTTTGCACAGAGTGGCCCCAATCATCCTCTTCTGGGGTCCCCTGGCGGCACTGGTAGCTCCTCCCTGCATCGTATAACCTCTTAGGAGAAGCGCTCTCCCAGGGGGTTACCTTGCGGGTGCACTCCCGAGTCTAGCATTTGGTGTCCATAAATGCAGAATGCTGGACTCGGCCCTGTCCCCCGGCGCCGCGTCATTTGATTGATAGCAGAGACTGCGCTGCGATTTATCTATCCAATCAAGAGCCGAGAACCCCTGGCAGAGGAAGAGCGCGTCTCCGCTGTGGGAAATTCCAGGGCTCAGGTAAGTAAAATGGGGGGGCTGGGGGGCAGGTCCCTGTCAGGTGTTTTTTCACCTTAATGCATAGGATGTATTAAGGTGAAAAAACACGAGGGTTTACAACCCCTTTAACTGGGCTATTCATTTTTTTCTTTACATTTCTAATTAATACTTTAGGGCCAAGTTGCAGCTGATTCCTATGCATTCCTTATGCTTTTTACCACACTCAAAGCTGCAAAATGTCTGTATAGCTGCCACCATTTATACTAACTAGCTAGCAGACAGAAGATCCAAATTTATTGCTTAGGATTTACTGTAAATTTGCTACTCAAAGTAGGTAACCCTAATTGTTTTACATATTAAAGATCAGTTGAAGAATTTTTTATTGTTAATAAATTTTATTATTCATATGTCAACTTTACAAACATTGTGAACTGTAGCATGTACAGGAGATAAGGCAGGTATCAAACAAACAATTCAATGTAACATGTTACCTAGAGATAAACAGTAGTAGGAGTAAGGAACATATCAACAACATATATGGTTATACATGGGAAGTCATCATAAGTCATAGACACTTCATAACTGTGAGGATCAACGAGAGTATAAGAGGGGTACAAGACTTATGTGAGTAGGGGAGGGTGGCAGTGTATAATCTGCAGAGAGTTATTAGACCTCCCATGGGTGATTAATCCCATCTTTGTTTGTCACCAGTTAGCTGTTTGTACCTGTTCACCCCAGTAGGGATCATACTGTGAACAGGTAGGTTATTAACATGGGTGTAGTAGCAACCGTAGGAAGAAACAGGGTGGGTTCTCAATAGCCATAACTTTGTATACAATATTGGTATTTGAAAAGTGTATTCAATCCAAACTAGTATAGTGGGCGAAGGGGACGGGCGCCGTTTGGGGCACTCAACCTAGTGATCAGATATGTTAGGTGTGTAACACTCTAGATAAGTATCATTCGGGCAAATCCGTTGGTTGGAGGGAAGAATGTGAGGTGGGAGAGGTGGAGGTAGAAGGAGGTGTCAGGGTGTGATTTGATTGTCGGAAATGTATCCAACAAGCCCATGTTTGCGTGTGTGTAGAAGCGTCGTCCCTGGTCTGGTGAATTAAATTCTCCATTTCCTCAATTTTATCTACTCTGCGCGTCCATTCCTCAATTGAGGGGGGAGTGGGACTTTTCCAGTGTACAGGTAAACATTGGTTAGCTGCGTTAATCAGGTGTATTGTGAGGGATTTTTTGTATGAGCGTTTGATGTTTGGAGAATGATGAAGTAAAAATTGGGCAGGGGAGAGCTGAATGTGGGAGGTGGTGATTTGAGTTATGAGAGAGTGTATTTCAGTCCAAAATGGTTGGATCAGTGGGCATTCCCACCATATGTGAATCAGGGAGCCTATGTCCGTATTACATCTCCAACAGGTGGGGGGGAGTTCTGGTGCAAATTTATGTATTTTATCCGGAGTTTTGTACCATTTGGAGAACAGTTTGTATCTGTTCTCCTGTACCGACACGTTTAAAGACCCTTTGTGAATATGCGTGAAAATGCCTTCCCACTCTTTAGTTGTTAAATCCAGGTGGAGTTCAGATTCCCATTGTCTCACCAAGCTGTCTGATTTGATGTCATGTGTGGAGAATAGCATGGTGTATATTTGGGAAATTACATGTGTTTGTGGTTCAAGTTGGGAACAAAGAGATTCAAACTGTGTGTAATCTGAGTGCCAGGGAATCATTGGTTTAACGGTTCCAAAGAAGTGACGAAGTTGAAGAAATGTAAAAAAGGAGATACGGTAGTCTGGGAATTTTGAAGATAGATCCTGGAGTGTTGAAAGGCAGTCATTTGTAAAGAATTGTTTGGCCCTCGGGCCTTGAATGTCAGATGATGTTGTCAGATCACACTTGTGTAAATTAGCTGGGAATTCTGGGTTATTGGTCAGTGGAGTCATAGGACCGGGTACGTTCATTATCTTAGATTGGGAGTTCGCCGTCCGGGAATATAGCAAGGTGGCGCCGATCAGGGGGTGTAGTGTAGAAGTTTTGGGGATGTGGGACGGGTGTATCCAAGGGAGGTGAGAGAGGGGGATTTTTGTAAAATTTTGTTCGATATGGATCCAATCTTTGTGTGGTTTGTGTATGTGCCAGTCAACAACCCTGGTTAGGTGGCATGCCCATTGATATTTGGAAATATCCGGTAGTCCTAGGCCACCTTTCAGTTTAGGGAGTGTAAGGCGATGCCAGTTAATTCTAGGTTTGGCGTAAGACCATAGGAAACTTCTGCACATGTGTTTAAAGTCCGAGTGGAATGATGATAGGAGTCTAATCGGTATTGCCTGTAATAAATAGAGGATTCTGGCTAGCACGTTAATTTTCAGGATGGCAATTCTGCCAAACCAAGAAAATGATCCATGGTGCCATTTTATAAGGTCTGAGCGTATATCTTGTAGAATGCGTTGGAAGTTGCGTGTGTAAAGTTCGGAAAGATTAATGGGTATTTTGATGCCCAGGTAAGTAATGGCTTGGGGTTCCCAGGAGAAGGGGAAATTAAGTTTACATTGTGCCACTATCGAAGGAGGGAGGGATACATTAATGGCATGGGATTTGGTGAAGTTTATTTGTAGATTAGATAGGTTGTTGAAGAGTGTGAAGTCTTTAAGGAGGTTAGGGATAGTCGTTACTGGGTCGGTCAGAAATAAAAGGATGTCATCGGCATAGGCCGCCACTTTGTAGGTCTTGTGTCCGATTGTGACGCCTTTAATGTCAGGGTTACTCCGTAGTTTACAAAGAATTGGTTCTAGGGTAAGTATGAATAGCAAGGGGGATAAAGGACATCCCTGACGGGTCCCATTGGAGACCGAGAAGGAGTTCGATAGGTGGCCGTTTACTCTAAGTTTCGCTGATGGGGAGGAATATAAGGCAAGTATCATTTGAAGCAGGGATTGTGGAATACCCACAGCTTTCAGCGTAGCTATCATGAAGTCCCAAGCCACCCTATCGAAGCCTTCTTTGCGTCAAGTGATAGAAAAAAGCCTTTAGTGGATGGCGTTGTAAGCCAATGGTGGATATTGATTGCTTTTGTGGTATTGTCCCTGGCCTCCCTACCAGAGACAAAACCAACTTGATCCAAATTGATTAATTTAGGAAGGAGAGGTTGTAGGCGATTTGCGAGTATTTGGGCATACAGTTTGACATCCACGTTGAGTAGAGAGATGGGCCTATAGTTGGTCGCTAGGGTAGGGTCTTTGTTTGGTTTTGGTATAAGGGTTACGTGGGCTTCAAGAAGGTCTCTATTAGTTGCGTCTTTGGAGGGGATGTTGTTAAAGGCCTTGAGGAAGTGGGGAATAAGCGTGTCTGAGAAGGATTTATAGTAGCATGTGGTGAGTCCATCCGGGCCCGGGCTCTTACCTGTTTTAAGTTGTTTTAAGGCTGTCAGTGTTTCCTCCGTGGTCAATGGAGAGGCCAGTGAGTCAACATCGTCTGAGGGTAAGGGTCTAGGAGAGTATTGATGTAAGAAGGAATGTATCATCTCTTGTCGGTCTGTATGTGGGGTCAACGGAGGCTTAGGGGGTAAGTTATATAATTTGGAAAAATAGTCTACAAAGTGGCTCGCAATGTCCTCCGTTTTAGTCAATGAATCACCTTTAGGAGATTTAAGCAGATGTATAGTGTAATTAGCTTTTTTGGTCTGTAGGGCTCTGGCTAGCATTTTCCCGGATTTGTTGCTGAACTCGTAAAACGTTTTTTGTTGCAATGAGTATTTTCGACGTAGCGATTTGTTAAGTTCGGTGAGGAGTTCTTCCCTGGCAAGGGTCAGGTCGGATAGGGTAGCTGCAGCCCTTGAAGCTTTGTGTGTTTGTTCTAGAGTGTGTACACGTCGGGTTAAAGATTCAATATGAGCTTTGCGGAGTTTGGATCTAGCGGAGGCCAGTGAGATGAAATGTCCTCTTATCACACATTTATGGGCTGACCAGATTGTGGCCGGGTCAGTGTTAGGTAGTGCGTTTTGTAGGAAATATTGTGTGAGATGAGCTAGCGTCTTGTGGCTGGAGTCTAAGTCTGTGAGTAAGGAGTTGTCCAGACGCCATATACGTGAGGTTGATACTGTTGGGAGTAAGGAAACGGTCATTGTAATAGGGTTGTGATCTGACAACACCATCGGTTCAATGGTAGCTCTAGTCAGGTGGGAGAGTCCAGATTGAGACAGGAAGAAGTAGTCTAGTCGGGAGTGTTTGTTATGAGGGGCAGAGAAGAAGGTGTAATCTTTACCGGTGGGGTGGAGTGTGCGCCAAGTGTCGTGTAGCAAGAGATTGTGCAGTTCTAATTTGATGGCTTTGAGGGCTCTGTAAGCAAGGACGGAGTTGCCATTGGAGGAGTCTAGGCTGGGGCATAGGGTGATATTGAAGTCTCCGCCAACGAAAAGTGTTCCAGCTTGGAATGTCGTGAGCTGTTGGAGGGTATTACGGAAGTAAGTGACCTGATGAGAGTTAGGGGCATATAGGTTGGCAATGGTAATAGGTTGGCCGTACAGTAAGCCCTTCAGGAAGAGATATCTTCCATTCGGGTCTTTGTGTGTGGAGATGTTTTGAATCGGGCAAAGTTTGGAAAGTAGGATAGAGACACCCTTGGATTTAGCTTGGTCATTTGTAGCATGAAAGGCCATAGGGAATTGATGATTGTGTAGTTTTGGAATGGAGTTCGATCGGAAATGGGTTTCTTGGATCAAGGCAATATGAGTTTTGGATTTATGTAAGGTGGCGAGCAATTGAGCTCGCTTCTCTGGAGTGTTCAAACCCTGAACATTTATTGAGTAAAGATTGAGTTGCTTGTGAGTTAGGGTGATTCCTGATGGGGTGTTAGCAGAACACATTATTGTTACCAGTTGAGAACAGCGTTGGTGTTACTTAGAAGGGGCAAGGGATTTTAGAATGTAAGGGAAACGTATGTCTGGAGTTGATGAAAGCTAGGGTGAGCAGAGTATACTGCTCAAATGAACCGAAGAGGGAAGGAAGAGTGTCTTCCCTCCAATCTCAGTGTATGTACAATCGGTTTTGTACAGGGTGTGAAGGAGTATGCCCACGAACAAGTGGGTATACTACTGGACACCACTGTGTGGGGGTTGGCACAGACCAGACAGCAATGTAGGCAATAACAGGAAAATAAGATATGTTAAAAAAAAAACAAAATCAATAGAGTAATATCTCCCTATTGCCCGATCTTGGAAGCGCATGTTCGAGGTATAACAAGCGAAAGGGAATTCAAAAACACAGCCTGGACTATGTGACAGGGGGTCATAATCATAAGTTTGTATCTTTAAATCATGAGTTTGTAGGATTCTCAAGGATGAACATAACTAAGTGATCAAAGAGGGGGTGATAATTGAAGGCCGGGACAGGGGTGAACATTCAGCAGCCCATTGTCGTAGGAGGTGGGTGTAGATATGGCTTGGTATCAGTGTAGATAGATTGGATGAATGTGTGCTGTGTGGTAAGATTTGATTGTATATGTTGAGAGGTGTAGCAGGATACACATCAAGTAAATGGATAATAGCAACATTCCCTATGTAAGACAGTGGAATATGTCAGTGCTCTTATGCTCAAACCGTAACAATAGTAACAGACAACATTTTAGCAGACCTAATTAATTAAGGAATAAGTCTGACAAGGGATTTTTGGCTGACCTGTAAGGGGAGATAAAAGGGTTAAGTGTTTGTCCCGTCAGAGATCATCCAGTCGAGGGGGAGAGGATGTGGAAGGGTGATTAGTTCTGATGGCAAAGTTCCACGGAGGTAAATCTTTTACCTGGGAGATGTGTAGAGCCGATCCTGGGCTGCATCTTCCTGTGGCGGCGTGTAGACGGTCGGAAGAGGATCCACAGCCTGGCGAGCGTCCGTCGGAATGACGAAGAGTGGATGTTTGCAAGCCATGATGGAGAGGCACGGTCCGGGCATCAGGCGCTGGTAAGTGGTAGGAGATAGCCAGTGAAGAGTAGGCAGTCCCGGCATTAGGATCAAAAGATTGGCGTTTGCGATCCATGGGCGAAGGGTGCGTACAACGTCTGTGGTGGAGCCTTTGGGGAGAAACGGAAGTCCGCATGTGGGAGTGGAAGATGCAGGTCCGGAGTGGTGAAAGTTCAGCCGCTAGGCATGTTGGGGAATGTAGTTTAGGTCACATGCAGAGGCTACAGCGGAGAGTTCAGCGTCGATGATCCGGGAGGGAGTGGTAAGATGATCTCAGTAAAAGGGCGGAGACGAAACCCAGGTATAGGCAAGCCAAAGTCCAGGAGAGTTATTTAGTATGTTTAAGTGAATGCACAACAGAAGGCACTTATCAAAGCCGAGGGGTAGCTTGTTGAATAAACTTGAGAAATCAGGAATAACTGCAGAGTTTGTTGGTTAAGTGGTTGACATCAGTGGTCTCTTCGTGTTCTCCTGGAGTTAGGGGGGTTGAAAGGGCCGCGGTCATCGCGTGGATCTCTAGCAGCGTTACGGTACATCTGAGGGGAAGGCGAGCGACGTCGTCTAGAGCTGGGCCCCTGAGTTTCCATAGGTTCAGGAGGTGATGCATTCCTCCTGACTGCCGAGCGGCGAAAGTCCGCAAACCAGTCAGGGACCGCCACTGGAGGGATTTGTAGGACACGAAAGAAGTGAGGGAGGTCTTCAGGTACTTTTAAGAAAGCCGTGCGTCCCTGAGAAGTGGCGGCAAGGCAGAACGGGAACTTCCATTTGTATGGAATGCTGTGGGATCTGAGGGCATCCAAGAGAGGTTTTAGATCTCTGCGGTGTTGTAGTGTTATGTTGGAAAGATCTTGGTAGATTTGAATGGTGTGACCGGTGTGCTGAATTTGTGGTTTTTCGCGGGCACGCTTCAATATTTCTTCTTTAAGTCTGAAGTCTTGCAGACAGCATATTATGTCGCGTGGGGGGTCTGTTTCCCTCCCCTTAGGACGTAGGGCTCGGTGGATGATGTCCATTGTGACTGGAGTTTGGGGTGATCTATCCAGCAGGCCGTTAAAGATGCCTGTCACTTCAGACATTATCTGCGCGCCTTCAACTGACTCCGGAAGACCTCTGACCCTAAGATTATGGCGTCTGCCCCTATTGTCGAGGTCTTCCAGGTGTCTTTGCATGTCTCTCATTTGGAGGGTGTGGGTATCAACATGGTGTGTTGTCTTTAATAATTGGGAGTGCTGATTGTCCACCCTCTCCTCCACTGATAGCACCCTGTCATTGAGCGCGCGGATGTCCAGTCGCAGTTCTGAGATGGCCGCTGACAAGGTATCTTTTATGTCAGCGGCAATGGTCCTGAGATCCTGTATATTCAGGTGCGGGTGTTGTGTGGGCGAGGGGGCAATTTCTGTCCCGGCGGATTGAGCTAGTAAACCCGTTGGAGGAAGTGCGGGAGGTGCGCTGTCGAGCGTGGGTGCTTGTGCCTGTGAGGGCCTGTGGTGGGTGGGCGCCATGTTTCCCCTGCGGGAGTGGAACATGTCCGGGATGTTACTGGTCATATCACCGGGGTTGCCGCGAGGCGAGCGTGAGCGGGAGGCGGAGGAGGTCCGCGAGGCTGTCCCCATAGTCGTCAGGGCTTTTAGAGCGAGAATACCTCGGTTCAGCAGGGTTCAGATCGTGAGGCAGCGGGAGCTCCGGAGTTAAGCGTCCATCACTGTGCTCGGTCAGGCCACGCCCCGGCTTCTCTGATATTAAGGGGACTTGTACCTGCCATAACTGGGTAATGTGTGAGCTACGTTGAATGTGATAATGGGGTCTTGTTTAAAAGAGTGAAAGGTTCTCCTTGACCTCCTTGACATGAATAGTAGGGTGTTGTTTTCCCTGTGTACAGATATCCAGCTTAAAGAGGAAGTAAAGCCACCTGCAAAAAAAATAATAAAAACACACCCTGCAAAATAAAGGCATAATGAGCTAGTAATTATAGGCTTGCCTGTAGCTTAAAGTGGTTGTAAAGGGTTTACAACCACTTTAGGCTGCAAATAGCTGGGGGGGGGGGGGGTTGAGAAGAGGTACGACCTGCTGTGTAGTATGGATGTGGTAAGTGTTTGAGTTGGTGCCACAGAGTTATGAGTTGGTCATCTGAGCAGTTGAGTATGCTGACACACTTAACCGCTCAGACAGTGCGGAAGTGCTGGATACAGTAACAAGCAGTGCTATAGGATATTCTTAAAAATGACCGTGGTTGTGACAAACTGCAACTTCCACTGTCAGACATATAAGGTAGCTTTGTGCAGTATTAGTTCAGTGGGTTGCAATCCTAATGGAAGGGGTTTCTGTGACTTTCTTTCTATAGACTGCACTAATCATCCTGAAACCAAATGGACAATTTAGCACTTGCACAGCTACAGTAATTAGATGTAATAAGAACTGCAGTATCCCCTGTTCCCAGAAGTGAGCTTAGGAACTTGATTATACTTCTCTCCCTGTAAAGGACAACAGTGCCTAGAGCAGTGATTTATTGTCTTTGCAATCATGTCAAAAAATTTCTAAAGTATGAATACATCAGCATTCTAAAATGTTTGGGCTTCATACACAGTGATGTTTATCTAGTGCCTAGCCTACAGAGTGCTAGAGCGACCAGTTTTAATGCAATGCTATATCACATATTTAATAGCTCTGAAAACAGAAGTCAGTGACCTTGATGTAGAATGATACATTTGTATCAGGAAAACAGTAATAGGTGCAAAGAAACACTGAAGCCAACCTGAACTAAACCTTGAGAAATTAATTTAAAAACATACTATATTCAATTTGAAGTGGGTGCTTAGATCCACTCCCTCTCACCTCTTATTCTTCACTATTGGCTAGAGAAACTATCAGATTGAACAACCATTAGTGGTTCTGCAGAGGCCACAACCAAGGTCTAAGCCACAGTCTGTTTCTGCAGAAAAGCACCCTGGATTTATGGTTTCTGGAAGGCTCTAGTTTAGGTGATTGATTACAGCCTTCCATTCTGTTATGATCATAAATACAATAAACCTTGACAGTTTATGGCTTCAAATCTGTGCATTGTTGTGAATATATTTACATTTTTTAAATGTTAAGTGTCAAAGTAAAAACATGTATTACTTCTTTGCCTTTATTCACCAAAATGTGTATATATAAATATATATAAATATATATATATATATAATATATATATATATATATATATATATATATACACAGTATATGCTATTAAAGAAAAGGAGTTTTCTTAAGAAAAGTTATAACGACTGACTGTCCCTATTACCATAGGGGCTGGAGTTTTAGTGATAACATATAATTTACTCCTTATCCTATACTTTCAGTAGCTGTTGGCTTTGATATATGATACTCTGACAAATAGCTGCTTTAGAAAATGACAAATTGCCTTCTTAAATCTCTTGTGATTGGACACTCATCTAAAAGAGATATTTACTGTAAACCTTTTCATGTAATTCAGTTCTCCTGATGATAACTTGGCATTGAGTAAATACTTTTAGTTTTATTTCAAAATTTTGTGATATTCTGACATACTATTCCAAAGAAAATAAAAAGCAAATTTATTGCATGGGAGTTCTACAATTCTTTATTGGAACTTTTAACTTGCACTGCTTGGTTCCTTGATCCAATCTTCTCAATGGACACTCTTTACATTAAGATTACATTGCAACATTTGGCTTTTGGGCGCCACTGATTCCTTCCACAATTTAAAATTCTTATCAATCAGTTAAAGTTGAGTTCCAAACATTCCTTGTCAATAAAACTAAAAGCATTTTCAAGTGACATTCCTGATTGACAACCTGTGCTGCACCGCCCCCCACTTCCCCCCCATTTGGGAGTTGCTGTATTGTAGACACTGAAAATTAGGTTTAGGTACTTTCACTCGTTGCAAAAAATACATTCTTTTGGAATACATTGTTCATATATTTTTCCACAACAACTACAGATATATTTTTCAACCAGTAGCTGGCAGTCTTTACAGGCATATCCCACTTTTAAGTACACAATGGGGTTTATTTACTAAAGCTGGAAAGTGCAAAATCAGGCTCACTTCTGCATAGAAACCAATGAGCTTCTAACCCCAGCTTGTTTAATTAAGCTTTGGTAATAAAACCTGGAAGCTCATTGTTTTTTTATGCAGAAGTGAGCCTGATTTTGCACTTCCCAGTTTTAGTAAATAAACCCCATTGTGTACTTAAAAGTGGGGTATGCCTGTATACATTTGTGGATGCATCTATGGTTAAACTCAATGTCTTTTATCTGTATAATAAAGTTCCTTTAAATTTCGTACCTGGGGGGGTGTGTATAGTATGCATGTAAAGGGGCGCATGTTTCCCTGTGCTTAGAACTGTCCCTGCACAAAGTGTCATTTTTGCAGGAAAAAAAGCTATTTAAAATCACTTGTGGCTATAATGAATTGTCGGATCCCTTAATACAGAGAACAGTCATTAAAAATTCATTGATAAAAAAAAATTAAGAAAAGCGTGGGCTTCCCCCAAAATTCAATTACCAGGCCCTTTCAGGTCTGGTATGGATATTAAGGGGAACCCCGGGTCAAATTTAAAAAAAAAGTGATGTGGGGTTCTCCCTAAATATCCACAAAAAGGTACCCAACCCACCATCCTCCTCTAGGGGCTTCAAATCTACAATTTCCCTGGTTGCCCATAACGGAGGATCAGGGACACTAAGCATATGTGAGAGGATCGGATTCCCCCCACAGAGGAGTGTGGGGGGGAAAAGGTTGTTGGGGAGCAACACACCGCTCTAGTTCGGTGCCAAACAGCAAACAGCATCAACCTCGTAATACCAGGACTCGCCCCCCTCCCCCCGAAACACCAGATTGATTATGGTGACATAAGAACCCATTACGGCTGCCTCCAAGGTCACTACCGGATTATCTCAGAGTTGAAAAAAACACCACCGCACTGTTACAAGGATTGCCACCCAATAGAAGATCTGTAAATGTGGGAGTGATAGGCTACCCTGTGTGATAAGTAGTTGTAAAGTAGTCAATGGCAAACAAGGCCCTCTTCCTGACCATACAAAAGATGTAATGATGTCCTTAAGTTTATTACAGTTTTTCTCCATTGTGTTGGCTCATTTCTTAAAACAGAAATGACATTCTCAAAACAACATGGACAAATCTCTAAACCTCTAAACATTTTGACTTGCAGTGCTTACACAATGCCAAAGGATGAAGCATTTTAGGGGCACTGACTATTTGAATGAGAAAGAAATTTATTTTTGACACACAAGTGAACCGTTTTGGGAACGATATGAGCTTTTGAAGGTGAACCATGGTGTTGTGCCGAACCATCCAGGTTATTTTGGCAAAAGCACCAAGAGAGTTGAGAACGTCTGGTCTGTTTCAAGAAATGAGTCAAAGCAATTGAGAAGAATCTTTGCCATTTTGGAGGCACTGGCTCTTTATATGGGAAATGAATATGGTTTTGAAACATGAGTGAACCGTTTTGGGAGAGATATGAGCTTTTGCACGTGAGTTATAGTTTTGTGCTGAACTGTAATGGCCCATACACTTGGTCGGATTTTCCGATGACCAGTTCCGTCGGATCATGTCCGTCGGACTTTGTCCGATGTTGGTGTTGCGTACACACGGTCGGACAACGTTGTCGGAATTTCCGGTCTGCAAGAACGTCGTGACGTAAGTCGTCTTCCACGGGACTAGAAAAGTGAAGTTCAGCACCACGTCCTGCACCCGTTGGGCTCCTTCTGCTGATCCCGTGTTTATCGCAAGTTAGTTGAAGTTTGGGGACTTACGATTCGCGCTTCTCAGTTTTGTGACTCAGATCGTTACTGCTCTTCAGTTTGTGCTTGTCGTGCGTATCTGTTTATTAGTGCGTGTAGTCAGTTTGCATTTGTTGGTCATTGCGGCCTATATCTTGATATAGGACGCTTAGATTTTCACTGCTTATTGTCTGCTCGTTTCTGGTATTCATTTCGTTCTTTCAGGTCTTGCTGTTTATCGGTGCTTTCTGTTTGTCCGTTCTGACCAGCCGACCGTTTGTGAGCGATGTTTCCCGTACGTACTCGTCGCTGAGTTCGTGCTGTACGCGGAATTGGTGTCGGGCTTTTAGCTATGAGCCAAGACCCGTCCATGAACAGAGTGACGAGGAGTATGTGGACCAAGAATTGGTTGCTTCAGCGTGATCAGTTCTCGCACATGCCTTTGCTTTGTGAGATCCGGGAGAATAATCCTGATGATTTCAGGAACTTTCTCCGGATGACGGACCCCGTTTTTCACCGTCTTTTGGCTTTGCTGACCCCTTTTATCAGCCGGCAGGATACCTGCATGAGACAAGCCATCACTCCGGAGCAGAGGCTTGTTGCCACGTTGAGGTACTTGGCGACAGGGAGAAGCCTTCAGGATTTGAAGTTCTCCTCAGGTATCTCTCCCCAGGCCCTGGGAATCATTATTCCAGAGACCTGTTCTGCCATCATCCAGGTCCTGCAGGAGGACTATATTAAGGTAACATTTCTCCTTTACTATTCCCTTCTATGTATGCTCTGTTTGCTAATGTCTTGTATTTTTGACCTCCTTCCCTAATTACCATGATTTCAATATGCTCTAATATGCTGTGCCCCTTTTCTCCTTCATGCATTTTTCCCTTCACTTACCTCCCCAGCATGCTCTTCTGGCCCAATAGACACCTATGGCCTAGTCCCTTAAGCAATGTATTTTGTCTGCTGCATAGTATTGTTTTCCCCCAAACACCCCTAAAATATGCACAAATGTTTGCTGTGTGTTTTACTTCATGCAGAGCCCCTTTTTTTTCCTTTTTTTTTGGGGGGGGGGGGGGGGTGCCAAACTCATTAGGAACCCCCTCACCCTACTGCTCTGTCAGATGCTACCAATCCTCTATCTGCTGACTTTCCCAAGGTCAATACACACTATATACCTACCTCTTTATAGTGGGCATCTTTAGGGATGAATTCAGCAAAGCATGTAGTGCAAGGGGCTGGCTCCCTACTTTCCATTTTTATAATTTTTTGTGTTCTTTCCCTCCTATTAGCTTGCTAGGTAATTGCAGAATGTCAAAATGTGCTTCCATGATTTTTTGGGGTGGGTGGTGTTATTTGGAATGTTCTTTTAGGTTTCCTGTGGGCTGCCAATAGTGTTTTGTTAAGGAGGGTCTGGCCAAACTAGCACACATTATTGAGCCATTTGGCAATCAATGAAGTGGAGAGGGTTACCTGTCCAAGCCCCCCCCCCCCAAAACCCTAGTTATTGTCAATGGCCCATCAGAAGTGGGTGGATTGATGGGGGGTGAGTAATCTGCTAGGGGGACCCTCTACTTTTGGGTGCAAATACTTTCCAGCTTACAATTTTAAAGTCTGATCTTGTTCCAAGATGTTATTGTCTAATCTGCTTGCAATGTTTATGTGCAAAGTGACTAATTTTTTTTTCTTGTTTCACTCCACAGTTCCCTTCCACGCCACAGGAATGGCAGACTGTGGCCTCCCACTTTGCCAGCCGTTGGGACTTTCCTAACTGCGGAGGTGCAATTGATGGGAAACACGTCCGCATCGTCCCACCCCCCAACTCGGGGTCCTACTATTATAATTACAAGGGGTTTAATAGTGTAGTGATGTTGGCGGTGGTGTCGGCGACATACGAGTTTTTGTATGTGGACGTGGGGATGAACGGCCGGATCTCGGATGGTGGTGCCATTGCGCACACGGAGTTCTATTGGCGTCTCCAGAGTGGCAGTCTGTGTTTGCCACCTCCAGAGGAGAATGCTGAAGGACTCCCCTTTGTCTTTGTCGCAGATGAAGCGTTTGCGCTGACTCCCCATCTGATGAGGCCCTTCCCGATGAGGACCCTCACCCCAGACCAGAGGGTCTTCAATTACAGGCTGTCAAGAGCCCGCAGAGTGATGAAGAACACCTTTGGGATCCTGGCCAGCCACTTCCGCCTGTTTTTGACGGCTATTAACTTGGCGGAATACAAACTGAACCACATAGTTCTTGCCTGCTGAATATTGCACAACTTTTTGAAAAGACACAACAGCAACTATGTGGTGGCCGTTGGCCCAGATGTGGACGGGCCTTCCAATGCCGACCTCACAGCCCTTCAAGCGGCACGTCCAGGCTTGCCCCCTCTAAATGCCCGCGAGGTCCGCGAGCAATATATGGACTACTTTGTGTGTAGGGGGGCCATTGCTCTGCCTGACGATGTGTGAGAGGCATTTTTTAATAAATATATTTTTTAAACATACCTATGATTTCTTGTCATTTCCTGCTTGTGTTTGTTGTAGGTGTATTCTAGCTTATTTGTGTTGGATATTTTTTGCCCTTTAGCTTCAACAGTGGGAATGCACTTTCTGGGCAAAAGGAGGTAACAGTCTCCTCTTCCCAAAAAGAATCTTCTCATGTTGTGTGTGTGATACCTAATCTTTTGTCTAGAGTAGGTTTGTAGTGCATAACTGACACACAAAATACTCCTTTTCATCACCATGACAGAAATGTGTGTATTCACAAAAATGCTGTGCTACGTGTTTTCGTACAAACCACTGTGGGTGTCATTTACATAAGCCAAATCCACTATGCACTACAAGTGCACTGCAAAAGTGCCCTGGAAAATACACTTGCAGTGCAAACTGGAAAAGCCTTTAGTAAATAACACCCATTGCCCCACAAATCATTTACTTTTGACATAAATAATGCTTTGGTGTTTTTAAAGAAGGAAGCCACACATTTTTTGGATTCAAATAGTTTACTTACAACACATTCACAAGTGCCTTTCTAAACTTCGTGGCAAAACTGACAAGATCTTGGTTCTTTCGAAAATTGTTTACAAACATTACGCATTTGTTAAAACCAGGCATGGAGCAAAACAGAACAGACAGAACCTAGGAACTTGCAAAGTTCAACTTTCTAAAGTGAAGACAAGATCAGACATGACTATATGTTGAAAGTGTGTTTGATCTTGCCTTCAGCACATGGGGGGGCACCCCTTGAAAAAGCTAATTTAGAACATGCACACAATTTGGGTCTCAAAATGGACATTAGATGATAAAACACATGCCTAGAATGTTCCAAAGTGCAACTTCCCATCATGGGGATCAATGGACGTGTTTTGGGGGTGCAACCCCTTCACCACACCCACTTTTGTAGTTAGTAAAGTGGTTGCACCCCCAAAACCTTGTCATTCATCCACCATGATGGGAGCTAGCACATGTGGACACAATGTGTGCATCTTCCAAATTTGCCACAGTTCTTAAGTTTCAAATGTTGTCACAAACAGCCACCAATCTGTGTTAATTACTTGGTGCGTTTTCAGATTTTACCTAAAACATCAATGATGTTCTTCAATTTTTGTTGAACATCATTGATGTTTTTCTTTATTTCATCTAGATCTCGATTGCAGACCATTATCTCCCCGATGAGTACGTGTGCACTTTCAGTGGTAAAGTGCGATTCTTCTTCCACAACATCCACGTCACCTAAAAACGACAAAAAAAAATGTCTCTTGGAAATGAGGCAGGCATACATTGATTAGCTTACCAGTAGCTGTGTTCTCCCACACTCGCCTGTTGTGGTGACAAGTTCTCCAAGTTCGATAATCTCTTCTTCCTCCTCTTCCTCCTCTGCTTCTGGTCTTTCCCCTTCTTTGGGAGGTGTGGGTTTTCTGGTTTCCTCAGACGTCCCGAGTCTTCGCTCCCCTATGAGAATGTACAAAAGGAAGATTTAGCACAACAATCTATTGAGGGCAGAAATAGGAAATATCAAACATTGCTTGAAAGAGAGGGACAATATTTTTGGTTGGCCAGTTTCAAATGACAACAACATGAATGTAGTCACTTTGTAAAGGTGCTAAACTTACTACCTTTTTGGTACACCCCTCTAGTATCCACTGGAGCACATGTGTGGAACAGCATAATAAAAAGGGCGTTTGGGTATCCCAGCACTAGTGCTCTAGAGTCCAGATGGGTAAACAGCTACTGAGTGACCTCTCCTTTACATTGATTACATTTGCTTTACATTCTTGATGACATCTCTATTGAGAACAAACTTCCTTTCCCTCCAAACTTCACCAAACCTCGTATTATAAGTGGCCGAATGATCGAGGTTGAGTACGATCGAATGGACACACACAAACATGACAGTGGCAGAAAGATCGAGGTTGAGTACGATCGAATGCACAGACGAACATGAAAGTGGCCATTTTCCAAGGTACAACATTGAAAAAAACAAAACACATGGAGCAGTATGCAAGCAAGAAATCATACACAAAACACAACTACTTACTTTTTTGAAGAACTCGCTTGATCTTTCTGTACTGATCGGGCTCCCTCAGTTTCAGGTCTGACCAGCGTTTCCTCAGTTGTTCCTTGGATCGTTGTACCCCAAAATTATTGTGCAGCCTCCTCACAACTTTATACATGATCTTGGCCTTTCTGACATTTGGGTTGAGGTAAGGCCCATACTTCCCATCATAGTCGCTCCTCTTCAATATGTCCACCATCTCCAACATTTCGCCAAATGACATATTGGAGGCCTTAAATTTCAGACTCCGGGATCGGGACGTTTCTGCCTCCGGCCTTTCCTCGTCCTCCTCCTCGTTGCTGCAATATTTGGGGCGCACCTGCTGTGTCCCCGCCATGTGCTCTCCACACTGCGCCGTAAAGAGAAGGGGGGGGGAATAGACGAGAAAGATCGTCAGGGGCGGGCGGAGTTTCACGCATGCGCACTGTATATAAAACGTCACACGCATGTGTCGTAGCGACGATCTGTGAGACGAGGGGAGAGAAAGCTCACGCACGAGACGAACGCTAGAACGAAGGTACAATTTGAACTTGGTACATAACTAGCCTAGACTGATTAGATCTTGACGCTTCTTTATGGAGAAGAGTAGGAGAGTTTAGCCTGACATTATTTATAGTGTTTTGTGTGGTGTTGTGTCTTGCAGAGATTATGGAGGGCTTCAACGATGTGAGTTTTCTCCCACTCTTCATTGATAAATATAGGGAAATGACCCTATTATGGCAGGCTAAACACCCGATTACGGCAACAAACCAAAAAGGTACGCAGCCATGGAGAAACTTGTGGCATTTGTAAAGCCAAGGATACCCACGGCAACCGTTCGTAAGTTAAGAGTCAAAATTGGCAGCCTGAGGAGTGCGTATTTCAGGGAGCGCAAGAAGGTCCTGAAGTCCCAAGCATCTGGAGCTGCAGCAGATCAGGTCCATGTCCCCAAGCTCTGGTACTATGACAGGCTCCATTTTCTCAAAGACCAGGCTGATGTCACGGAGTCACTCTCGACTCCTCCTTCCACGCTTCCTTCCATGCAGGCCACCCCTGATGAGGCTTCCGAGGAGCAACCTGGGCCTTCCAGTCTGGAAGATGTGGAGGAGCCCAGCTTGAGCCAGGTATAGTAGTTTTGTACCCATTTTTGAGAAAAATGAATGATGTTCACTTAATTCAGGATCCCCAATTGCTTAGTTCCTAACGTGTTTGACATATCAACGGACAGTAGTGTTGGAGACATTTGGGGCAAGAATATAAACTGCAGGGCTGAGAATTGTATGGTTTTCTATTTGTAAACATAGATGAAAATTGTGTGTGTTTGATGAACAAATAACTCAAACTATGTCCCTTTTTCATACACAGGAAGACCTCAGCCAGGAGGTGGCTGTGGAATGTGGCAGTCAGGAGGAGGCAGGGGTTAGTGGCAGCCAAGAGGTGGGTAGTGGCAGCCAACAGGGGGGTAGGCGTAGGAGCCTGACTGTCTCCCAAGTCCCTCCCCTCCGCCTTCCCTACAAAAGGGCGAGAAGGGGGGGGAGGTGGGAGAGTCAGCGCTCCGGGTGATCAGAGAGGCTTCAGCCTCCCTACATGCCACACCCACCTACGAGGAGACCTTTGGCTCCGTGGTTGCAACTAAAATGAAGGATATGGAGGCGGGGCAACGCAACATGTGTGAGGATGTCATCCTCAAGGTCCTAAATAAGGGGATGGCTGGGGGGATGACCCCACTCACACATGTTTGCGATAGTGACCTTGCTCCGCCTCCTCCTCCTCCTTCTGCCACCCCACCAGCACCACAGCCACAGCGTGCAAGGAAGCGTGGAAGGAAGACAAGAGAGTGACTGATGCTGGGGGAAGGGTTGGGCAATTCCTAAAAATATAAAGAAACTTAGGGAGAAAGATCATCTTAATTAGATTCACTCTCCCTACTGGAGAGAGATGTTATGATCTCCAGGCCATGCACCTGTGTGAAAATGATTTCAGCAGGGGGAGCAAACTCAAATCATTGGATATCGGGCCACCTATATGTATCCCTAGATATTTAAACCTATCAACCCAGGAAAGAGGAGTGTTTATAGAGGGGGCAAGGGTGGGAGGGGTGCAACGGAAACTAAAAAAAACATATTCCAGTTTATCTTAATTCCTGAGTGGGTGCCAAACTTCTCTATGATTTGCAAAGCTACTGGCAGGGAGGAGGAGACGTCACTGAGAAAAAGGATCCTGTCATATAAGGATATTTTCTCCTCAATTACCCCTACCTGGATACCCCCCTACATCAGATCCAGCCCGTATCTGCATAGCCAAGGGTTCAACTGCTAATGCAAATTGCCATGGGGTGAGTAGGCATTGCTGCCTCCAGAGGCGGCTCTCTAATTAGGCAAATTAGGTGGTCACCTAAGGCCTCACACTCCCAGGGGCCTCACAAAAGCCTACCATGTCCCAATCTGAAGTCCTGGTGAACCAGAGTCTCGGAATGCCTGCATGGTGTCATGGTTCCTGCGAGCAACACTTCGTATGCCAGCCGCAAACTGGCATCTCTCCCCAGCTGACATACACATATGGAGCCCTGCGCAGTGACCCCTCCTCCTCCTGCTGAAATCCATCCCCCTCACCCCCCAGCACAAGTCTTTTCCCCTCCCAAAGCACCCCCTAGCACATATCCTCTCCTGCCCAATCAAAGAGATGCTGTCTGTGGCTGTAGTGTTTGGTGGATGCTGCAGTAATGTGAGAGTTAGCTTGTCATTACCAATCTATGACCGTCTCCTGTTCTTACTTCTGCAATCTCTGACCATCTCCTGTTTTTATCTCTGCAATCTCGGACCGTCTCCTGTTTTTATCTCTGCAATATCTGTCTGTCTCCTGCTGTATCTTGTTTGCAGTCTCTGACCATCTCCTGTATCATATCTGCAGTCTCTGACCATCTCTTGTATTGTGTCTGCACAGTCTCTGACCATCTCTTGTATCATGTCTGCAGTCTCTGACCATCTCTTTTATCATGCCTTCAGTCTTTGACCATCTCTTGTATCATGTCCGCAGTCCCTGGCCAGCTCTTGTATCATGTCTGCAGTCTCTGACCATCTCTTGTATCATGTCTTCAGTCTCTGACCATCTCTTGTATCATGTCTGCAGTCTCTGACCATCTCTTGTATCATGTCTGCACCATGTGTATGCAAGTTCCCACCATGGTCCCTAAGGGTGTCTTGTGCAGCAGAGACCTGCTGCTCCAAGGAAGGAAGGAAAGAGTCCAAGTCCCTGCGGATGAACTCTATGCTCCTCTGGAGGTGGTCTATTTTGTCAGTGAGTGTTGTCTGGCAAGCCATAATATCTGCATGACCGTGGCCAGGTCAGCTGCTGAGGCCGGAGGGAGAAGTCGGACCCTCCATCTGAGCGGCCATGTGTATAGTAATGGCGCCAGCCTCCTCATCTCCCTCTGGATCCGAAGGATCGGCTGCCAAAGGCTGTGCGACAGGTCTAAGGCTGTGACTTACCCCTGGTCATGTCCCGGGGCAGCTCTGAGGTAGAGGGACCTGGTCGAGGCTGAAAGAGGGTCACCACACCGGATCCGGAGCAGGATAAGAGGTCTGGACTCAGGGGGCTCAATTACAGAGCATCCTCTCCCATCACCATCTTCGACACGCAACCACATTTACGTTTTTGGTTGTAACATGACAACATTTTTACTTTTTTAATGCACTGTATTTGCATAAATGGGCCCTCCTCTAAACTAGGGAAGGTGGGGAGATTGCACTATATTAGTGTAGGTTGTCTAAGGATATAAGAAAAGAAGATGGGTTTTACATAATAGGCAAAAGATGCACTTCCAATGTCTCCCAATTGCACACCTCAATAGGACATGGGTTGTATAAGCCATTGAAGTGGACTTATTTTGGGACGAACACAAGTGATCAGTATTCTGGGCTAGAAAAAAAGTTATACATTTTTTCCTAAACTGATCCTCTCTGTATTGGCAGGAGAAGGTGATGTCTTCCATTTCTTCAATTTGCTAAATTTTTGTCAACCATAGTGACAAAGATGGTGGGGTTTCCTGTTCCCATAAATATGGAATGCAGCTGTCCCTCTAGCTGCATTAAGCAGAGGTATGTAGCAATGTGGACTACAATTGCAAATCATAGTGATTCCCCATCATTTCTATGTACTGTATTGTCCCTCTAGTGCCCAGCATCACTAACTGTGAGCCAATACAAAAGGATTGTGGGATTAGTAGTTCCTCAGAATGGGAATTGCACCCTATGGAAAGGGGATAAAATACTGCGCTAAACCTATATATGTGAGAACAAATAAAGAAGTAACTTAAAGCAGCTAACACACAAACAAACTAAGTCAAAGGCAAATATCAAACAAAATAAATAAAAGCATAAAAAAGCAATGTGGGAAGCTAGGAACGCTGGACCCGAACACCCAAAAGTCCGGTACGGACCCTAACTTTACAGTTCGGGTTCGCTCAACCCTAATGATAATACCTCTTTGGACTGTTTTAGTTTACCATTCACTGGTTTATTTATCGCTGATTATTTACCGTTATAGGTTTGTTTTTCTACACTGATTAGGTGCTCACTCACAGCGCTACACTTTTCGTTTGATAATTGCACCGTATGACTATGCACCCGGACTACATATCCCAGAGATCTTTGCTATCATCAAAGAGAATGTTGGGAAGAGCACAAAAGAGACCAGAGATGTGCCCTATGCTCTCTTCCTCCTGGGCCTGGTGTGTGACGGACCTCTCTGTTCAGGGAGGGTGAGGTTGTGGTAAGGCATTCCAACCCAGCCGGAAAGGGCCCATCACTGCTTGCTGATTATCAGACAACTATTCAGCATCACCCTGATAGTCCAGCATCCTGCACTTTGTGCTGTGCATCGGATTACCATTGCGAGTGGAACTGCAGCAAGGACGCCTCTTCGGAAGGCATTGAATCAGCCTGGTTGTTGGTGAGAGGGTAATTGCCCACCTTTGCGAACCTTTCTTTGTTGCTTAAAAGGGACACTGTGCACAGAAAGCTTTACCCTGGGAAAACACTTTACTGCATCTCTATTTGAACATTGTACACAGGGCTGGATTGGCCTACTGGGATACCGGGACATTTCCCGGTAGACTGCCTGCCCTGGGGCCGATTTGAGCTATGCTGTGGCTGCAGCATAGCTCAAAGCAGAGTCCCGCTGTGTCACGAAGCTCAGTGTGAAAGGTTTAGTCGCGCTGTGACAAAAGTCCCGTCCTCCTCCAAGACCAGCTTGTGTGATAGACACAGTGTTCTGTCTATCACACAAGCTGGTCAAGGAGGAGGGCGGGACTTTTGTCACAGTGCGACTGAACCTTTCACACTGAGCTCCGTGACACAGCGTGAGATGCACGCTGTGCCTGTACATAATCCACTGGCACTAACTGGTGAGGCGGCAATGATTGGCACGGTAAGACAGCAATGATGGCACAGTAAGGCTACATTTATTGGCACAGTGAGGCGGAAATGATTGGCACAGTGAGACGGCAATGATTGGCATGGTAAGGTTGCAATGATGGGCACGGTAAGGCTGCAATGATTGGCACGGTGAGGCTACATTGATTGGCACAGTAAGGCGGCAAAGATGGGCAGAGTAAGGCTACATTGATTGGCACGGTGAGGCGGCAATGATTGGCACAGTAAGGCAGCAATGATGGGCACGGGTAGGCTACATTGATTGCCATGGTGAGGGGGCAATGATTGTCATGGTGAGGCAGCAATGAGGGGCACAGTAAGGCTGCAATGATGGGCACGGTGAGGCGGCAATGATGGGCACAGTTAGGTGGCAATGATGGGCACGGTGAGGTGGCAATGATTGGCATGGTGAGGAGGCAATGATGGGTATGGTAAAGCGGCAATGATGGGCACAGTAAGGCTGCAATGATGGGCACGGTGATGCGGCAATGATGGGCATGGTTGATGCTACATTGATTGGCATGGTGAGGTGGCAATGATTGGCACGATAAGGTGGCAATGATGGGAAAATTAAGGCTGCAATGATGGACACAGTAAGGCTACATTTATTGGCACGGTGAGGTGGCAATGATTGGCACGGTGAGGCGGCAATGATGGGCATGGTTAGGCTACATTGATTGGCACGGTAAGGTGGCAATGATGAGCATGGTGAGGCTGCATGGATGGGCACAGTGAGGCTGCTTTGACGGGCACAGTGAGGCTGCAGTGATGGGCATAGTAAGGTCACCAGAGCCGATAGCCAGAGTTCCAGTTGTCACCCTTGATGATTCCTCTACTTTTACTACTTTTAACTGAAATTTTCTATTTTATATATATATATATATATATATATATATATATATATATATATATAAAAGCCCTATGTGCTTTCATATCTGTCTTATCTATATATAATACGCTCTTCAAATGTGCTTTAAAATGTATGGTTTTTCCCTTTTATGAACAATAAAATAATGACGTTATGATTTTGGGCTGGTATAATGATGCTATGGTGCTGGTATGAAATTATTTCCAGGGCTGGTTTTTATTCCCAGTTCGGCCCTGATTGTACATATACACCTGTCACACTAACCTTTCCAAGAAATACCATTGCCTTGTTCCTGAATATTATTGGATATAGCTCCGACTGCCAGCAAAGACCATCAGGCCTGCAACTGGGACATTACTGTCATTACTACTTAAAGGGCCCTCATACTGTTCTTGTTTAATTGATCTCTCATTAGGAACCCAGAGTGTCAGATGGATTGGAATGTTCCCAGGGTCATGATGGTGAAGATGAGCAGGTAAATCCAAGCAGTCCCCAAGGGGGCAGTGCTACAGGTATAATATGTGTTTTCCTGTATAATTGTTTTGAGAATTCAAATTTTTTTTTTTTTTAGTTTTGGATAAAATAGGAAAGAATCATTTGTTTTAGGATCTCCTGTTCTGCCAGTCATCAGTAACACTGGACTGTCATATCCAGATTTCCTCTCATTTCCTGTTGTTGGAATTCACACCACTGAGATAGCAAAAAAAAAAAAAAAAAACTAATAGGGGTTTCACCCCATACCTACTCTATCCAAAGCAACATGACAAAGGTTTTGGCTATACATACATTTTAAATTTGACTTGGGTATCGAGAGTTTAATGCCATCTGGTCATGAAAGAGTTAATCAGCATCATTTCTCTGCTCTTTTCCCTCATGCAAAGAGATAAGCAAATGCTAAGCTTAATTTTGTCATAATGTTGTCCTTCATTCATAATGTATAATGTGTGATAAACATTTGACTTTTCAATGTGGCGGGTCCCGTTTGGGGACCACTGTACCAATGATTAAAGAGCTCTTAGGAACTAAAACCGCCAAAGATCAATAGGTTGCTTGGCTGTATAAATCCCAACTTATTGTGTGTATTTTCATTTCTAGGCTTACGTAGTTATCATCTCCATTCATCTGTTCCTTGCAGTACCAAAATCACAGCTATTATTTTTCATTTGTCAGTTATTACACACAACTGCATAAGTGATAGCCGAGCAATGTATTGTGCAGTCAGTGATTTAATAAGGAAGAAGTGTCTACAATATTTGTGATTTTATTAGATGCTGATAGAGAGTGATGGCTTGGAATTGAATATAAAAGCACTATTAAGGTGTGAACAATGAAAAATGATACAAATTAGGCATGACTGATAGCTCCTGCATTATCTAGTACTGTAAATAAAAAGCTGCACAAGTTTTGTTTTAGACAGCTTTATTACTCTATATTTTACAGTTTATTAAGTATAGTTATGTTAAACTAAAACCCACATAGTATTTTTAGTAAATAGATGTGTGAGTTATTATTACAATATTTACTTTAATTTGTACACAATTTGACGCAACTTTACATGCTTGCTGCTTACTATGTTGTTGCTTGTATTGAAATGGAAACTAAAACGAGTTTTTGATGAATTTGATTTTGATTTTATTTATTTATTTATTTATGAATAAGTTATTAACCCCGTCCAAGAGTTCATTGAAGCCAGACCAAATTTTGTAGAATTAGTAGGTGTTGGTTGGCCTAACTGTGACGGATCCTGTACTCAAGGTGTCCGCCGTAAATGTTTCCTAAGTCCTGGAACATGAGTCCAATGGATCTGGCTTTAGGAACCTCCAAAACTAGACAACACCAGTCTTGGAGTACATCAGGAATTATCTTTATTTGACATGTCACACACATATATACAGCCAGATGACTAAAACCTAACCTAATTAGCATGAGCTAATTATCTTAATCAACACTGGACTCCTTCATTCAATTGCAGGGTTAATTAGCACACACAACAATAGGTGAAACACTCCTACAAGCCAGACTATACTCATTTACACAACAGACAGGCTGGCTGGAGTTCATGACATTAGCATCTCTTGCTAAGATGCCAAATACATATACAGAGTCTGTGTCTTGGGGGCCAGCATGGACCTGAATCCAAGTAACACCAGCTCAGGGGTCCCCAGGCATGCAGCTCAAAGAGCACCGTTCCCCCAAATGCCAGGGCCCATAATCGCAAGGCAATAGGCTTGCATTCAGTCCCCTCCAACAGCCTCTGTCCCGGCTAGGTCTGTCACACTAACAATAACACATTGGGAAAGTTTATTAAAGCATTAGAGGATGTTCACTTGGCAACATCAATGTTTATTCATAAAGTGAAGCTATGCTCACTTTCAATACTCACCAGTTAGCAAAAATTATTTTGTTTTAAAGCAGACCCTCAATGACAAACGCAAGGGAGTTAACTTACTAAAACTAGAGCGTGCAAAATTTGAAGCAGCTGAGCATGGTAGCCAATCAGTCTCTAACTTGTTCAATTAAGCTTTGACAATAAAACCTGGAAGCTGATTGGTTTCTATGTAGAGCTGCACCAGATTTTGCACTCTCCAGTTTTAGTAAATCAAACCCAAAGTCTTTTTTGGCAGCCCCCTGCCTCCTAACACAAATGGCTTTAAAAAACAATATGTAAACGAACCATGCACCCTTGCAACCCCCCCCCCCCCAAAAAAAAAAAAAAAAAACTTGGTTCTGGCTTCTGATGGGTGACCTATGGGGATGCACTCCAGTCCATTGCATTCTCACAGGGTTTTGAGCTCCCAATGAATCTCAGAAATGTTGAAGGCCAGGGGTGACATCTTTTTTGAGGGGGGGCAAAGGATTTGTTTACATATGGCTTTTTAGCTTTTTAATCACTTTCCAACCATCTCACTTCCAGAGGCGTAGCTTGCAGCTTGTGGGCCCCAATGTAAAAGTTGGTAAAAGTTGACCTGCCCCCCCCCCCCACTACCACCTGCCAGGATCCTGCGTGCCAGGATACTCCAAGTGGCTAGTGTTAGCATCAAATCAAATAAGTGCAAAGCAGCAGAAAAGATAAATTAATAAAAAAACACATACATACAGCACAAAGATTCAATATATAAAAAGGTTGAATAACCCTCCTGGGTTGGGGGCCCAGATCAACAGTGCTGTAACAAGGGAAAAAAAGTGATGTAATGTTTCAATAATTAATCAATAAATGGTTAATAGAAAACCACAGAAAAAGGCAAGTAATTAAATTAATGAAAGCAGCAATAAAATATTAATAAATATTAATAAGACTAAGATAAAAATAAATAACCCTACTGGGTAGTGAAACCTAGATCCCCGGTGCTACAAAAAAAAAAGTGCTTAACACACTAAAAAAATTGTGCAAAAAAGCAACATATAAATAGCAATTTCATAGATGGCCCTCATGGATTGTGAATCCAGATCCCAAATGTAAAAAGGGTGTAATATGTGCGAACGGTAAATGTTTTTACAATTACATATAGAGGTGAAAGTCAATCAATCTAAGGATACATATTCCTTTAAAGTGTTCATATTTACTAGCAAGAAGTGTCCAATAATACAGTTAGAAAAGTGTAGAAACAAGATCCAGTGATGTTCCAGGTGCTCTGGCAAACAAAACCTTGGTGCACTGTGATCAAACTCCCTAGCACCATCCGAGATCCACTCTGTGTGTTCTAGCAGCTCACCTTAAAGCGGAGCTCCAGGCTCCTTCAGAAAAAATTTAAAGTCAGCAGCTACAAATACTGTAGCTGCTGACTTTCATTATATGAACACTTATCTGTCCAGGGGTCCCGCAATGGCAGCAGATTTTTTTCCATTGGCTCTCAGGGGCTGCTGTTGCTACTGTTTCTAAGGGAAACCAGCAGTTAAACCCTGTGGTTTCACAGTTGGTTCCCTACTGTGCATGTGCTCCCGAAAGGTGGCAAATGTGGCAGCAGATGGTGGGAGGGCAATAAGCGGAGCTTCCACTTCTGCTTTAATAAAAGACCAAGAAGGTCTGACAGCGCCTGTATTAAAAAAACACTCCTCACAGCAACTTCTTGCATCTCATGCACAAGATAGGGGAGATCTCATAGCACTTTATATCCAGTAATAACTTCCAATAGATCTTTAGATATCCTCCTCTCATCAATGGTCATATGCAATAAGAACAATCCTCATGGTGTAGCATGCAGAGGCGGATCTAGACTTTGTGAGGCCTTAGGCAGAACTTAGACATGAGGCCCTACTCATGTTCATAATGAGAAAAATAATTCAAGCAATAAAAAATAACTATGTCCCCCCACAGCGCTGCCGGCTTCCCTCCTCTTCTCTCCCGCTGACTGCGGAGATCTTCAGGAAAAGGGTCAAATATGTCATTTACCGGCCCCTTTCTTTTCTAAATGAACACAGTGAGTGTGTGACTGTGTTTACTCGCTTCGGTTTATGAATAGGGGGAGCCTCTATCTCCTGTTCATGCAATGCAGCTGAGGTGGCAGAGAAAGGGGTTTGGGAATCTGTTTCCTCAGTCCCTTTCTCGGTCTAAAAAGTGAGACTTCAGGGGTCTGTTTAGACCCCTGATGTCTCACCAAAGAAGCCAAATAACTCTCAATAAAAAACGTAATTTTATTTAAAAAAAAAGTTAAATAGTAATAAAACCATTGTAAAAATAAAAAAATCAGACTAAAATTTCTAATTAGACTAAAAAACCATGCCCAATATGTAGCATAATTGAGCCACGGTCACTATATGCCACAGGTCACCATCTCCCTAGTAGGGGCCCCAGTGCGTTACTTTGCCCATGGTGCTATTATGATGGCACTGTACAATGGTGTGTAGGAGAGGAAAGTGGAAGGTATGACAGTGGGTTGTATGTACATTAGAGGGGTTTGAAGTGTATGTTGATGGATAGTATGTACATTAGAGGGGTGTGGAATGTATGGCGGGGGGGGGGGTAGTATGACATGAGAGGGGTGCAGAGTGTATGTGGGGGATAGCATGTACATGAGAGGAGTGCGGAGTGTATGGTGGTGGGTAGTACGTACATGAGAGGGGTGTGGAGAGTATGTGGTGTGGGTAGTATGACATGAGAGGGGTGCGGAGTGTATGTGGTGGGTAGTTTGTACATGAGAGGGGTGTGGAGTGTATGTGGGGGGTAGTATGTATATGAGAGAGGTGTGGAGTGTATGGTGGGGGGGGGGTAGTATGTATATGAGAGGGGTGTGGAGTGTATGGTGGGGGGTAGTATGAACGACAAGCATCCCAAGCCTCGTTCTTGACAGCCAATCCCAGATGCTGGCCGGAAGGAATGGCAGCTTGTCTTCCATGTCTCACTGTGGATAGCCAATCACAGGGGTGGAGCCCGGATATGCGTAAACGGTCCATCAGCCAATGCAGAGTACACAAATGGGGACCAATCATCAGTCTGGTGTATGTCAGGTGACCTGTGGCTAACCTGACTGGAAGCATGACAAATGCCTTCATCGTAATGTGACGAACTGGTCAAATGGGGCTGTCAAATCAAATTTCTCAAATAAAAACAATAAAAAATTAGAAAAAGTAAGTGTTTACAGTGATGTTGAGTAGGGATCATGTCTCTTAATGTACCATTAGGTCCATACCTAGGAACCAAAGTACTATCATATATTACTAACCCTACTGTTAACCCAGAAAGCTTAGAATAGAAAGAACAGTTGGCAGAACCATTTAAGCTTGATTAATGAAGGCATTAAGAGGAAGTAAACCCCAGATTTTTTTTTTTAAATTATATAATGCAGCAATGTATATAGAAGTCTTAAATGCGAAAATGTCACTAAAACGAGGTTTGTAAATACCTTTTTTTGTTTTTATAAATTTTCTCTTCTTCTGAGAATCGGCTGCGCCATCTTTACTATGGATTGCCTGCTCTTGTGTGGACGTCATTTCCGCCCTTCCTTTCCTTCCCTGTGTTAATCTCGCGCATGCGCATGCGGGATTGCGGTCGTGTGTAAACCAAGCCTCTATCCAGGAAGGTGAGGAGGAGGGCACAGTATAGCGAGGCTTCCTTTCCTGTGCCATTCAGAGTGAAAGGAAAAAAAAAACTGGCATGCTGTGGATAGTGAAACGGCACACACTGGGCATGCTACGGACTGGGCATGCGCCGGTGACATCTTTACAGATTGCAGGATGGATTGTGAAAAAACTGTTCTATGCAGATTATAATGAGCTGAAGTTGAAATAGAGGCTTTACAACCACTTTAATGTCCCAATCTATGTTCAACCCATAAGGTGAATAATATTTTACATTTTTTTTTATCAAAACAGCGTTTATTGAGCACAAAAAAAATATATAGACATATGGGTGAATAGTGCAACAGGCACTACATTTACGAATCAATCCAATTGACATACATAGAAGCATGACATAAATACGGGGAAAAGGTGCTTGCATAGTAAAGTCCATTGGGTAGCTGAGCAGTGCGAGGCGGGAAGGGGGTGGGGGGTCCAGGAGGGGGCCATGGGGTTACCAAAGAGAAGCGTATCTAGCCTTCTGCATCACAGGTGGAGGCATCCTTAAGCCATCTATCCCATATTTTGTGATATTTATTAGGGCAGCCCCTGTGAATGTAGAGTACTCTTTTATAGGGGAGAGTGGTATTGACAGCTCTAATCCATTGTTGTAATTGTCCCCCTCATCCACATCCTGGCGTTCTGCAACCTGGCAAGGAACAATGTTTCTTGCAGAAATATATTTAAGTATTTTTCGCCTTCAGAGAGTGAGAGGAGCCCCAGCGCACACTGACAGGGGCAGAGGGACAGTGGGGAGCCCATGCGATCAAGGAGGAACTGGACCACCTGGTTCCAGAACCCCATGTATGGACAGACAATTCCACAGTAGGAGGAAGAAGGAGGCGTTAGGGTGGCTGCAGCTGGGGCAGTTGGGGTTATGTTCATGCCTATATTTGGATATGCGGTAGGGCGTCAGGCATGATCTGTGGAGGATATATAGATGGGTGAGGTGGTCAGAGAGTTTAGGAGAAACTATTTTGCAGTTATTGAGGGCCTCCTCCCAGTCCTCGTCCATCCCAGGTCAGACTCCCAGCGTGATTTCAGTTGGTGGGCGGTGGTGGTCGATTTGGGAGATCAATTTCTTGGGGTCTTTTCCTGAGATTATGTCCACCAATAATGGAACCTCAAGAGCTGGGATGGAGTCACCAAACTGTGTGTTAAGTGCGTGCCGGAGTTGAAGGTATCGGAAGAACATGTGGTTGGGTAAAGCGAAGTTATCTTTGGGTGTTTGGAATGACTTAACCGAACCGTGAGCTACAACTTGCGACAAGTAGATGACACCCTTGTCAATCCACAGTCCATGATCAGGAATAGAGGCAAGTTCAGGCAGGTGTGGGTTGTCCCAAAAAGGTGTTTGGAAGTGAGGGGAGGGTTCCCCACCAAGGCGCATGGCGAGTTGCCAGATCTTACAGTGGTGTAGCAACATGTGCCTCCCATCACCGGTTCAGGGTGGACCTCGGGATCTGCAGAACAGGATCTGGAAGGGGTGGGACAGTGGGCCGGGGGCTTGGAGGCAAACTAGGGTGGAATAACGGGCTCTGTCAGAGTGATTGAAATAAAAGAAGTGAGAGATTTGGCACGCTATGTAATATGTAGAGAGGTCGGGGAGTGCAGTGCCGCATAAGTCAGTCAGGCATTTCAGGACCTGCCATGACAATTTGTGTTGAGAGGAGCCCCATATGAACGTGTTAAGGATAGATTCCATGGATTTAAATATACGTGGGGGAGGTATAGCGGGGCCTGCCAGAAAATGTAAAGTAATTTGGGGAGGAAAATTATTTTGACCAAGTTAATTTGGCCCATGACCCCTAGAGGGAGACGGGACCATATCTGCATTTTGGTTTTTAAGGTGGCGAATAGGGGTTCAATATTGAGGGTAATGTAGTCAAGGAGGGAATGGGAGATGTGGACACCCAGGTATTTAATGGTGCTTGCTCTAGCCAAAGGGAGTGCGGCTTAATCAGCAGTGGGGGCACCTATGTCTAGAGGGAGAATTTGAAACTTGGTCCAATTTATCTGAAGCCCAGAGAATGCCCCAAAGGCTGTAATAATTCGTAGGGCAGTCTGCAGTGAGGGGCCAGCATCAGCGAGGTAAAGGAGCATGTCGTCAGGGTAAAGGCTGATTACCTCTGTCAGGTGAATAAGATTTTAATTGATGTATCCAGAAAGTCTCAAGCTTAGAAACTCCTCTCAGACACGATTCAACCCTCCAGTGGGGGATGAATTTTTCTATGATTTGCAATTTGGGGACTGTGGGTTTTTTATTATGGTGGTGAAGGTAGTGTCTGGGCACACTGTGGTTAATGCGGCATTTTTTTAATACTTGCTATATGTTCGTTTACCCTTATAGAGAAGGTACGTATAGTTTGCCCTACGTACTGCTTCTTACAAGGGCAGGTAAAGGGCAGGTAAAGGGCATTAGATAAACGATATAGGGAGTAGCACATGTAGTGAAATGTTTCATTTGATAGAGACGTCGTAGTCCACATAAACGTTTCTGTTTTTCTTCAGCCAAAAGTGTTGTGCATGCAAACATTACACTTTTGGCATGGATAGTAACCCTTCAAATTGTGAAAAAATTAGGGTGCAATAGGAGGGTGTGGTGGGTAGTATGACATGAGAGGGGTGTGGAGTGTATTTGGGGGGTAGTATGTACATGAGAGGGGTGCAGAGTGTATGGTGGGGGTAGTATGTATATGAGAGGGGTGTGGAGTGTATGTGGGGGGTAGCATGTACATGGGAGGGGTGCGGAGTGTATGTGGGGGGGTATTATGTACATGACAGGGGTGCGGAGTGTATGTGGGGGTAGTATGTACATGAGAGGGGTGCAGAAGTAGAGAGAAGTTAGTAGAGAAGTAAAGTAGTAGTGAGAGAGTAGTAGTAGTAGTAGGAGAAGTAGAAAAAGTAGAAAGTAGTGTAGATGAAAGAAGTAAGAAGAGTAGTAGAGTAGTAGAGAAGAGTAGTTAGAGTGAAGTAAAGTAAGTTAGTAGATGTAGCACAGTAGTGAAGTTAGTAAGTAAAAAAGAAGTAGTAGTAAGAAGAGTAGTAGAGTTAGTAGTGAAAAAAAAGTAGTAGTAAGTAGTAGCAAGTAAGAGTAGAATAGTAAGTAGTGTAGAAGTATAGTAGTAGTTTAGTATAGTAAGTTTGTAGAAGTTAGAGAAGAAGTAGTTAGCAAGTAGAGTAAGTGAGTAGTAAGGAGTATGAAGTAGAAGAGAAAGTAAAGTAGAGTAGTAAGAGTAGTTAGAGTATGAGTAAGTAGAGTAAAAAGATGAGAGTAGTAGAGTAGTAGATGAGTAAGTAGTAGAGAGTAGTAGTAGTAGCAAGAGACGAAGAAGTAAATGAGAGTAGTAAGAAAGAAGTAGAGTAGTAAGTAAGTAGAAAGAGTTAGTGTAGGTAGAAGAAGAGAGAGTTATAGAGAAGAAGTAAGGTAGTAGTAGCACATAGAGAGCCAAAAGTAGAAAAGTGTAGGAAGTAAGAGTAGAGAGTAAGAGTGTTAGTTATAGTAAGTAAGTGTAGTATAGTAAGTATGAAGAAGTAGTAAGAAAAGTAGAGTAAAGAGTAAATGAGTAAAGTTAAGAGTAGTTAAAAAAAAAAAAAAGAAGTAGTAAAGTGAGTGTTAAGTAGTTGAGTCGTAGTAGAGTAAGTTGTAGTAAGTAGTAGTTAGAAGTAGAAGGAGTAAGAGTAGAGTGTAGCGTAGTAGTAGTGGTAGTAGTTGGTAAGGGTAGTGTGTGCAATAGCGTAAGTAGTTAGTAGAAAGTAGTAGTAGATGAGTAGTGGTTAGAAGTAGAGAAAATAGTGAGTTAGATGAGTTTTGAGTAGTAAGTTTGTTGTGGTGTAGTATAGACAGTTGTGAGAGATGAGGGTAGTGGTAAGTGCAAGTTAGTTGTAGTAGAACATGTTAGTAAATAGTGAAGGGCACAGAGATGTAGAGAATAGTTGAGTAGTAGTAGTAGAGAAGGTAAGTAGTAAAGTAGTAGAGAGTGAGTTAATGTAAGAGAGAGGTAGTAAGAAGAGATGTACATAGAGACGTAAGAAAAGTAAGAGTAAGAGTTAGTAGTTGAGTTAAGGGGTGCAGTAGTAGTAAGAGTTGAGTATGAGGTATGAGAGTAGTATGGTGGAAGGGTATGGCTTAGATTCCTACATAGTAGTAAGAGAAGTAAAGGAGTAGTGTAGTTAGGGTTGTTAAGTAGTTGTGTATAGTAGTGAGTCAGTAAAAGTAGTAGTAGTAGAGTTATAGAGAGTAGGAGGGTGTGGTAGTTGTATGTATGTAGAGAAGAGAGGGGTATGTTGGTAGCATGTTACATGGGAGGGTAAAGTTTGTAAGAAGACCTATAAAGTAAGTAGAAGTAGATGCTCGTAGTAAGTAATTGTTAGTTATGTTGGAATGAAGTAGACAAGAAAAGAGTGTAAGTATGTGGGGGGAGTAGTATATGTGCAGAGCTAGTGTAAGAGTATGAGTAAGTAGTAGAGTAGTAGTAGTGGAGAGTAATAAAGAAGTAGAGTAAGTAGATTAGGGAGAGTAGTAGAATAAGTAAAAGTAATAAAGTAGTTAGAAGTGTAAAAGAGTAGTAAAAGTTAGTATTTAGAGTAGTAGTAAGTAAAGAAGAGTAAGAGAGTTAGTGTAAGAGTAGAAGTAGTAGTAAGAAAGAGTAAGAGTAGCCAAAGAGTAGAGTAGAAAGTAAGTAGTAGAGCAAAGTTGAGTAAGTAAAGTAGAGTATATGAGTAAAGTGAGAGTAGTAAAAGAAAAAGTAGTTAGTAAGAAGTAGAGGTAAGAGTAAGTAAGTAGTTATGTAATGTAGTAGTAAGTGTAGTATGTACATGAGAGGGGTGCAGAGCGTATGTGGGGGTAGTATGTACATGAGAGAGGTGCACATGGTAGAAAAGTGTATGTGGTGTAAATGAGACCTGATTTATTGCTACATCACCGCAGAGGCCACTTTGCAGTGGCATGCATAGAGCAACTGAAGTTAGCAGAACAGAACCAGAACTGGCCTCCCAGCCTGCTGCAGACACTGCTCTCACCGCCCCTCCCCCATCTCAATTCACTGCACACAAGTCCCTGCACAAAGCTGCCAGCTCACCTCTCTCCACACGGCAGAACAAACTTGTCTCCTGCATGCGCATGCATTGCATGCCTTCTGGGTTCAGCAGCGGCCGACAGCTCCGCCTCCACCTCTATCATCTGTCTGCAGGTGGCGCAGCATGGAGGACACAGAGGGGGCACTGGAGAGAGCAGAGAGTGGCAGAGGGAAGAAGCTTCAGGTCGGCGCGGCGCTGATCATATAGCAGCACTGCGGCTGGACACTAGGAGAGACCCTTGCTCATCCATCTGGCTCGCTCAGTGGGGACACAGCACGTGATGTTTTCTTTGAGTTCCCTGCAGTGCAATCTGGGAGTTGTAGTCTCTGCAGAGCACCAGCACCACCAGAGTGCCAGTCTGTCTGTGCTGTGGAGAACTACAACTCCCGCCATGTACTGGGGCCACCGAGTGGACTTTTGGGGCTATTGGATGCAGCCGACTCGCCGAGATGATGTATTGTTGTTTTTCTTCTACCTCGTCCACGGACCGCGGTGGCTCAGCTCAGACAGTCTGTGTGCAGCGCTCGCTCGATTACCCCGCCGGGATGCTTGGGCACACTGACCGTGATCCGTCAGGCAAATAAGGTGGCCGCGAGGCCCTTGTGAGGGCGGAGCCTAAGGCGACCACCTAATTTGCCTAATTAAAGAGCAGCCTCTGGTAGTATGATATGGTAAAGACTGGAAGCTTGAGGTGCCCTATTGTGATCTTCCTATGCCATTTTACATCTATTTATATGCAAGTTATTGATTATGAAAAAAAAAATCTATTTTAGACTACTATACACAATGAGTATTGTTCTTATTGCATATGACCATTGATGAGTGGATGAGAGTAGGATATCTAAAGATCTATTGGAAGGAATTACTGGATAGCAAGTGCTATGAGATCCGAGGAGATGCTGTGAGGGGTGTTTCTATGTAATACAATCGCTGTCAGACCTGTGTGGTCCCCCTCCGAGGAATGACAAATGCTCCCCCCTCCAGGTAATGATAAGTGCATATAAACAACAGAAAGACTGAATTACTCCTGCGCTTGTGAAGGTGCTACTGGTATAGGGTGGTAGTACTTTCAAAGGCAGTGAATTTAACAAATGATCGTGCGTGTCCCACTGCCTAAACTGACCAGGGGTGGTCCGAAAAGAGCCAGGTGAATGAGAAAAGATGGAAGGCGCATGATCTGACGCTTTGATCAAAAAATAAGTGCCCCTGTCCTGATAATTACACATGACATGTCCCCCCTCCTCCTCCCACCATCCTAGTAATGACATGCTACGCTCCCTCAACTCTTCTAACTGTCTGAGTTTTGGCAGTCAGGACAGGTGCTGTGGGGGGGGGGGGGGGCAGTGTGTGTGTGTGCTATGCCTGTTCCCACATTTAGAGAACACTCCTCGCATGTCTCTTACCTGAGTTACTGAAGTCTTGTCCTGGCTCTCAGGCGGCTCGCTCCTCCTCTCTGTTTGTCTGTGTGGGCCGTGGCAGCTCACTGTCCCCTGGCCCCTGCCATTGTTAGCAGGGTGAGCACACTTCCAGCAGCAAGCATCTTGCTTGCTAATTCGCGATCCAGGATGCCGGGAACTCATACTTCTCTCCTCCAGCCAATGGGAGAGGGGGAGCGGTGTGGTCTGGGGGTCTGGGAAGAAGGCAAACTAGAAGCTCAGCTGGGGATTGCAGAGCTCAGCTGGGGCCCTGGGAGACACAAGGCGGACCAGACCTGGATTCTGTTTCCAGGATTTTGTGATTGTAATATGCAGCATGTAAGATGACAGCTCATAGCAGGGAGCTGTGGGCCCCCTGGAGCTGAATGCGGGGTTGCTATGGCGACTCTTGCACCCCTTCACGCTACACCCCTGCTTAGAAGTATGGTGGCAAAGAGCCCTCACTGCGCTGGATCATGTATTGGATATTGTAATGGAAATTTGTAAGTTCTGTATATAATTGTATTCTATTTTGTATGTATTGCACACTGCCCTCACTGTGCCCATGGCACTAATAATGTTTTCAGTACATGTTTACATTCTTTCGAGTCCTGATTAGAATTAGTCTGCCTACGATACGCCCCTTGTTACCATAAACATACAATTGTAATATTAATGTGATACCTACGTAATCATGTGTATAAAAAGCTTCAATTGCGTCATAATAAAGGAGAACGGTTATTTGGAAAGATGCTGAGCGTATCTTTTGTGTCTGTTCCCTACTGCAGTAGTTATTATTAATTTGGAACCACTAATCAATATGAGGATAGGAGTTGCCTATCTATAAATTTCCAGGTCAGATGGCGAGCCAGCCAGGAGGGGTTAAAAGGTGACCCTGAGTATCCAAAACGAGGAGCTTGAGACGATCCGGGAATTTCTGTTAATCAGCAGGCTGAGGTAAGCCTTTTGCTTACATTTGAGTTATCAGACTTCCTTGATCGGCATTTTCGGGACAAAGGGTACCTATTTTACTCCCCTTAATTGAACTGTATTGATTGGTGGTTATATGTTATGTTGTCACTGTCTACTGTCCATCGGAGTGTTATAGATAAGAAAGGGAAGAATAGTGCTGTTCACAGGTATATGTAGTACATCTGCTAGATAATGTAGTTTAGAGGCAAGAAGGTATAGGCACACGTAGAGAAGACTGGCCAGTCATTATGGGCATTAAATTAAGTAAGGGAATGAAGGGTAAGAGACCCTCAAAAATGCCCAGCGCAAGAGGAGTGCTATATATGAACCGAAGGTGCGGTTCCGCCTATACTGAGCCCCTAGATTAATGGTTAAAGTGGACATGGATCCACAATGGGTAACTGGGCTACCACCGAAGTCCACAGGGACTAAGAATCATGCAGAGTAAACAGCTAGAGAAACAGCTATCTATGTGAGCAGGATGGATCAAGGGTGACAATTAACACTAGACAGAAAGGGACATTTCCATGTTAAGTTGTGGGATGAATTTGGGGTTAGGCACTACAACTAGTAAAGTCAAGAAACAGAGAAATTAAAGTTAAAACAGAATATTTTATATGTTCTCAGAGAGGGAAGATGGGATGAGCACTATGGCTGCCCATCTGATCATAGAAAGTACAGTATGTGAAGTATGGTTATTACAATACATTGGATGCAAAGGATATCAGAACAAAATAAGGAAAGCATAAATTAAGCAAGGAAGTAATTAAAAGAGTTAAAAGAAAGTGAGATAATGTCCCATCACCCACAGGACTTCTAGTGTGTTAGTCCCATCACACACACAGAGCTATATTTTGTTCACACAGAGCTCCTATAGGACTATTTTCTTTGCAGAAGCACCCATAGGACTTCTAGTGTGTTAGTGGCATCACACAGGACTTCTAGTGTGTCTAGTGGCATCACACAGAGCTCCTCTATTTTCTTTGCAGAAGCACCCATATGGATTCTAGTGTGTTAGTGGAAGCACCCACAGGACTTCTAGTGTGTTAGTGGCATCACACAGAGCTCCTCTATTTTCTTTGCAGAAGCACCCACAGGACTTCTAGTGTGTTAGTGGCATCACACAGAGCTCCTCTATTTTCTTTGCATAAGCACCCACAGGACTTCTAGTGTGTTAGTGGATCACACAGAGCTCCTCTATTTTTCTTTGCAGAAGCACCCATAGGACTTCTGGTGTGTTAGTGGCATCACACAGAGCTCCTATATTTTCTTCTCAGCAGCACCCACAGGACTACCGACTACAATGGCTGGAAGACCGCCAAGGGGAGGCAGAGCGTGCAGAGCAAGAACACAGGGCAGGCAGGCTCTGTTTCTAGTGGACGTGGCCGTGGACGTGGTCGTGCATCGTCATCAGCACGTGGTCATGGGACACGCGCGTCTTTGTTTTCGGCAGCTGGACATGTGGAGCCGCATCATGCTGAAGGCTTGGTAGAATGGATGACCAAGCCCTCCTCATCCTCCTCATCCTCTCTCACCAGGCTCAGGGTACTGACAGAGAATCATCAGCCACCCCTTCCCTAGACACCATGTCCTCCTGAGGAGTCCCCCCGAACTCTTTGAGCACAGTGTTGGGTACATGCTCCAGGAGGATGCCCAACGATTCGAAGGCTCGGATGACGATACCCAGCTTGAGGAATCTGGCAGTACAGTTCCACCAGCTGCAGCTTACTGCCAGGTTTGCTCTAGTGGTGAAGAGGGAGGGGATGATGAGTCACTGACTCCACGTGGGTGCCTCAAGGGAGAGAGGATGAGGAGGAGGACGAGGAGGAGGAGGATGCGGCGTCACATGTCCACGAGGCAGGATGCCCCCTGGAGGCCAGGTAGAGGCCAGCACTGCAACTGTACAACACCGCAGAGCTCCGCCTGTGCAGGGCGCTGCCTCTGCACGTTATCAGAAAAGTTCTTTGGTGTGGGCCTTTTTTGAGACGAGTGCAGCAGATCGCACCACTGCTATTTGCAATATTTGTCTCAAGCGTATCTCGCGTGGCCAAAACATCAGCCGCTTGGGCACGACAAGCATGACCAGACATATGGCGACCTGCCATGCAGCTCGTTGGCAGGCACACATAAAGACCCACACCAAAGAACTAAGCGGACCTCTCCTTGCTCCTCCTCAGCTGGGATCTCCATCCCCACTACACCTTCAGTCCTCTCTGAAAGCTGCTCTGACAGCCATCCACATGCCCAGCGGTTGAATGCTAGCCTTGCTAAATTGCTAGCACTTCAACCAAGTACTTGCAGTACACCAATGTCCATGCCTCGCTGGACAGGGCGGTCAGCGGTAAATATTACCGCTGACTCATGGTCCAGCAGGCATGGACAGGGACGGTACCTTTCTTTCACGGCCCATTGGGTCACTCTATTGGCAGCTGGGAGGGATGCAGGACAAGGTGCAGTAGTGTTGGAGGTTGTTCCGCCACCACGCCTCCAAAACGCGACTACTGCTACTGGTTGTGACACCTCTCTCCTCCACCCCCTCCTCTTCTTCTTCCTCCAGTGCTCTGTCCTTGGAACCAGCGGTGCTCCGTAGGCGTACAAGGGGCTACGCAAGTACGCAGGCAAAAAGATGCCATGCCGTGCTTGCGCTGGTGTGTTTGGGGGACAGGAGCCACACTGGGCCAGAGGTTCTGGCAGCTCTGCAGGGGCAGGCCGAGAGGTGGTTGACGCCACGTCAGCTTAAGCCAGGAATGGTCGTTTCTGACAATGGCACCAACCTCCTCTCCGCCCTGCGACAGGGGCAGCTCACCCATGTGCCCTGCATGGCTCACGTCCTCAACCTGGTGGTGCAGCGGTTCTTGGGCAGGTTCCCAGGCTTACAGGATGTCCTGAGGCAGGCCAGGAAAGTCTGTGTGCATTTCCGCCGATCTTATAATGCCAGTGCTCGGCTGACTGAGCTGCAAAAGGAGCTGAACCTGCCCAAGAACCGCCTAATATCTGACATGCCCACCAGGTGGAACTCAACGTTGGCCATGCTGCAGCGACTGCACACGCAGCAGAGGGCCATCAATGAGTACCTTTGCGACTACGGCACCAGGACAGGGTCAGGGGAGCTTGGTTTTTTTTCCCCACGTCAGTGGAGCATGATCAGGGATGCATGCACTGTCCTCTCACCATTTGAGGAGGCCACGAGGATGGTGAGCAGTGACAGTGCATGCATCAGTGACACTGTCCCTCTTGTCCACCTGTTGGAGCATACGCTGCGTGGGATAATGGACAGGGCACTTGAGGCAGAACAGAGGCAGGAAGAGGAGGACTTCCTTGCCTCTCAAGGCCCCCTTTATTCGGACAGTGTTCCTTCTGTCCCACCCATCACACAGGAAGAGGATGAGGAGGAGGAGGAGGAGGAGGAGGGATTGTGTGAGCATGGAGGTGGAGCCTGGCACTCAGCATCAGCAGCAGCAGTCTTTTAGGGATGATGTACAGTCCCAACAAGCCAGTGGACTTGTACGTGGCTGGGAGGAGGTGGCTGGCGATCATGTCATCCTCAGTGACCCAGAAGACTCCGGACCGAATGCCTCAGCTAACCTACGCTGCATGGCCTCCCTGATCCTGCAAAGCCTGCGGAAGGATCCTCGTGTTCTTCGGATCAAGGAGAGGGACCATTACTGGCTGGCCACTCTCCTTGATCCGCGGTACAAGGGTAAGGTTGCGGACCTTATCTTGCCGTCGCAGAGGGAGCAGAGGATGAGACATCTCAGGGAGGCCTTGCAGAAAGGTCTGTGCAACGCGTTCCCAGAAACTGGGAGGCTACAAACTCCTGGTCCTGGGCGACGAGTTGCTGAGGCTTCGGTCAGTGGCAGAAGGAGCGGTGGGGAAGGTGGACGTCTGACCGATGCGTTCAGACAATTTTTTAGTCCGCAGCCCCAAGGTATGATCGGTTCCAGCAACCAACGCCAGCGTCTGATATACATGGTGCAGGAATACCTTGGGGCAAGGTCAGACTTGGACACCTTTCCCACCGAAAATCCTCTGGCTTACTGGGTCCTGAGGATGGATCACTGGCCAGAGCTTGCACAGTATGCAATTGAGCTACTGGCCTGTCCTGCCTCCAGCGTTCTTTCCGAACGCACATTCAGTGCTGCTGGAGGATTTGTGACTGATCATAGGGTGCGCCTGTCCACCGCCTCGGTTGATCGACTGACATTCATCAAAATGAATCAGTCTTGGATCACCACCAGCTACCAGGCACCTGAGGCGGATATAACCGAATAATTTTTAATGTCACATCCCTTCAAGACTGCCTATGCTGATGCTGAGTGACTGTCCTCTTATGTTCACTGACTATCCTCTTCCTCCTCCTCAATGATCCATGCCACCACACCAGTGCCTAAGGCACAATTTTTCAGCCCCTGTTTAACAGGGCCGTGTACTTACAATTTTTTAAAAAAAAATGCTTCGCAACACGTGTGACTGCTGTGCTCCAAGTACAGTCTCTGTGAGGGCCGTGTTGCAGTGTTGTGGCACCAGCACCAGTGCCTAAGGCACAATTTTTCAGCCCCTGTTTAACAGGGGTGTGTACTTACAATTTTTTAAAAAAAAAAATGCTTCGCAACACGTGTGACTGCTGTGCTCCAAGTACAGTCTCTGTGAGGGCCGTGTTGCAGTGTTGTGGCACCAGCACCAGTGCCTAAGGCACAATTTTTCAGCCCCTGTTTAACAGGGGCGGGTACTTACAATTTTTTAAAAAAATGCTTCGCAACACGTGTGACTGCTGTGCTCCAAGTACAGTATCTGTGAGGGCCGGGTTGCAGTGTTGTGGCACCAGCACCAGTGCCTAAGGCACAATTTTTCAGCCCTGTTTAACAGGGGCGTGTACTTACAATTTTTTAAAAAAATGCTTCGCAACACGTGTGACTGCTGTGCTCCAAGTACAGTATCTGTGAGGGCCGGGTTGCAGTGTTGTGGCACCAGCACCAGTGCCTAAGGCACAATTTTTCAGCCCCTGTTTAACAGGGGGGTGTACTTACAATTTTTTAAAAAAATGCTTCGCAACACGTGTGACTGCTGTGCTCCAAGTACAGTATCTGTGAGGGCCGGGTTGCAGTGTTGTGGCACCAGCACCAGTGCCTAAGGCACAATTTTTCAGCCCCTGTTTAACAGGGGCGTGTACTTACAATTTTTTAAAAAAATGCTTCGCAACACGTGTGACTGCTGTGCTCCAAGTACAGTCTCTGTGAGGGGTTGCAGTGTTGTGGCACCAGCACCAGTGCCTAAGGCACAATTTTTCAGCCCCTGTTTAACAGGGGCGGGTAATTACAAATCTTGATCTAATAGTTCACAGCAGGGCCCATTCCTGCGCCCACCAAGAGTAACTATGAGGGCCTGCAGTCTTGTGGCAACACCGTCCACCACCACCGCCAAAGGCCCAATTTTTCTGCCCTGTTCATCAGGTGCTTGCAATTACAAATCTTGATCTAATAACTCACAGCAGGGCCCATTCCTGCGCCCACCAAGAGTAACTATGAGGGCCTACAGTCTTGTGGCAACACCGTCCACCACCACCGCCAAAGGCCCAATTTTTCTGCCCTGTTCATCAGGTGCTTGCAATTACAAATCTTGATCTAATAACTCACAGCAGGGCCCATTCCTGCGCCCACCAAGAGTAACTGTGAGAGCTTACAGTCTTGTGGCAAAACCGTCCACCACCACCACCACCACCCCCAATTTTTCTGCCCTGTTCAACAGGTGCATGCAATTACAAATCTTGATCTATTAACTCACAGCAGGGCCCATTCATGTGCCCACCAGTCTTGTGGCTACACCAACATCTAATAGGGCAAATTTCTGCAGAGTATATACGCCAGGCCCTACTTTCAAACATCCAACTTACAAACGACTCCTACTTGCAAATGGAAAGAGAAAACAGGAAGTGAGAGGAAATCTACCCCTAGGAAGGGAAATTCTATCCTGTTAGATTTAATTTGGGAAAAAGGTATCTCCTCTCTACTGATACTTTATCACCAATCCTTGTTTCAATTAAAACCCCACTTTTCCAAAAACATTTGTCATTGGGACGGAAAGTGAGGTGACATGTTCTGAACAGATGTGCAAAGACAGCAAATGTTACAGGGGTGATAACCCCTCCCTATGTTCTCCAAAAAGCTTAAAAATAGATTTTTTTGGGATGGAGCTACACTTCATAATGTACCTGTTCAGATTCTACTTAAGATCAAACCTAAAGCCGCAAGTGGTTTTAAATGGCTTCTTTTTTTCCTTTACAAATGTCATTTTGTGCAAGGACAGTTCTAAACACGGGAAACACATGCCACTTCACAGGCATACTTTAGACACCCCCCAGGTACCATATTTAAAGGAAATTTCACTTTTTTTTTTTCACTTTATGCATCATTAAAATGACTGCTCCCGAAAAAACGTTACTTTTTAAAAGTTCTTTTTGCATTGATATATGTCCCCTGGGGCAGGACCCGGGTCCCCAAACTGTTTTATGACATTAACATGCATATTGGCCGTTGTAATTAGCACTTTTGATTTCGAACGTTCGCGTCCATTATAACGTATAGGGTTCGAAAATTCGCGCGAACTTTCGGTCCGTTCGAAGGTTCTGGTTCGAACCGAACCCGGGGGTGTTCGGCTCATCAGAACAAAATAAGGAAAGCATAAATTAAGCAAGGAAGTAATTAAAAGAGTTAAAAGAAAGTGAGATAATGATATGTATGTGTTGTGTACAAATGGGGAAAAATGTAAGTGATTTTAGAGAGATATTTGTGTATGTGTGTGAATGCTGGAACCTGTAGTTCTATCTCTTGTGTGTGTCATGTACACAGATGTGACCCCCCCCCCCCCCCCCCATTTGTGCTCACCTGAAAGAATGTGGCTGAGATGAGAGGTCAGTGATAATCTGGAAGGACACCATGTGCCAATTTCAGTTTTTTAGACAAAACATTTATACCTTTATGTGCCGGGTTAACAAATCTAATGATAATGTGGTCACAATTATTTTTGAATCTGTTTTCCAAACATGGTAAAATGAAGGTTACATTTAACCATGTATTACACAAATTGAATATCCTTTGATAGTGGAAAGTGCATTTAAAAAATGGAATTAAGTAAAATTAAGTAATATGTCCCCCTTTAAGGAACTTTATCTGTGGATAAATATTAGGGTGTAATATTGAAATTATCATTTGAGAATTCATTTCTAATATGAGTTTAACAATTTTATTAATAATATAGATATATTGAAACTGGGTTAGACACCCTTTGATTGGAAATGAAATCCAGGTTAATGGGGAATTGATAAAAATGGGATTAGTTTAGATTAAGATAACAATTTTGTAATTTTACATTTATTGAGTGGAAAGAAAAAAAGATTAAGATGAGGTTGTTAATTGGAATACAGCTGCCATAATGTTTAACAAAGCCAAGACGGATGGGATACATAAGAAGTTTTTCTACAAAAATGAAATCTAAAGGTCTTATAATAAATTGATGTGCGGTCCATGATGTGAGAGTAATAATAAATACAATTTAGATATGACAGACTCATCACATCAAGTCCACACACCCTGTTAGGATAAATCCCACCTGCAGCCAGTTGTTTTGTAGTTTTTGATGTGGCTGAGTGCTTTAATGGCCCATCATACACAAGGATTGCTGGTCCTTTTGTTTTTATTTATTTTTATTTTTGACTCCAAAGCAGAATGTGTGGATTGTGAAATGATGTGCCCCTTTTCCTTGTAAGTGCAGTGGGTATAAGCAGAAGAATATTTTGGATTTATGGACATCTCTCTATGACCGCAGGGTATTGTTATCATTTATTATAATATTGCCAGGAAAAAGTTGTCTTTTTGAAACATGAACCTGGAGTTCTTACACAAACAGCATGATAGAAAACAAGCCATTGTAATATATTTATGCAAGCTGGACCCAGTAATGAAGGGTTCACCCCGATATATCAGAGCTGTACCTTTATGCAAAGGTGCTATTAGACAAAGTTAGACAAGTTTGGTCAAATATTTAAATATTTAATTTTTAATGGTCCGAGATTCTGTGCAGCCAATATACAGCTAACTAAATGTTTGTCTAATGAAAGGTTTAAAATATTAGTTTGTTTGATTTGTTATGTACAAATCCAACAATGAAAAATGCGTAAATTTGAATCCAGACACCTTATTGCCCCTATTGGAGGAGGCTGGAGACAAAGGAAACCACATGTTACATTGATGACGTAGGAATCAGCTGCAGTGAGCCCAGTGCAGGACACACTCCCTGAAGACCCATATATTACATTTTTTGTAGAGTTATTCCCGGTTTAATACTGAGTATGCAGTTTATCACCCAGAAGGATACTCTGTTTTTAGAGTCATTGGATCCTTTTTCCCCAGCTCAAGAAGCAGAGCTCCATGTTTTAGCAAAGCCTGTGAGTAGGGATGAGCCGAACACCCCCCTGTTCGGTTCGCACCAGAACCTACGAACAGACCTAAAGCTCGTGTGAACTTTAGAACCCTATTAAAGTCTATGGGACTCGAACGTTCAAAATCAAAAGTGCTAATTTTAAAGGCTAATATGCAAGTTATTGTCATAAAAAGTGTTTGGGGACCTGGGTCCTGCCCCAGGGGACATGTATCAATGCAAAAAAAAGTTTTAAAAACTGACGTTTTTTCAGGAGCAGTGATTTTAATAATGCTTAAAGTGAAACAATAAAAGTGTAATATTCCTTTAAATTTCATACCTGGGGGGTGTGTGTATAGTATGCATTTAAAGGGGCGCATGTTTCCCGTGCTTAGAACTGTCTCTGCACAAAGTGTCATTTTTGCAGGAAAAAAAAGCTATTAAAATCACTCGCGGCTATAATGAATTGCCGACTCCCGTAATACAGAGAACAGTCATTCATTGAAAGTCATTGATAAAAACAATAAATAAATAAATTAAAAAAAAAGCGTGGGGGTTCCCCCATTTCAATTGCCAGGCCCTTCAGGTCTGCTATGGATATTAAGGGGAACCCTGCGTCAAATTTAAAAAAATGACGTGGGGTCCCCCCTAAATATCCATACCAGACCCTTCAGGTCTGGGATGGATTTTAAAGGGAACTCCACACCAAAAAAAAAAAAAACTGGCGTGGGGTCCCCCTCAAAATCCATACCAGACCCTTATCCGAGCACGCAACCTGGCAGGCCGCAGGAAAAGAGGAAGGGGCGAGAGCGGCCCCCCTCCCTCCTGAACCATACCAGGCCACATGCCCTCAACATTGGGAGGATGCTTTGGGGGTCTGTGACCCCTCAAAGCACCATGTCCCCATGTTGATGGGGACAAGGGCCTCTTCCCCACAACCCTGGCCATTGGTTGTGGGGGTCTGTGGGCAGGGGGCTTATCGGAATCTGGAAGCCCCCTTTAACAAGGGGACCCCCAGATCCGGCCTCCCCCCTGTGTGAAATAGTAAGGGGGTACAAAAGTACCCCTACCATTTCACCAAAAAAGTGACAAAAATGTTAAAAATGACAGGAGACGGTCTTTGACAATTCCTTTATTAAAATCTTCTTTCATCTTCTTTCTTCTGGTCTTCTTCCTTTCTTCATCCTTTGGTTTCTTCATCTTCTGCTTCCATCTTCTTCTTCCATCTTCTTCCATCTTCTTCCTCCGATCCGCTTCTTGCTCTGGTCTTCTCGTCCGGCATCTTCTTCCACGGCGTCCGCGTCTTTTCTTCTGTGTCGGGCCGCTCCGCGCAATGGGAGGCTCCCGCTGTGTGAGGCTTCGCTCCGTCTGACATCTCTTTTATAACGGAGGGCGGGGCCACCTGGTGACCCCGCCCCCCTCTGACGCATGGGGACGTCATGGGGACTTCCCTATGGCTTTCCCCATGAGGTTAGAGGGGGCGGGGACCGTCATGGGGAAAGCCATAGGGAAGTCTCCATGACGTCCCCGTGCATCAGAGGGGGGTGGGGTCGCCATCCCCGCCCCCCTCTAACATCATGGGGGAAGCCATAGGGAAGTCCCCATGACGTCCCCGTGCGTCAGAGGGGGGCGGGGTCACCAGGTGGCCCCACCCTCCGTTATAAAAGAACTGTCAGACGGAGCGAAGCCTCACACAGCGGGAGCCTCCCATTGAGCGGAGCGGCCCGACACAGAAGAAGAGACTCCGATGCTGGACGAGAAGACCAGAGCAAGAAAAAGCGGATCCCCCTCTTTCCTGCGGCCTGCCAGGTTGCGTGCTCGGATAAGGGTCTGCCATGGATTTTGAGGGGTACCCCACTCCATTTTTTTTTCTGGTGTGGGGTTCCCCTTAAAATCCATCCCAGACCTGAAGGGTCTGGTATGGATATTTAGGGGAGAACCCACGTCATTTTTTTTTAAATTTGACGCAGGGTTCCCCTTAATATCCATAGCAGACCTGAAGGGCCCACGTTTTTTTTTTTTTTTTTTATCAATGACTTTCAATGAATGACTGTTCTCTGTATTACGGGAGTCGGCAATTCATTATAGCCGCGAGTGATTTTAAATAGCTTTTTTTCCTGCAAAAATGACACTTTGTGCAGGGACAGTTCTAAGCACGGGAAACATGCACCCGTTTACAGGCATACTATACACACCCCCCAGTTATGAAATTTAAAGGAATACTACACTTTTATTGTTTCACTTTAAGCATTATTAAATAACTGCTCCTGAAAAAACGACAGTTTTTAAAACTTTTTTTTGCATTGATACATGTCCCCTGGGGCAGGACCCAGGTCCCCAAACACTTTTTTGACAATAACTTGCATATAGGCTTTTAAAATTAGCACTTTAGATTTCTCCCATAGACTATTACAGGGTGCTTGCGGCTTTTCGAATTTCCCGCGAACACCCCAAATTGTTCGCTGTTTGCTGAACAGGCGAACAGGCAATGTTCGAGTCGAACATGAGTTTGACTCGAACTCGAAGCTCATCCCTACCTCTGAGCTATAAAAAGAGTGTATATTTATATAGATAGTAGAGAATTAGAGAGCTTTTGGTTCCATTTGAAGGGCCAGAAGTTTGTTTTTCTTTGGCAGGTAAACCAATCAAGCATGCAAAGTTAATTTGATCGGCTGTTTTCAGCCTTCCAGGTTCTTGCTGAGGTAGCCATACTAACATTAAAACTCACACATGGAAGCAGACCGACTAAGGATGCTGCATTTACAGCCCCAGACACTTGCTGGGTCTGTGCAACTCACAGATTCGACCCTAGTTCTGGTCCAGTATAGCTGGGATTAATAATTCAACTTTAAGGACCCCAGAACGAGAAGAACAAGTGGTCCACAGTGGGCAACTTCTATGAAACAGGACATTGGAAAAGGTGATCATTTATGTCTGCCAGCCACTGTCATCAGTCACAAGCAGTTATGGCTGCCTTAGTAAATGAGCGTGGGATAGAGCCAGGGTTCACCACAGTTGTTTTTATAACATACCACTTCTTGTTTTACCTGTTACCAAAGGTGTTACCAAAAGCTGAACATCCCTTCCAGAGATTACAAAAAGATATATCCAGATGCCCAAGTCAGGATCTTATGAGTATGCATTTTGTCTGTATGGACATGTTTTCTGGATGTCCAGTGGCCAATGCTACTGCAAAGGCCACAATAAAAAGTGCTATCAGAAGTAGTTTGTAAGTACAGAGAGTAACAGAGGAAATCATTTTTTTATAGGAGGGTCCTTACTAGAAGTTTTGAGGTTTTATTTTTACACTCCCTACTGTCTACAATGTAGCGGACAAAGTAGAGTAAGAAACTAGAAAACTTTTGCCTGAGTGTTTTCTTATCGTTTATCAAGCCCCTAAGGGGATGTTGGACTCTCTGCCTATGGCATTTGGTTTGGAAGTGTGTTAATCACTTGCTTATATTTTGTCTCAGCAGCTGAAGTCCTCCATTCGGATCTCACAGAGAATGTTGCATATCTTTTTTTTTTTTTCACAATCAAAGTTTTTATTAAAGCTTGAAACAGAACACTTAATGAAAAATGTAATATTACAAATGCGTACATTGGTGAATGAAATCATTTTTACAGTTTGAGTATGCATAGGATATTTTACAGAAGTCAGGGTAGGTAATAGTTGCGTCTGGATATTCCAACGATGCGTCTGGGGGGGGGGGGATGGGGGAGAGATAAAGGTAGGGGTGGGGGGACGGAGCGAGGTACAATAGATCCCATAATGTGAGGGCCACCAAAGGTGGCTTGCTAATAGACATATATCGACCTAATAGCTTGTAAGATATATTTTTAGTACAAAGCATAGTATTTTATTAATAATACATAAATTACTCTGAGTGGTGAGAGGATGTGGAACAAAGTAGTATATAATAATGTAAAGCAGGCATCCTCAAACTACGGCCCTCCAGCTGTTGCAGAACTACACATCCCATGAGGCATTGTAAAACTCTGACATTCACAGACATGACTAGGCATGATGGGAATTGTAGTTCCCGAACAACTGGAGGGCCGTAGTTTGAAGACCCCTGATGTAAAGTGTCTCACTCAGTGAGAAGTTGGTATTCAGGGGAATACGTAAACAGCAACCATGGTTGCCAGGTGTTATTGAAGTGAGAACTATTCTCTTTTTTCTTTGTGGCTATTTCCTCCATTTTGTATATGTAATTCACTCTGTCTAGCCAATCTTTGATGCTGAGTGTATGCATAGGTTTCCAGTGGAGGGGGACAAGTGTTTTGGCTGCGAGTAAGAGATGTCTGGTAAGGGATCTTTTTTATATCTGCTTATAGTGAGATTGTTTACGTTGATCAGACAAGCAGCTGGGGTAAGTTCTAGTCTAGTCTCTGTTATGGATTTAATCCATTTTGTTACTTCAGTCCAAAATGTCAAAATTAAAAGGCAGTTCCACCAAATGTGGAGGAAGGTGCCAACGTTTCCGCCACATCTCCAGCATGAGTCTGAACTTGTGGTGGGCCATCTCCTGGCTCTATGGGGTGTAATGTACCATTGAGTGAGTATTTTGTATGAGATTTCTTGGTATTTAGTGCTTAGAGAGCATTTGTGAGTCATGATACATGCTTTCTCCCATTGTTCATCAGAGATTGTGATATTGAGATCCTTTTCCCACATAATTTTGTGTTTTGTGCTATCTGTGTTCTCTGTTCAGCCAGCCGTAAGCTAGTGAGGTGGTGTTAGTGATTGGAGATCTCTTTAAGCATATTTTTTCGAAAGGGAGTAATGGTAAGCAGTATGATGCTCTATGTTTACTGTTCAGCAAAAAATATTTTCGTTGAAAATAGAACCATGGTCCAGGAAACGGTCCATCCCATTCTGTTTGTAAGGTGTCCAGTGTTTTAATCCTGAAATCTGTCAGGCAGTGAGATGTCATCAGAGTCTGTGTGTTTTTTAGTTGTAAACCTGGGATGAATTCAGGGTTGTTGGTAGTCTTTTAGTCTTGGAGTGTTTGGAGAGCTGGATTAAATTTAGCGGTTTGGTGATGTTATCTCTTGCCTCTCTCCCTGGCATGAATCCCACTTGTTCGGGTCCTATAATCTTTGCTAGGAGGGGTTTTAATCTATTGGCTATTATTTTGGCTAGGAGTTTCAGATTGATGTTTAAAAGGGATATGGGTCTATAGTTTGCACTATCTGTGTTCTCTGTTCAGCCAGCCGTAAGCTAGTGAGGTGGTGTTAGTGATTGGAGATCTCTTTAAGCATATTTTTTCGAAAGGGAGTAATGGTAAGCAGTATGATGCTCTATGTTTACTGTTCAGCAAAAAATATTTTCGTTGAAAATAGAACCATGGTCCAGGAAACGGTCCATCCCATTCTGTTTGTAAGGTGTCCAGTGTTTTAATCCTGAAATCTGTCAGGCAGTGAGATGTCATCAGAGTCTGTGTGTTTTTTAGTTGTAAACCTGGGATGAATTCAGGGTTGTTGGTAATTGGTGTGAGTGGGCCGGGTATCGATGCAAGTTTGTGTTTGTCTGCTACTTTGTGCCAGATATTTAATGTAGTTGATACCAGTGGGTGATCAAGTTTTTTGTCTGTTTTAGAGTGTGTTGACCAAGGGTAAAATGTGAGGTTGTAAGGGGTTAGGGTTTGTTCTAACTGGATCCAATCTTTGTTTGCGCTATGGCAGTGCCAATCTATTACTCTCGTGATGTGGGATGCTTGATAGTATTCTTTGAAATTCGGGAGGCCCATTCCACCTCTGTTTTTGGGGAGTGTTAGAAGACTGAGTTGTATTCTTGTTTTTTTGTCGGCCCATAGAAAGCGCCTCTGTGCTCTAAGTAGAGTGGTGAAAAAGGTCTCTGGGATTCTAATGGGAAGTGCATTGAAGAAGTAAAGGAGTCTGGGTAGGATAGTCATTTTAAGGATTGATGCCCTGCCAAACCAGGAGAATGTTTTAGGTTGCCATTTTTGGAGGTCTTTGATCAGTGTTTTTAATAGGGGTTTATAGCTATGGTGGTATAAAGAGTCAATATTGTTGGTTAGGTTTATCCCCATGTATTTCAATGTGTTTTGCACCCATTTGTAGTTGTGATTTTCTTTCATTAATTCCAGTTGATCTGGTGGGAGGTTTATGTTCAAAGCTTCGGATTTTGCGTTGTTAATTTTAAAATTAGAAATGAAACCAAAGGTTTCAAACGTTTTCTCAAGGTTGGGGATAGAAATGTGTGGGTCTGTGAGGAAGAACAGGAGATCATCTGCATAGGCAGCAATTTTATATTCTCTATTCCCAACCTTGAATCCTTTTATGTTTTTGTTTGTGTTGCTGGTTCTGATTAAAGGTTCTAGAGAGATAATGAAGAGGAGAGGGGAAAGGGGGCACCCTGTCTTGTACCATTCTGTATTTTGATTGGGTCAGAGAGGGTGTTGTTTACTTTGATTCTAGCCTGGGGGTTCTGGTAGAGTGCTGAGATCCATGACATCATGTTCCTATTTAGTCCAATATGGGTGCAGGTGCTCATCATGTAGTCCCAGGGGACTCTATCAAAAGCCTTTTTGGCGTTGGTGGAAAGCAGGAGTCTTTTAGTCTTGGAGTGTTTGGAGAGCTGGATTAAATTTTGCGGTTTGGTGATGTTATCTCTTGCCTCTCTCCCTGGCATGAATCCCACTTGTTCGGGTCCTATAATCTTTGCTAGGAGGGGTTTTAATCTATTGGCTATTATTTTGGCTAGGAGTTTCAGATTGATGTTTAAAAGGGATATGGGTCTATAGTTTGCACAATCCGTGTGGTCTTTATCAGGTTTGGGAATTACTGCAATGTGTGCCATAAGGAAAGGGTCTTGGTTGTGTTTGTTTTTCGCTAGATAATTGTATGCTGCTAATAGGGGTTTGGCTAGTAGGTGTGTATAGGTTTTATAATATTGTGAGGTGAAGCCGTCGGGGCCTGGACTCTTCCCTGATTTTAGCTCTTTGATTGCTTCTAATATTTCATTTATGGATATGGGTTCTTCTAGTTGGAGTGTGTCTTCTTGGGGCAAAGGGGGGAGCTTGCTGTCTTTTAGGAACTGATCGATAGTTTTCTTGTTTCGTTAGTGTGAGGTGTGGGGGTTTATGTTGGCCTGGTAGGTTGTAAAGTTTTGAGTAGAAATTATGGAAGAGGTCTGCAATTTCTGTAGGGTTATGTCTTGGTATGCCGTCCTTGTCTTTTATGGCATGTACATTTCCTGGGTACATTTCTTTGTATCTTTGAGGGCCTTGGCCAGTAATTTCCCGCTTTTGTCGCCATGTTCGTAATAGATGCTATTCTTAAAGAAAAGCGCTTTTCTGATTTTCAGGTCGAGTATTTGTTTTAGGGAGTTTCTGCATCATGTAAGTTCTTCTTCTACTGAGATGGAGAGTGATTGTTTGTGTTGCGTTTCTAATTTGGTGATTTGTGCGGTCAGTCTGGTTAGTTCTTTCTCTCTTTCCTTTTTTCTTCCTAGCGTCCCATTTCATTAGATTACCCCTTATTACGCTTTTGTGTGCTTCCCAATTATTCAGGGGGTTGGTGTCTGCGTCAACATTATGTCTAAAATATTCATTAATTGTGTCGTGGATTTCATCTTTGATTATTTGGTCAGTCAGGAGCGAGGCGTTAAGCCTCCAGTTAAAGGTTGGGCGTTTGGGAGGGTCGAGTTGTATGGATATTGCTGTGGGTGCATGGTCTGAGATAGATACGATGCCTATTTCTGCGGCTTGTAGATCTCCAGGTATCAACTAAGGAGAGAGAGCTAATTAGCAATTTGATGCGTCTCTGTATGTTACTGCTGTGTGACCTGTGGATGTGTCTTTGAGGCGTGAGAGGGGGATGTTGAAGTCCCCGCCTAGGATGATGCACCCTTCTGCGAACCATTTTAGTTCTTCTATTATCTTTCGGCAAAATGGAATGTGCGTCTTATTTGGGAAATATACATTTGCCAGTGTGATAGGTGTTCCTGCCCAGTCACCTTTTAGAAAGATGTAATGACCTTCCGGGTCAGTAAGTTGTTGTTGGAGTTTAAAGGGGGCTTCTTTGTTGATAAAGATAGAGACTCCTTTTGTCTTGGCTAGGGGGTTGGTGGCGTGATACATTGCTGTGAAAACGTTATCTGTAAATGTAGGTACATGTTCACTTTTAAAGTGTGTCTCTTGTAGGAATACAAGTAGTGGACGAGTTTTTCTAAGTTCTTTTAGCAGTTTTGATCTCTTCTCAGGTAGGTTCAGGCCATTGATGTTGTGTGAGATTAGGGTTGGTGATCTCCCTAGTTGTGAGTATGCCATGACATAGTTTATCTGGTGGCCTAGGAGGTTGAGCTCAGATTTAGTTAGGTGTTGGTTGATCGGGGTTCAGGTTATGGGATGTTCTGCTGTTTTCTATTGTGCTCCAAAAGTCAGGTATGTGGGGTGTTAGTTAAAGTTGCGTAGTTGCGTAAAGCGCAAGGTGGGGGGGAGAGGTAGAAATGTGGGGGGGAGATTTACAGTGGTTGGGGGAAAGGGGGAGGAGGGAACAGTTGAGTGGATGCTCAAATCTCACCTGTAGGGTGAGGAGCTAGTTAGCAACCTATAAAATCAGGTACTAAGTTATACTCTGGGGGGAAAGTGGGAGGTGCGGTAGTGGATGTTTGTCACTAGTATGGTATTTACTTCAGATGAATCGTGGGTGTCACTTAGATTTAGGGTCTATCTCCAGCGACACCGGGAGGCCGGGGGGATATGTGCTTGTAATCATTATTCTTGAACTTAAAGGGTCTACAGTGTATAGGTGTAAGGGGGGGGGGGGGGGTTTGTACAGGTTAATTGTCAGCAATAAACTAAAAACAATAAACAATATGGCGGTAATAGACCGTTTTTTACCTGGGAGGTCAAAAAGGTCAGGGTTGAGTTTGTCGTTTTAGACCTTAACAGGATCAGCCTTTATATTTCAGTTGGTATATTAAATATATTTAGTATATAAAGTCTCTGGAGGGGGGGTAGAAAAGCAGGTGAAGTAAAGAAGATCTTTGCTGGAGGGAGAAGAGAGGAGCAGTGAGAAGGAGGAAGAGGGGGTGAAGAGTACTAGCAGTAGGGCACTCTAATAGGCTAAGGCTGTAGTTGTACATGCATTTATTTGGCTCAGGTTCACTTTTAGGAGGTAAGCGATAGAGTATGGGGGCATCTCGCAATCCCGCCTCATGTATTTTAAGAATACCTAAGGGATTTGGTAATGCTCTATTTGCCTGGTCCCAAAGCTGAGATTGACCAAAGCTGGTTGGTGGCTCAGATCGCTTACAGAGGACATCGTAGTTAGATTTTTAGCTTCTGATAGTTGGGTGTTAAGGCAGGTTCCCAGACGCCTCCATGGTCCATGTACATATTGTGAACTGGCCATAACCCAAAATAAATCAAGGTGATAAGGTGATTACTGCATAACTATTAGAACATAAGGCATGCCAATCAGGCACTGGTGATTGATGAGCTCCTCTCTCTTTCCCTTGCATTGAGTAAAAGTATGGTAAACATTTAGTAACCTTATCATGTGATCCAATTTGTCACAAGAGTCATTGCTGGCAAGATACATGTGTGCAGAATTCTGCTTGATGTGGATAGAGAGTGGGTTACGTTCCGTTTTGCTGATGGCTGATCAGCGGGGTATAGCTTTTCGTAAATGTCTCAACTTTTGTGGTAGTGTGAGGTTCTCTTGTGGTGCTTCAGCATTCGTTTTCAGGTAGAGAGGAAAGCAGAAAGAGAAGGGAAAAAGGAAAAGAAAAGGAAAGAAGAGATAGGGATTCTCCCTTCTTCCTTTTATGCAGCATGTTGTTAAAAGTTAGTCTACTCACACCCTCTGGTGGTGGATCACGGGAGGTGCGTTGCTCCTGTCTTGTCTCTGCAGCTATCTGGTTCTGTTGGTCTAATGGATTTAAACTTGAAAATGCAACAATGAAAGAAAAATCAGAATAAAGGTGAAACTAGAACAAAGTTATTTCAGCCATTTCAGTGAGAAATAGTAACTTGGTGATTAGGTATATATTGAGGCCAGTAGCTGTATGTAAGAATTCAAGTTGCAGATCAGCTATTTGATTCTTTGGCTTTTAGCACTTTTAGAGGACTAGGGAGAGTCATAGCTATTCCTGCTGCTGTTCCTTCTTGGCTTTCCTTGCTGGAAGGGTGATTGCATGGGTGATGGTCCTGGAACGAATTGTGGGTTGTTGATCTCAGGTGGTAGTGTAATTTCTGCGTACCAGTCTGGAAGATCCACTGGTGCAATTTGGAGATTATCGCAGAATCTATTAAGTTCCTCAGGGATTTTGAGCACATGTTGCTTCCCCATGTGAGAGGCTTGCAGAGCAAAGGGGAATTTCCACCTATAGTTTATGCCTTTATCTTTAAGCACTGCCAATAGGGGTTTCAGCGCCCTCCTGTTCTTTAAGGTGATGGGGAATAGATCTTGGAACAGTTGTATTGTGGCTTCATTAAATAAAATTTGATCGTTAGACCGTGCTTTTTGAAGTACTTCTTCCTTCAGGCAGAAGTTAGGGAGGCAGCATATGATGTCCCTGGGTGGGTTGTCATCTGGTGCTCTGGGCCGCAGGGCCCTGTGGGCTCTGTCAAAATCAATGGGGGATTCAGCAGGCTGTTGAAAATAATGATCAGTGCCGGTTTAATTTGGTCGGTCGGTAAAGACTCTGGGATACCTCTGACTCTGATGTTATGCCTTCTCCCTCGGTTGTCCAAGTCCTCCAAATGTCTGTTCATTTCTATCAGGTGTTGGGTATGTGAGATGGTGACATCATCTAGTCTGACCAGGGCTCTGTCTCTCCTTTTCCCAGCTCTCTCTGAGACCGCCATTTGCTCTGAGAGTTTTACCAGCTCTGTTTTTATGTCAGTTATGGCTGAGACAAATGATCTTTTGATATCTGCAGCTATGTCAGTCATGGTGGCATATGTAAGAGGTCTGTCTTTGTCAATGTTACCTGCTACCGAATCCTCGGATGCTGGCAGGGACACGTCATCATCTTCTATGTCCTCCTCCATGCTGTGCCTGTGTGTCGGTGCCATCTTGGCTGACCTCCCTCCGCTGCTGTATCTGAATTTGCTCAGATTTGTGGCTGAGTTTCTCCATTTTGGGGTCACGAAGGAGCGGAGGATGTGTCCGTGGGTCCCCCTCTTGAGCTGTGTGCACATATTAGTTGGTTTGACAGTGTCAGCGGGTCCCGGGCCTCACAGAATCCCGAAGCTCAGTCACGGTGCGGCCGTCCACATTGCACTCCAAGCCACGCCCCGATCTTTTAAAGGTTTTTGACAAACTCATTTATGTGTTTTCTCCCCAATTCCAGATCCTAAAAGTTTGGAAGGATCTAAAACTAAAGCCAGGTGACTTGTGGATTGTTAAGTGAAATTTATATATAAGGAAATGTTTGGAGACTCAATACAGAATCTACTTCATGTACAGTTTTGCAAAACTTGAAGGAAAAGTCACCTGGATCCACACCAGACACAGCAAAAATGGCTAAATTAAAGAAATCTCTGAGTTTGATTTGTTTCCCTTTTGCTATCACAGTCTAGGGTACTTTTTGATTCAATTACTTTAATTGTAAGGCATACATATATATTTGAAAAGTAGTTTAGCCATGTTGAAGTCATATTTGTCTTTTGTACATCTTCCATTTTATGTAGAATTGTCTGTGTTTACATTTGCTGATAAGTCAGCATACCAACAATTAAGCTAGAAGGCCATTCTGGCCACAGGAGTGTACAGCCAGTACTCTGTAAATATGTCTTATCAATCATTTCTTTTTCACAATAAAAAGTAATTTTGTAATGAAAGAAGCTGCTCAGCTATTATTTTCTCTACAATGGAGTTTTTTGCCTCTTTGGCTAGGACTACCTCCACCTAAGCGTGTGGAGGTTCCAGGTAAGGTGATAGCAGGTATGGTTAGTGATCAAAATATTGATCAAAAGAGAGGAGACTGTAATGGAAATTTGTAAGTTCTGTATATAATTGTATTCTATTTTGTATGTATTGCACACTGCCCTCACTGTGCACACAGCACTAATAATGTTTTCAGTACATGTTCACTTTCTTTCGAGTCCTGATTAGAATTAGTCTGCCTATGATACGCCCCTTGTTACCATAAACGTACAATTGTAATATTAATGTGATACCTACGTAATCATGTGTATAAAACCCTTCAATTGCGTCATATTAAAGGAGAACGGTTATTTGGAAAGATGCTGAGCGTATCTTTTGTGTCTGTTCCCTACTGCAGTAGTTATTATTAATCTAGGACTTGAAAGAATGTAAACATGTACTGAAAACATTATTAGTGCCGTGTGCACAGTGAGGGCAGTGTGCAATACATAGAAAATAGAATACAATTATATACAGAACTTACAAATTTCCATTACAGATATGTAAATCATCAGGATTCAAAGTTATGGAAATCACATGATTGGAAACCATGTTTATTACCAACACAGTAGGGTTGATTTGCTAAAACTGGAGTTTGCAAAATCTGGTGCAGCTGTGTAATCTAGCCAATCAGCTTCTAACTTTACCCTGTTCACTTAAATTGGTTGTTAAGCAACTACAATAAAAACATACAATCCCCTCTGTAAAATAACATTATGTGCCCCAGTGTCTGTGTTATATAAAAAAGCTGCCAATCTGTAACTTATATTAGAGCGTCTCCGGCGCTCACGTGACTCCTCAGCTCTCTCCTCTCCCCAGCTGACAGCTACATCGGGAAGGGCCTAGAGAGAGGAGAGAGAGCTGAGGAGTCACGTGAGCACTGGGAGACGCTCTGATATAAGGTACAGTTTGGTAGCTTTTTTATACAACACAGACACAGGGGCACAGAATGTTATTTTACATAGGTGATTGTGTATTGTTATTGTAGTTATGATAGCAGCAGGAGGGGAGCGCTGGGGACTGGATGGAGCTGACAGGCAGGGAAGAGAGGGGGGAAAGGATGGGGGAGAGGATGGGGGAGAGCAAAGAGGAGAGCTGCGGATGACGGAGGAACGTAAACTGAACACAGTGTCAGGGCTCAGCAGCCATGATAAACCATGGTCCGTTTACAGGGGGGGGGCATAGCCAGGCAGGTTTAGACAGGTTTTTTTAGGTGATAGAAGGGGTCAAATTTCACAGCACAGGCACTGTGCTGTTATCCATGCTTTAGGGGAACAGGACCTGTTTTTTTTTTTTTTTTTTTTAGGGTAACAAACACTTTAAGCTTTGACAAAAAAAAAAAATGGACGCTGATTGGCTTCCATGCAGAGCTGCACCAGATTCTGCACTTTCCAGTTTTAATAAATCTACCCCACTGGCAATCTCAAAACACAAAAAAAACTTGCATCGGTGCACATTCCTAACTCTAATATGGAACATAAATGCATGTTCTGTCTGCAGAACTGTGCATGAAACTATGGATTACTATATCCCAAAACTATTCTAGATGTAAGACCGACTGGTCTTTTTTTAATAAAGCTTTTTGAACAAGAAAACGTTTTTTTCTGAAAAGACATATTCTTACCCTCTCAATCAAAAAAATTTGTAATTACTAGTGATTTTTATCCCAGCTTTTGCTCTCCTTTAAATCCAATTAGTTGAAATACATAAAGATAATCTGGTTGCCGTCAAAGAATTCTCACTGTTAATACATATGTAATAAACAATTCTTCTGCCAAAAAAGTAAGAATAATCCCTTTTGTTAAAAAAGGCACATTCGTGTCAACATTTGGTCATCCAGTTCTGCATATAATAATTTTTTCACTGTAATTTGTCCTTTTTGGTGCTTATTCTGAGCATTAACTTCTCAGTCTGGGCAACCGTTCTGCCAAATTGATCAAAAATAAGGAGACTGGCAAGTATTAGGGATTATAGTCTTAGTGCCTGAGCAGCTTGGAGCATAAGGCAGGCAGATTGTGTCTGGAACATATTTTTTTGTTGTACAAGATACAACATGAAAAGTAACATACCATTTTAAATTCTCATATTCAGTGTAAAATATTTATTAGAAGAGTCAGACCACCCAAAACAGTAGCTTGGATGAATCAGTATACCTAGTTATCTTAGGGATGCATGGAGCAGCACTCTTCCTACTGCATTTTTCATAATGTAAACTTAAAGCAGAGGTTCACACAAAAATTAAACCTCCACTTTTCGGAACCCCCCCCCCCCCCAGTGTCACATTTGGCACCTTTCAGGGGGAGGGGTTAAAGACAGGTATTTGCACCCACTTCCGGGCATAGACTCCCATGGGAGTCTATGCCTCTTACTATCCCGCCGCGCTGTCTGCTGGGACACACACGGGTCCCAGAGACAGCACGGACCATTCAGATTGCGCTGCACTACTCGCGCATGCGCAGTAGGGAACCGGGAAGTAAAGCCGTAGGGCTTTATTTCCTGATTCCCATACCGAAGATGGTGGCGGCAGCATTCGAGGACCGAGGGACGGTTCGGCCTCGGTTGCCGACATCGCTGGACCCTGGGACAGGTAAGTGTCCTTATTTTAAAAGTCAGCAGCTGCAGTATTTGTAGCTGCTGACTTTTAAACAATTTTTATTTGCGGGACTCCCGCTTTAATAACAACATCCTAACAGAGTCAAAGGGACTTCATTATAATGGCTTTGGTGGATGGCTGGGCATGGGAACTTGATCAAGAGATCCTAATGTCCTTGAAACTTTCAGCCCCTTATACTGATTTTGGAAGTTGTACGCTGGTACACTATGATTAAATATTATTAAAGCGGTAGTAAACTGCTGCAATAAAAAAACAAAAACGTTTCCCTGCAAAATAATAGCATAATGTGCTAGTATGAAATGATTATCTTAAAATGAAGCCCTCCAGTGTTGTGCTGTCACTGCTAAGAGGGTTTCCATATTCCCACATTCTTCCCTCCAGGTTCGTGGACTTCGGCTGTGTGAGTGGCCATCGATCTCAGGAGCGCGCCGGAGCCCTCGGTTATGGCATGGTATGCCGGACGTTCAGAGAGCCGGTGACACCTGCTGCATCCAGGGTAAATAGCTCCTAAATGGTGCACGTTTAGGAGATAATCATTTCACCTACAGGTAAGCCTTATTATAGGCTTACCTGTATGTATAAATCACTCAGGTGGCCTTACCACTGCTTTAAGCAACACAGCTTTGTCCCCTCCCTACTTCCAGCCTATTATTGACAGTGAAGAAGCAGCAACAGATGGATAAGGTTATCTCTCTGTGCTCTCTCCTCTTTTTAGCATGTTGCTTTCCAGCATATCAGCATGGAGACAGGTGGGGGCCATCTTCCCCTCACATTTCTCCATACCAAGCCAGGGAGCAGACCCGATTTCCTCTGCCACTACCGTCGGCTTCGGTAAGCGGTGGAGGGCACCAGAGAGTGGCAGGAGGGGGATAAAAGTGATCTTGCGGTGAATCCGCCACAGAGAACACTTTTATCGAAAACTGGACCGCTCACTGAAGAAGAGGATACTGGGGTTATGGCAGCAAGCTGCTGCCATAACAACGATATCCCTCTTCAAAATGTCGACGTATATCGGCATGAGCTGGCCTGGAAGTGGTTAATTAACATAAGCTCTCAGAAATAGGATCCCCTGGTGGAGGAATTTTTGTTAATGGATTTAGTTCAAACCAAGTGTAATTAAGACACTACAGGGGGTCCCCGACTTACAAACGCCCGACCTACGAACAACCCCTACTTACGAACGGGGCGCTGCGGGGACCCTCCGCCATTTTTCGGTGTTTTTCGCCGTCTTTCGGCCGTTCTGCGCATGCGTGGCCATAAGGAGCCTCGGAAAATGCCGGAAATGTCCGTAATTTGTCGGTCTGCGCATACGCGGCCGACTTACAAACATTTCCGAATTCCGTACAGGCGGGCAGTCCCTAACGAGTTCGTAACTCGGGGACCCCCTGTATATATATATGACTAAACTGTCATGTGTCTTATGAGTTTGTTGATTACATTTAATGTGTATCTTGAATTCGCCTTTCCAGATATAGGATTCCATAATGAGGCTTGGTATGGTTTGTAATATGGCAGACCGAGGATCAGATCAAGGCTTGGCCATCTGTCTGCTGTACGATACACTTAGATTCAGACCGAGGCTAGGTTGCTTGTGCAGTGTATAAAGTGTGGTGACTCAGCACGCCACCCGTGCTGAGGCGTATCTAGTGAAAATGGCACCTATGGCAAGCACTGAAACTGCGCCCCTGTCAAAACATTTGAAACCCATCTTTCAGATAACCTTGAAGCGGACCTCCACCCTAAATTGGAAGTTCCGCTCATCGGAACCCCCCCTCCGGTGCCCCAATTGGCACCTTTCAGGGGGGAGGGGGTGCAGATACCTGTATAATCCAGGTATCTGCACCCACTTTCGGGACAAGCTAGCCGTGTTGTGTTCGGGGAAAAGCATGGTTCCCATGACACATCGGGACCAGTGAAGATGCGCAGCGCGACTCGCGCATGCACAGTAGGGAATCGGGCAGTGAAGCCACAACGCTTCACTTCCTGATTCCCTGACAGAGGATGGCGGCGGGGGCAGCCGAGAGACAAACGATTGCTCGTCATCTGCTGCTGACATCGCTGGACCCTGGAACAGGTAAGTCTCCATTTATTAAAAGTCAGCAGCTGCATTATTTGTAGCTGCTGACTTTTAATATTTTTGTTTTAGGTGCACTCCCTCTTTAACAAAAAAAACACCTAACAAAACGACAAGGCAAAATTTCAAAATATAAAATTGTAGTATATTAGTGATGGTGACACCCCCTATTGTAAGTGGAGTTATTTTATTTCTTGAGTGGGTGTTACCATTATTTATATATTGCAACTCAACTCTTTTGAGGGGGTGCCAATGTCACTAATATGCTGCAATTTTATATTTTGATATTGTTATTTGTTTTTTTAAGATATCAAGTTGTATATTTGGTTTACAGCACACCACATATACAGTATATGGTATTCAGAGGGAGGGCTCCACCATAACTAAAAGTTTTTTTACATATAGGTAAGTCTATAATAAGGCTTACCTATAGGTCCAGTAAATATCTCCTAAACATGTATAGTTTAGAAGATATTTACATTACATGGAGCCAGTGACATCACTGGCGCATGCGCTCTGAATGAACGGCCACTGGTGCTGTTCCTTTAGAACCCTGTGCCATAAACGGTGGCTCCCGCGCGCATGCAAAGCGCTTCTAAACTGCCAGTAAAAACACTGAGCGCTTTTGAAGAGTTTTTCAGGCGCTTTTGAAGAGCTTTCCATTCATTTCAATGGGAGGGGAGTTTTTCACAGCCCTGCCAGCACACTGCCCCAGTGTGAAAGCGTTCATTGATTTTAATGGAAATAAGTTTTCGTGAGCTTTTTAGGCGCTGTTTTTAGCGTGAAAGCGCCTGAAAAGGGCCTCAGTGTGAAAGTGGTCTAAGGTGAAGAAGAAAGCACAGCATTGTATTTTATTATAATATTTACAGTGTTTATACTGTAAAAAAGGGAGGGGGGGGAGAGAAGATGGAAGGGGAGGAGAGAGAGAGAGAGAGAGAGAGAGAGAGAAGGGGGGGAGAGAGAAGAGGAATACAGAATACATCAGAAAGTACAGACAGAATAAAGAGAGGAGCAATGTAGTAAATGTCTCTTCCTGTGCACATTACCTTCACCTGAATGCATTCTTCTGTTTCTCTTGCTCATTTCTCCTCCTTCTCTGCCCCTCCCCAGTTCCCAGCGGCAGCTCTGCTCTTTCTCCAGGCTCCAGTACTCTGTTCTTCTCAATCAAAGGTGGCGGCTTGAGAAGGGGGCAGGTTACAACAGCGCCCATTGGCTCAGTAAGCAGCAGGAGGTGGATCAGCTCCTGCTGTTAACTCTTTCTTGTCCTGTAGCAGCTGTTACTATAATATGAGGCTCCTGGGGGAAGCTGCAGGGCGCTCCTATACACACACACACAGCCACTGGAAGAGAAGAGCTGCAGTGTCAGGACTGTGAAGCTGGAGAGGAGGGAGAGCACAGCGCACATCCCAGCTCCTGTCCCCTCTCCTGCACAGCAGCCTATTTTGCAAATAAACTAGGGGTACACCACTGCCTAAACTCCTCTCTCCCTTTGTGCACTGCAGTCAGCACCTCACATGATTCTTGTGCATGTCGAGAAGATGCAGGGAGGAGGTGGGTGGAGCTAAGCAGTGGGCGTGAGGAGGAAGTTAAATCTCCTCCACTCATGCTGGTCTCTGCCTCTCTCCTGCTCAGGACATCACTCGTTGTTAGACGCCAGGCGGGCCGTGCCTAGCAACCAGTTTGGGCAGTGAGCCAGGGGCCAGTGGTGAACGACCTAAAGTAGTCTCCACTGGCCAGGATCACACCCCAGGCTGACAGTGAGTAACAGTGGCAATATCAGGACTATTTTAAGGAGAAATCACTACAAGTGCCTTGCTGCCCAGCCACTCAAGAGTGCCCCCTTCATATAGCGCCCATGGCACTTGCCATATCTGCCATACCCTGGATACGCCACTGCACCCGTGCCCCTGGAAGACGTCATCTTATGACAAAACATGTAGGGATAAGTGACGCGCTGACGTCACCAATCCCACACGTGCTCTATAAGGACGGTTTGTTTTGTGTACCGGCCGATACACTAGAAACAAAAGACGCATGTTATCAGTGGCAGCTATAAGTGCATTTTTTACATTTAAATAAACACTTTAAGGATTTTACACTATGTGGAGCATTCTGTTTTTTGGAGAAATCCTTCTATTTAATACGGTGCCAAGGGGTGATCCTGTGCCGGAGACCATCCATATCCGGATAAAGGCCTTAGCTGGGCTAAAGCTCATACGATGCCTTGTAATGAGGGATCAATTGGAGCTGGTAAGCGAGTGTCAGAGCTGGGCTCAGCTCTTCCTTCCTCTGAGCTGGCCGCTCAGCTGTCGGCTATTTGCCAGCTCCTATCTCTCCACAGTGACTCAGCTGTTGATGATATCCTGCTCGTCAGTCCTGCCTACTTTAGCCATCCAGCCCAGATGATCTCCACTACGCTGATCTCTGGCTTCCTGACTTTCTGGCTTGTCTATCGTTTGTTCTATTTACATTTATTATCAAACAAGTGTGATTTAACTGTACTTCTGTCTCCGTCTTCATGGTTTCTGACAGTAGGCGAAGGCCATGAATTCAAAAGATGCAGTCAATCCACTTGTTGGTAATATTTTTTCCAGATTAGATGAGCAGGATTACCACATTGATCAGTTTGCCATGGTATTACTAACGCTCCTGAGTCGCACGGCTCACCTGGAATCTCCCACTGTGGCTGCTCCGGTACAACCTGTGTTGCAGGCCGTCCCTGCTGCTGCTCCAGTCTCCAGTGTGCAGGCAACCGCCTCGAGTATTACCTCTATATTACCTCTATAAGAGGTATGTCTGATTCCGCTCCACTTCCCAGAGATTTGGGTGCGTTCCAGTCCAATGCAGAGGGTTTCTCAACCAGCTGCTTTGAGATGCTGCCCCAGGCGTTTTCCACGGACAGAAGCAAAGTAGGTTTTGTGATATCTTCGATTTCTGAGAGGGCAAACCCTCTATGGGAGATGCAAAAACCTGTTGTCTTGAGTTACCCTGAATTTGTGGCTTCTTTTAAAAGGGTATTTGACGTTCCTGCACGCTCCGCTTCTGTTGCCAAGTGTATCATGTCCATCAAACAAAGTACGAGAACTGTTGCCAATTACGCCATTGAATTCCGTACTCTGGCAGCAGAGGTTGCTTGGAACAATGAGGCCCTTGTGGCTGCTTTTTCTCATGGTCTCTCAGATACCATCAAGAATGAGATAGCAGCCTGAGATATACCCACTGAGCTTGAGAAGTTGATCACGTTTGCCATCCTCATTGACTCCAGACTCAGAAAAAGACTCTCTTTTAATGAGCGCTTGCGGAAGCCTCCTGTACATTTGTCTCTGAGCTTTGCAGTCCCGCCCTTGCCTCCCTCACCTCCCATGCCTCCTGGTACTGAGTCGGTCAGTGAAGGTGAACCCATGCACTTGGGCTTCATGCATCTCTCTGCAGATGAGAGAACCTTTAAGAGGAGGGAGAGATTGTGCCTTCATTATGGCCAGGCAGGTCACTTTTTGAAGTCTTGTCCTACCCGTCCAGAGAATGCCCGAACCTTGAGGTCATGTCACGTACAGACCTTCGTGGCGTTGTTTCGTCCCCAGTTATCCATAAGGATAAGCCCCTGGTTTTGGTTACCCTTTTTTGGGCTGAGTCATCCGTCGAGATACAGGCTCTAATCGACTCTGGGGCTGTAGGCCTGTTCATTGACGCTGCCTTTGTATCGAAGCACTCGATTATGCTGCAGCTGCGTGACACTCCATTTACCATTGAGGCTCCTCTTCAGCCTGCCCATGTGACTCATGAGACTGTTTCCATTGTCCATGGCCGTGGGGGCTCTTCACCATGAGATAATCCAATTCCAAGTTATTTCCTCACCTAACTTTCCACTGGTTATTGGTTATCCTTGGTTATAGAGGCACACCCCCTCTTTTGATTGGCTGCATGCTGAGGTTCTCTCCTGGTCACCACAATGCAGTAAGACATGTTTCCAGAAGGTAGACAAGGTCCTGTGCACCTCTTTACTCTCCTCCCTGCCGGAGGAGTACCGCAATTTTAGTGATGTCTTTGACAAAGGTCAAGCCAGTAGTTTGCCTCCACACCGGTCGTATGATTGCACAATTGACCTTCAACCTGGTGCCATACCCCCTCGTGGCCGGGTTTACCCTTTGTCGGTCTTGGAGGATAAGGCCATGGAAGAGTATGTTGAAATTTCATTCGCAAATCCTCGTCTCTAGGGATGGGTACGGTGTTCGATTCGAACCCAAATTCGTGTGATGCGAGCGACCCGCAATGCATTGCGCCAGTCGCAGTGCAATGCTGGCTGATGATTGGCCAAGCATGCACTGTGACCCCGCATGCTTAGCCAATCTCAGCGCTGGCAGCGAGGAGAGCCATAATTGGCTACAGGCAGGATGCCTGTAGCCAATTATAGCTCCGGGGCTTTAGTACACGCCCCACGGTATAAGAGTCCGACGCGGCGGCGGCCTCGCATATTGTGTTTAAGTGTCAGTGTGTCAGTATGCTGCTGACTGCTGACAATATGTGCTGTATTTCTGGGGATTTGTGTGTGCGTGCTGTTAGTACAGTATTGCAGTATCACATCTGGGGGGTGTCTATAGGTTGCTTGTGAAGGGGGGCATGTTTCCTGTGCTTAGAACTGTCCCTGCAAAAAGTGTCATTTTTGCAGGAAAAAAGCTATTTAAAAGCACTCGCGGCTAATGAATTGATGGCTCCCATAACACAAAGAACTGTCATTCATTGAAAAAACAAAAAAAAAAAAAAAAAAAAGCGTGGGGGTCCCCCCAAATTCAATAACCAGGCCCTTCAGGTCTGGGATGGATATTAAGGGGGACCCCAGCCAAAAAATAAAAAAATAAATGGCGTAGGGTCACCCTCAAAATCCATCCCAGACCCTTGAGGTCTGGCATGGATTTTAAGAGGAACCCCAGCCAAAAAAAATGGTGTGGGGTCCCCCTCAAAATCCATACCAGACCCTTATCCGAGCACGCAACCTGGCAGGCCGCAGGAAAAGAGGGGGGGACGAGAGCGCCCCCCCTCCCTCCTGAACCGTACCAGGCCACATGCCCTCAACATTGGGAGGATGCTTTGGGGGTCTGAGACCCCCAAAGCACCTTGTCCCCATGTTGATGAGGACAAGGGCCTAGTCCCCACAACCCTGGCCGGTGGTTGTGGGGGTCTGCGGGCGGGGGACTTATCGGAATCTGGAAGCCCCCTTTAACAAGGGGACCCCCAGATCCCGGCCCCCCCCTGTGTGAAATGGTAAGGGGGTACAAAAGTACCCCTACCATTTCACCAAAAAAGTGTCAAAAATTGTAAAAATGACAGGAGACGGTCTTTGACAATTCCTTTATTAAAATCTTCTTTCTTCTGGTCTTCCTTTCTTCATCCTTCGGTTTCTTCATCTTCTCCTTCCGGCATCTTCTTCCATCTTCTTCTTCCATCATCTTCTTCCTCCGATCCGCTTCTTCTTGCGCTGGTCTTCTCGTCCTTCTCGTCCGGCATCTTCTTCCATGGCGTCGGCGTCGGTGTCTCTTCTTGGGCCACTCCTCGCAATGGGAGGCTCCCGCTGTGTGAGGCTTCGCTGCGTCTGACAGGTCTTTTATAACGGAGGGCACCTGGTGACCCCGCCCCCTCTGACGCACGGGGACGTCATGGGGAATTCCCTATGGCTTTCCCCATGACGTCAGAGAGGGGCGGGGTCACCAGGTGCCCTCCGTTAAAAAAGACCTGTCAGACGGAGCGAAACATCACACAGCGAGAGCCTCCCATTGCGAGGAGCGGCCCGAAGATGCCGGACGAGAAGGACGAGAAGACCAGCGCAAGAAGAAGCGGATCGGAGGAAGAAGAAGATGGGAGAAGAAGATGGAAGAAGATGACGGAAGGAGAAGATGAAGAAACCGAAGGATGAAGAAAGAAGAAAGAAGATTTTAATAAAGGAATTGTCAAAGACCGTCTCCTGTCATTTTTACAATTTTTGACACTTTTTTGGTGAAAGGGTAGGGGTACTTTTGTACCCCTTACCATTTCACAAAGGGGGGGGGCGGGATCTGGGGGTCCCCTTGTTAAAGGGGGCTTCCAGATTCCGATAAGCCCCCCGCCCACAGACCCCCACAACCACCGGCCAGGGTTGTGGGGAAGAGGCCCTTGTCCTCATCAACATGGGGACAAGGTGCTTTGGGGGTCTCAATCCCCCAAAGCATCCTCCCAATGTTGAGGGCATGTGGCCTGGTACGGTTCAGGCGGGAGAGGGGGGCGCTCTCGTCCCACCCTCTTTTCCTGCGGCCTGCCAGGTTGCGTGCTCGGATAAGAGTCTGGTATGGATTTTGAGGGGGACTCCACTCCATTTTTTTTGGCTGGGGTTCCCCTTAAAATCCATCCCAGACCTCAAGGGTCTGGTATGGATTTTGAGGGGGACCCTACGCCATTTTTTTTTTTTTGGCTGGGGTCCCCCTTAATATCCATCCCAGACCTGAAGGTTTTTTTTTTTTTTTATGAATGACTTTCAATAAATGACTGTTCTCTGTGTTACGGGAGCCGGCAATTCACATTAGCCGCGAGTCATTTAAAATAGCTTTCTTTCCTGCAAAAATTACACTTTTTGCAGGGACAGTTCTAAGCACAGGAAACATGCGCCCCTTCACATGCATACTATAGACACCCCCCAGGTACGAAATTTAAAGGAATATTACACTTTTATTGTTTCAATTTAAGCATTATTAAAATCACTGCTCCTGAAAAAACGGCCGTTTTAAAAAAAAAAAATTTGCATTGATACATGTCCCCTGGGGCAGGACCCAGGTCCCCAAACACTTTTTATGACAATAACATGCATATTAGCCTTTGAAATTAGCACTTTTGATTTCGAACGTTCTCATCCATTATAACTAATAGGGTTCTAAACCTCGCACGGACTTTAGGTCCGTTCGCGGGTTCTGATGCGAGCCGAACGGGGGGGTGTTTGGCTCATCCCTACTCGTCTCCTGCTGGTGCTGGTTTCTTCTTTGTGAAGAGGAAGAGTGGTGAACTGAGACCTTGTATTGATTATAGGGGTCTCAATCATTTCACGATTAAGAATGCCTATCCGATTCCATTGATTATGGAGCTATTTGACCGTCTTAAGGGAGCTTTTCACAAAGCTTTATTTGAGGCATGCAATCGTGTGTGGATTAAGGAGGGCGACGAGTGGAAAACTGCGTTTAATACCAGAACAGGCTATTATGAGTACCTTGTAATGCCTTTTGGCTTTTGTAACGCCCTGGTAGTTTTCCAGGAATTTATTAACAATGCCCTCCAAGATTTGTTGCAGTTATGTGTGTTGGATTATCTCTACGATATCCTCATATTTTCCAAGTCTCTGGAGAGCCACCTCACAGATGTCTGTCGTGTGCTTCAGAAACTAAGAGAGAACAATCTCTTTTGTAAATTGGAGTAGTGCGAAATCCACAGGTTAAAATTACTGGGTTATGTTATTTCCACTGCTGGTTTTTCGATGGACCCAGAGAAACTTTCAGCAGTCCTACAGTGGCCCCAACACGTCTGTTTACCTCCTCTGCAGCATTTTCTTGGCTTTGCCAACTATTATTGGAAGTTTATTTGTAACTTCTCGTCTCTGGTCAAGTCCCTGACTGATATGACCAGAAAGGACGGTAAACCCACAGAGTTGATCTCTGGAGTCCATTAAGGCCTTTGAGAGTCTCAAGGCTGCCTTTGTTTCTGCTCCTGTGTTAGCACATCCTGATCCTACGTTACATTTTATCCTTGAGGTTGATGCTTCTGAGACTGGAGTTGGCGCTCTTCTGTCTCAACGTCCTACCTCTGAGAGCGCTATGCATCCTTGTGGCTACTTTTCCAAGAAATTGTCACCTGCAGAGTGCAATTATAAGATTGGTGACAGAGAGCTGTTAGCGATCATTTTAGCCCTGAAAGAATGAAGGCATCTCCTCGAAGGTACCACTGTGTCGGTTCTCATTCTGACCATAAGAATCTCACATTCTTGTCTAAGAAGGCTAAACGTCTCTCTCCCAGAAGGGCATGATGGGCTCTTTTCTTGTCAAGTTTCAATTAAATTGTCTTATTCTTACCCGGTACTAAGAATGTAAGGGCTGACGCTTTGTCACAACAATTTTCCTCCACTTCCAAGATGGAGTCGGTTGCGGTTCCTGTGATTCCTCCTGATTGTAATCTGGCTACGGTTTGCACCAGTCTCATTTCTCCTTTGAGTGACAACATTTTTGCTGCTCGACCTTGTGATCGCTGCTTTGTTCCAGAGAGTCTCTATACTGCCGTGCTCCAGACTTACCATTCTCCCAAGGCTGCTGGCCACCCTGGGAAGAATCAACTCTTTTGGGCCATTTCCCAATAATTCTGGTGGCCTAGTCTACGTGCTGATGTAACCGTCTTCGTAGCTGCCTGTTCCATGTGTGCTCAGAGTAAGACTCCACAACACCTTCCAGTGGGCCTCCTACAACCCATACCCAATGGAGAGAGGCCCTGGACCCTCCTGTCTATGGATTTCATTGTGGAGTTACCCAACTCCCAGGGCAACACAGTTATCCTTATGTTGTTTGACCGGTTCTCGAAAATGTCTCATTGTATTCCACTTAAGAAGTTGTAAACTTCTAAGAAACTGGCTTCCATTTTTGCTCTGGAGATCTTTCGCTTACATGGGCTACCCAAGGTGATTGTCTAGGACAGGGGTAGTCAGTTTGTGTCCCGGTTCTGGCGAGCCTTTTGTGCACAGTTGGGAATTCAGCTTGCTTTCTCTTCTGCGTATCACCCACAGTCTAATGGGACCGCAGAACGAACCAACCAGTCCTTGGAGCAATTCACGTTGCTATATTTCTGACCATCATAACAACTGGTCAGACCTCTTACCATGGGCGGAGTTTGCTCACAATAGTGCCTTGACTTCTGCTTCCCAATTGTCCCCGTTTATGGTGAACTATGGTTTCCAACCTTCCTTGTTGCCTGACTCATTTGGTCCGCAGAGTATTCCTGCGTCAGAGGAGCATCACTGTGGTCTTCGTTCCACTTGGGCACAAGTCCAGTGACATGCTAATGATAGGTACAGACTCCATGCTGACCGCAGACGCCTGCCTGTGCCTTCCTACCAGGTTGGGGACAGGGTCTGGCTGTCATCCCGCAACCTCCGACTTTCTGTTCCCTCTCTGAAGTTCGCACCTTGGTTTATTGGGCCTTTCCGTATTCTTCGCAGGATTAACCCAGTGGCTTACGGATTAGACCCTCCTTCTAATATGCGTATCTCAAATGTATGTCATGTCTCCTTATTAAAACCTTTGGTCTGCAACCGCTTTACCACCTTGGTGCCACGTCCTCACCCTGTACAGGTTGAGAACCATGAGGAGTATGAAGTACAGTTCAATGTTGACTCCCGTAGGCTCATATAGTACCTGGTGCATTGGAAAGTGTACGGGCCGGAGGAATGCTTTTGGGTCTCATCCTCGGACATACATGCCTCGGTCCTCCCCTGTGATTTTCATAGACATTTACCCTTCAAGCCTGGTTGTCCTCCGAGGGAGAGGGTTCGTTGAGGAGGGGTTACTGTCAGGGCTGGGCTCAGCTCTTCCTATCTCTGAGCTGGCCGATCAGCTGTCGGCTATTTGCCAGCTCCTATTTCTTCACAGTGACTTACGTAATGATGATATCCTGCTCGTCAGTCCTGCCTACTTAAACCATCCAGCCCAGATGATCTCTGCCTTTGCCTTGGTCACAGACTAACTTCTGCGTTCCTGTTAAAGACTAGCTTGGATGACATTCCTTTTGGCTCCAGATCCTGCTTGCTGTTCCACTAAGCGGATCTCTGGCTTCCTGACTTTCTGGCTTGTCTGACTATCCGTTCCACTATCGTGGTGGATGGTGCAGAATGACATCAGGATTTTATATCACATTACTTGTGGACTGTTTTCAAACCAATTTGAATCACTTTTATTGGTTTAATATGATTGATTAGCGCAACCTATATATTTTTTATGGGAACGGGATATATTTATCGAATTTTTATTTATTTATTTACTAGTAATGGCAGCGATCAGCGGCTCAGGAATGATTGGTGGGTTCCAGTGGACATTGAGTCAGCAGTACCCGCTGATCAGCTCCCACTGTGCATACTCACAGCGGGAGTGAGCCACCGGAAGCTCGCATTCGCATCTGCTGCCTAGAAGTGCGGTATCACGTATATATATATATATACATATACACACATTCGTGATCCTGTGCACAGGGCCCGCCCTGTAGCAATAAAACTACCAAAGGGCAGTCGTGAAGTGATTAACAAGATTTGGGAACCTTAGATTATTTGGGAAACAACAAACGTAAAATCAGTTGAATGCTTTTTACACCGTAGACCTTAGGAACCTTTAGAATTATTATTTTTTTTTATTAATATCTTTTGTGGAGGGATTATTTTCTGTCCTCAGATACGAGATCCTTTTTATTTACAGGCCACAAAAATACCTTATTTCTTGTATTTCTCTTATGTCTTTCTATCCCCTTTCCTAATCACTTTGAAACCTTATCTTTGTCTAGATCAGTCTCCTGTGACAATACAATGTTTGAAGATTAAATGCAGATCATGGACATATTAGAAAAGGTTAATTCTTTTTTTATTAAAGTTTATACTGTTCAAGTTATAAAGGATGTTCTGAAAAATCCCACAGCCTGATATTTTATTTAAACTATGTAATGTTTGTTAATTAACATTATGTGGTCTATCTCATTAGTCTCACTATTATTTTCAGTTTTCAATTTAGGTATTGACTGTATGAAGCTACTGACTGTGGATTAGAGTTCTTATCCTGATCATTTCTTTCTTCCATTTAAATGGAAAGAGGTTTAATAAAGATATAATTAATAAAAAAAGAAAAATGGGAAGAGAGAGTAGTGTTGAATTAATGAAGTAATGGTAGTCACAAAGCCAAGTGAATGATTACTTTGCAAAGTGAATATTCACTGATCTTTGTAAATGAGGTGAACATGTTTTCATGCTGAATACACTGCACACTCCTATTCCCATAATAAAGCTAAATGTTAGGCATGCGCCAGTTAGACTTATTATCTCAGAATAAAATTGTCCTGCCGCTGGTTGATTTTACACTGCTGTATCTGCTGCAGTATCTCAATCCTAGTAAAGCACCAGTCTGTAATTTTTGCCTCTGATAAATTTGGGCCTAGCCTTCCTATTTAAAATTGCCTTGAGCTGGCCTATTGCATACTGCTGTGTCATCTTTTTCAATTTTTTTAAACATATGTTTTATAAATTTTTCAAACAAAAGCAAATAAACATATAAAACCATAGACAAAAAACAAAAAACAAAATACATATATAGACCCCCACATACAAACACATATATTGGTCTTACATGGTATTTATACTAGCTTGATTTACAAAAATACAGTCCCATGGTATTTATGCCAGCCTAAAATATTTGGTCGCTGATATTTACCCAAAAACTAATACGAGAAGTGGGTCAAAAATCATATTCCTCTAAGAGGCTTCTGAGGCTGTGGAGGGATCCATCAGCCATTTGGACCAAACCTTTTCATATTTGAAGAGACAGCCTCTATTAATATAGGTTTCCCTATATAAAGGTAGGTTGTTGTTAATAAGTTGTTTCCACGTAGCCAGTGATGGGGGGGGGGGGGGTAGTTTTTTTCCAACTAAGAGCTATAGCTTTACGAGCATTAAACAAAAGCAGCCCCACCAAAGTGCGTCCTGCTGCTGTGGGAATAAATTGTTCTATCAAACCCAAAATACATATTGACATTGATAATTGTAGAGGAATAAATCTTATTTGAAATATGAAAGCTAGTATTTCTTCCCAGTACCCTACTATAGCTGGACAAGTCCAAAATATTTGAGTAAAGTCTCCAGGGATCTCCCCGCAGAGCCAAAAACCAGTACCATAAAAACAACTTTATTATGTACCATTAAAAATCTATTACACAACATAAACATTTATTCTCCACAGGGGTCCACAACATGCAAAGATTACGATTACTGTTCACATATGGACTTGAGGCATTTTGTGTTCTTCAAGAGCACATGGTACACTGGAACCCAGCCCATAGTGGAACCATCCAGATTTTACCCCCTTTCTGACCAGAGCACTTTTTACATTTTGGCACTGTGTTGCTTTAACTGACAATTGTGCAGTCATGCAACGTTTTACCCAAACAAAATCTACATCCTTTTTTTCCCACAAATAGAGCTTTCTTTTGGTGGTATTTGATCACCTCTGCGTTTTTTTTTTTGCGCTATAAAGAAAAAAGAGCTACAATTTTGAAAATAAAAAAAACATTTTTACTTTTTGCTATAATAAATATCCCCACATTAAAAAAAAACAATTTCTTCATCAGTTTAGGCTGATATGTATTTTTCTACAAATTTTTGGTAAAAAAAAATGCAATAAGCGTATATTGATTGGTTTGCGCAAAAGTTATAGCATCTACAAACTATGGTAAAGATTTATGGCATTTTTTTTTTTACTAGTAATGGCAGTGAACTGCTAATTTTAGCGGTACTGCGAGATTGCGAAGAACAGATCGGACACTTTTGACACATTTTTGGGACCATTGACATTTATACAGCGAGCTGTGCTATAAATATGCACTGATTACTGTGTAAATGTCACTGGCAGGGAAGAGGTTAACACTAGGGGGCGATCAAGGGGTTAAATGTGTGTTCCCTCAGTGTGTAGTAGGAACCAATGACATGTCTCCTCTGCCCTGACATGTTTACACACACAAATCCCTGTGCTGGCTCTTATGCACGTGGATGGCGGCGATCACGACCACACGGCCCACGCTGTGCAGCGGGCACGCATGCATGCCTCCGGCGGCGCGTGCGTGCCCTCTTGCGGTTCTTAAAGGGAACATCGTACTTGTAATTTTAAAATAAAACACCAACTTCCCGATAGGGAACCATCCAGGCCCAATGTGAGTAAGTTACAATAAAGACAGCACGGTAGTCAAAGTGGTCAAGGCAGATATATTCCAAAGAGGGGGCTCTTGATAAGTATCTTAGAAACAAACTCAGTTCACATGAATCCAGTCTGTGGATTCTGTGGCCAATTTCTATCTACCAGTCAACCAGTCTACCAGTCAAAGAAAGCATATTACTGCTTTTTGAAAAATCATGTGTCGCTGCTAAAGCTACCTAATAAAACCCACCAAACTAAAATTAATTAGATTAGTATAGCACATTATTTCTAAAAATGGCCAAAATGTACCAAGCTTGTTTCCCCAATCCATAGACTTTAAATAGATTTGCCTCCAAGTTCAGGTTTGATGAATTCTAAGCAAGATTTGCTGAACCCTTGATTTGAACCTGAGCAAATTCCTCCATCACTAATTTTGACTGTAATTATCCAGTCACATAAGAGGAAAAGTTACCGTATACTTTTTTATAATTTTCTTTAACCACTTGCTGCCAGTGCTATACCGAAAGACGGCTACAGCGCTTGCCCCCCCCCCTGGAATTATCAGGTGTTGGCTTTCATACTGTCAGTGTCAGTGTGTGCTGTGTTTAAATGTCCACGGCGCTGCAATCGCGGCCGCCGCTGACTTTTTTTCCTACATCTGTTTCCCTGCTGCCTCCTGTTTTCACACTGACACTGTCCAGTGTCCTCCGCTCCGCAGCTCAGCCTTTCCGCCCTCCTCTTTAGTGATTGGCTGCCTGTGTAGTGTAGGTGTGTCTCATTGTGTTGTGGCTCCGCCCACTCAAGTGCATGCCGCCAAATGATATGCTGGCCTGGCACTGGCAGTCTGTGAGCTGCCCAGTGACATGTTAATGCTACCTGTGCTGTGCCTAGGCAACAAGAACAATGAGGAACCACAGGTAACAGCAGTTATTAGCAGCCAGGACTTCAAGAGGCAGGAGGAAGAGCATTTTGATTGATTTATTGCTAGATTTGCTGGGAAGATATATATGTGTATTTAGTGTATTATGTTGATGAGATAATTCATGATCATGTGACTTCTTCTTCACTTTGTAAGTTACTACTCAGGCCAGGCTACCAGACCAGTCCATACCCAAGATCAAAATATATATGGCCAAAACACAATGGCAGCCCGTGCATTAAGGGCACACGGGAGCGCCACCCCCTTTCTCCTGCCACCCCTCTATTACCTATAGATAGATTCATGCATTGCATGAATCTATCTATGGCCGCTGCTGCCACCCCCTACTCAGGTGCCTGGACCCTTTTCGGGCACAGGATGCCTGAATTACAGTGGCGGGGGGTGACGGACTTTGAGCGAGGATATCTGAATGATGCCTGTAGCTACAGACATCATTCAGATATTGCCATTTTCAGCCCTACACCATAAGAATGATCATAGTGACTGTGGCACCGCTTGATCGTTCTTACTGGAGGTGAGAGGGGACCCCCCTCCCGCCGCCCTCCGGTGCTTCTACCGACTCACCGATACGATCAGTGAGTCAGACAGAGGATCCGCCGGCCCCGGATGTTGATCATAGAGATTTCCAGCGGACCAGATGGTCGCCGGAGTCTCTATGATCATGGGAGGCTGAGATGTGGGGTCTTATTGACCCCCATATCTCACTGTAAAGAGGACCTGTCATATTCCTATTACAAGGGATGTTTACATTCCTTGTAATAGCAATAAAAGTGATCCAAAAAAAAAATATATTTTTTCGAAAAGTGTCAAAATAAAAAAAGAAAGTATAATTAACAATAAATATCGCCCCTGTCCCCTGTCCCTAGACAGAGGTCCCTAGACCTCCTCTGTAACTCAAAACATGCAACCAGTAAAAAAAATATCAAGCGTCGCCTATGGGGATTTTTAAGTACCGAACTTTGGCTCCATTCCACGAGCGGGTGCAATTTTGAAACGTGACATGTTAGGTATCTATTTACTCGGTGTAAGTTCATCTTTCACAATATGCCAAAACATTGGGCTAACTTTACTGTTTTTTTTTTTTTTTTTTTTTTTTTAAGCACAAAAAAAAATGTTTCTTTCCCAAAAAAAACACGAAATATTGCTGCGCAAATACCGTGCGAGATAAAAAGTTGCAACAACCGCCATTGTATTCTCAAGGGTCTTTGCAAAATAAAAACATATATAAAGTTTGGGGGGGGTTCTATATAATTTTCTAGTAAAAAAAATATGATTTTTACATGTAGGAGACATGTAGGAGAGAAATGTCAGAATTGGCCTGGGTGGGAAGTGGTTAAGCTTTTGCATCAGGTTTCTCAAACCTTTGCCTGCCTGAGCTTTATGTGATAATGACTAAGCCCCTCCCCTTCATGACATTGCGAAAAGGGGCTGAGCATGGGTGTCCATAAAATTATGCCCCCCCCCCTTAAAAAAGTTCTGCGGACGCCCATGGCTACAGTGCTGTTGTCCAATTCTGGGAGGGAGTCTATTCACATCCTTCTAGAACCATGCACCACCCCCCACGCACGTCCCCAGGGCACTCACTGGGTGCGCTCTATGATCGCTGTGTCACAAAAAAAAGAGAAAAAGGTGTTGTGCTGTCACTTAAAGTGCTTAAAAATCATAAATAAACAATTCATATACAGTATCTATACATGTGATAGGATAATTCTACATAGTAATAAATGATATTCTAATTTAGAGAGTCCGTGCTATCATACAGTACCACTATATTAAAAAAGACAAAATACATAAAGTGCATATAAGTGCCTTAAATTTGTATATTAGTATTTCATATATGTGTATTTAGCAAACAAATTCATCATGGAAAAAAATGGTAATAATACCGGTTCCAATTCATTAAGTGCTAGCTATCATGCAAAAAGATATATGAAAAAATCCCAGATAGGATGGTGATATTATACGATAGTGCTCCACACATGCACTTCCTGTTTTACTGGTGCTCCAAGTGACCACCCAATTGTGCTCCACTCATAAGCATAAAGATCAGCCTCTTACCAGATGTTATGAGTGTATTACAGGGTCTAGCCTCGCCTTTGTGAGAATACCCCTCACTTTGGGTATAGAACATTGCTCCCATCTCAAAGCCTCATATGACAATTGGCCCTTAATATGGATATCTGGACTCCTCTGCAAATATGTTAGACCCACATACCCATATGGAGCAGAATACGTATGGAAAGAGGAAGAGGAATACTCATTGCGCAACATCCACAAATAACACTTTTATTCAAAGGACATATACTCAAAAGATGCAGTAAAAGACAAGCATTCAATGTATAAAATCATCCGGCGCCTCGGGGGGGGGGGGGGGGTTCTGACATCTCCACTACAACCACCGCCTGATGTAAATTTTGTCGTACTAGACGTCGTCACTAGGGCAACGGAGAGAACGGTCATCACAGGTGATAGGACTAAATACTTTCATAGCTGACCAACACTACAGGGCGCTGCCACCTTCCTAATTCTTTTTTCAGTAAACAGCCATTATATCAAAGTGCAAACGGTGCTTCCAGGATTTAAATGATGCTTCAAAGAGCATGCCAAAAAATGCCTCAAATTAGTTTTGATATAAAAATATTATGTATATAAACTTCCCAAAGTGGGAGAACATAATATATAGGATTAAAACATATACGATAAAAAACTTATAAATCAAAAATAAGTAATCTCTGACCAAATTTCCAGAAGGCAGTATAATAAGAAAGTGTCAGCGTATTCTAGAAATATGGACTATCAAACCATAATCATTTTGTTTGACTAGTCATTCAAAATACACAAAAATCATGACACCATGTTAAGATAAATAGAATGAAGGTGGATAAAAAGGTTGAATGTCATTGAAAATATTATGGACCTGCAATATTAGAAATTCAATTAAGCTGCGTACCCCTAGAATCTAACTATTATTGATGAAACAATTAATGTCCCATTCGGTGTTAAACCCCTGTGGGCAGTGGGTTTTGAGCTTATAAATACAGAAGGTGTTGCACCTGGAAATATGATGAACTGCGTTGCTCCCCCTCTAGTGGGGTGAGAAAGATTCTATTCCCACTAACTTTAGCTCTGATGGATTTCTACCATGTTTATGGGCAAAATGTCTTTAAAGACTGTGTTTGATAAAACCTTTTCTGATGTTGGCAAGGAGTTCCCTTATGCATACCTGTAAGGCTCTTTTGGTCCTCCCTACGTACTGTACCCTGTAACTACACCACATTTTTGGTAGAACAAGTTATGAAACCTTCAATCTCATATGTTCTCCGGGTTACTGTGGATTCAGAATCATCTGCAGACAGGGCACCTCCAGCAGGAATAAAAGCTCAGCAATATGACAAAGAAAGAAGGCTTAGTAGGTGGTTCTATAACGTTGGGTGCCACAAAGTTCCTAAGAGCAGGTGCCCCCCCTGAAAATTGCCTTAGGGCGATCCAGAAGGGCTGGCTCAATACCTCATCATACTTTAGGATTTCCCAGTGTTTATTCAACAGTTTGTTAATAACGCAATGTTGACTGGAGCAAGTGACAGAAAAGGACAACTCATTGCCCAATTCATTCCTTGCCATTTCCCTGGAAGCCAAAAGATAGTTTCTATCGAGAGAAGCAACTTGTTGAATAGTGTCCTCAAGCAATAGGCCTTAATAGCCATTCTGAACAAATTGTTTGATCACTAGTGAATGACTCCTAAAATCATCTATGTTAGAACAGTTTCCTCGGATCATCAAAAATTTACTCCTGGGGACACCCCGTAACAGGGTGGGATGATGACAGCTGTGTGATGGACTATATCAGTTTCTGTCAGTTTTCTTTAAACGGGTTTTACTACTAAAACCATTTCCATCCCTCATAATTGTAAGGTCCAAAAAATGTATATCAGAAGGACTATATTTGTAATTCCACTTTATCCCTAAGGTGTTGGGATTCAGTCCCCTCATAAAATTGATGTAAGCCCTCCTTTGAGCCCTTCCAAATCAACAAGGCATCATATATTATATTATATTCTATTATATATATATATATATATATACATATATATATAGTGTTGTCAGAGTAATAGTCCCTATCTCTGCGTGCCATAGATAGCCTCTTCCTCCTAGTGGGACATATGTAAATTGGCCACATTGGGAGCAAATTTGGCCTCATACAGAAATAGTTGTCACACATACAAAAATCCAGAAGGGATATAACAAACTCCTTCTGGGGAGTGCACATGCGCAGCACTCACGGATCGCCACGCTAGCCGGGAGCCCTGCAACGCTCCGGTCCTCCATCGGCCCCCACACAAGCTACATCCAGCGGGACCCCTCGGTGTGACCCCCAAAGAAGGATGTTAACCGTCAGCTCAACTTCAGCCTGGCTATCCCTGAGCCTCCCAAGATGGCGGCCGCAGCTCCTCCATGCGGAGACACAGAAACCCAGGACAGCATAGCGGACCCTCCACCTCCTCCCTTGCCTACTTCCACCCCTGTGAGTAACAAAAAGGACTTTCTTGTCTCCCCAGCATCCACTGAATCACTCCTGAGCAGATCAATGGCAGGCATCTCACACTCTCCCCTGATTAACACTCCTAACAGCCTGGCAGAATCGCTACAGGCCTCTCCCATGCTACACAATCACCTCCTGAAATGGCCCAGCTATTAAGCAGCTTCTATGACATGCTGGCTGCTGGTCTGGCACAAAATGCAATGCAGATTACATCATCCATTAAAGCAGACCTACAGAGCCTAGGGGCCCGAATGGATGAAATTGAACAGGCTGTAGATGACTCTGCAGCATGCAGATTCAGAACATCACATGCATCCAGACACTTCAAGAATAACTTGAAACTGCTCTCTCCAAGATAAATGATTTAGAGAATAGGAGCAGACGTTACAATTTTCGCATCAGAGGAGTACCTGAATCTATCAGTGACATACACGGCACCGTCAAATCATTTATAAAGCATATTAATCACAGATATCCAGGATCACAGGCTCGAATTGGATAGGGCCCACAGAGCATTGCAACCCTACCGCCAAGATGGTCTCCCACGGGACATTGTGGTAAAACCCCACTTTTACGGGGTAAAGGAAGAAAACATGAAGAAATCTCGCAATCGGGACAATCTCAACATATATGGCAATAAAATCCAAATTTTTGCAGATATATCCCCCGCCACAATCCAGAAGAAGATATCCCTCAAACCTCTCCTTGACATTTTCTCCCAGAAAATGATAAAGTACAGATAGGCCTTTCCCTTCCGCCTGCAGTTCCAGTACAAAGAAAAATCCTACAGCTTCACAAACTTTCAAATGGTGAACGTCTACTCCTACAACTCGGGTTCATCTTGTAGGAACTACCTCCCCACCAATCGGAGAACCGCCCAAGCTCCTCCAAGAGGCCTCCACCGAACAGCCCCCTTACCCTGCTGTGGGTGAAACAACAATCGAAGAGACACTGTCACTCTATCCCTACGAGATAAGCGCCTAAGCCGACTGACCCCCTAGGGGTCCGATTCCAACCCCCGATGGTTTAGTGGCTACTCCTACACCCACTTGGACCTTTTTTTGGACCTGTTGGCTTGTCCTCCCATTCCAGATATACCCTTATCTCCACCCCTCCCTTTTTTTTATTTATCCCAAGGTCCACCATCCTCTACTACTCACCTTTCCATGAACGCTACAGTTATTCATTTAAGCCATGGACTGGGACCAAAAGGACTGGAATAGTTTTCATCTCACAAATATATTTCCCCTAACCCTTATCCATTCCCTCCTTCCATTACCGTCCTTCTCTGTAAGAAGGATGGTACATACTGGTCAAAGACCATATCAATGGTAATCTATTCACCCTCATTTCTTATTATGCCCCAAACAAAAGCCAATCATTCTTTTTCTCTTCCATGCTAACCCGTCTATCCCCCCACCTTGAAGGTAAGATAATAATGGGCGGCGATTCAAACATTGTCTTTGATCACCTTCTAGATGAGTCAACACAAGGCAGAACCCACCTGAAACACCCCCCCCCCCCCAAACAGAGCCTCTGTATAGCCCGGCTCTTTCACACCCTAGGCATGATAGACACTTGGAGGGAATTACATCCTACCGCAAAGGATTTTACCCATTTATCTGCATGCATAGATCATATTTTCCTACACACTTCAGATACTCACCTAGCGTCTCAGGCCTCTATAAGTGAGGTCTCCTGGTCGGATCACTCCTTAGTCTCCCTTAAAATCACAGGATTTATGAACCAGGCAAGTCCCCCCCAGTGGAGCCTTAATGAGAATCTCCTCACCAACCCAGTACACTGTACTATGCTCAAAAAAGAGCTACAGGAATACTTCCGCATTAATGATACCCTGGACATACAGTGGTGTGAAAAAGTGTTTGCCCCCTTCCTCATTTCCTGTTCCTTTGCATGTTTGTCACACTTAAGTGTTTCGGAACATCAAACCAATTTAAACAATAGTCAAGGACAACACAAGTAAACACAAAATGCAATTTGTAAATGAAGGTGTTTATTATTAAAGGTGAAAAAAAATCCAAACCATCATGGCCCTGTGTGAAAAAGTGATTGCCCCCCTTGTTAAAACATACTATAACTGTGGTTGTCCACACCTGAGTTCAATTTCTCTAGCCACACCCAGGCCTGATTATTGCCACACCTGTTCACAATCAAGGCATCACTTAAATAGGAGCTGCTTGACACAGTAAGGTCCACCAGAAGATCCTTAAAAGCTACACATCATGCCGAGACCCAAAGAAATTCAGGAACAATTGAGAAAGAAAGTAATTGAGATCTATCAGTCTGGGAAGGGTTATAAAGCCATTTCCAAAGCTTTGGGAATCCAGCGAACCACAGTGAGAGCCATTATCCACAAATGGCGAAGACATGGAACAGTGGTGAACCTTCCCAGGAGTGGCCGGCCGCCCAAAATTACCCCAAGAGCGCAGCGACGACTCATCCAAGAGGTCACAAAAGACCCCACAACAACGTCCAAGGAACTGCAGGCCTCAGTTGCCTCAGTTAAGGTCAGCGTTCATGCCTCCACCATCAGGAAAAGACTGGGCAAAAATGGCCTGCATGGCAGAGTTCCAAGGAGAAAACCACTGCTGAGCAAAAAGAACATCACAGCTCGTCTCAATTTCTCTACAACACATCTTGATGATCCCCAAGACTTTTGGGACAACATTCTATGGACCGATGAGACAAAAGTGGAACTCTTTGGAAGGTGTGTGTCCAAGTATATCTGGCGTAGAAGGAACACTGCATTTCAGAAAAAGAACATTATACCAACAGTAAAATATGGTGGTGGTAGTGTGATGGTCTGGGGCTGTTTTGCTGCTTCAGGACCTGGAAGACTTGCCGTAATAAAAGGAACTATGAATTCTGCTGTCTACCAAGAGATCCTGAAGGAGAATGTCCGACCATCTGTTCGTGTACTCAAGCTGAAACGAACTTGGGTTCTGCAGCAGGACAATGATCCTAAACACACCAGCAAGTCCACCACCGAATGGCTGAAGGAAAACAAAATGAAGACTTTGGAGTGGCCTAGCCAAAGTCCTGACCTAAATCCTATTGAGATGTTGTGGTATGACCTTAAAAAGGCCGTTCATGCTCGAAAACCCTCTAATGTAACTGAATTAGGACAATTCTGCAAAGATGAGTGGGCCAAAATTCCTCCAGGACGCTGTAAAAGCCTCATTGCACGTTATCGCAAATGCTTGGTTGCAGTTGTTGCTGCTAAGGGTGGCCCAACCAGTTATTAGGTTTAGGGGGCAATCACTTTTTCACACAGGGCCATGATGGTTTGGATTTTTTTTCACCTTTAATAATAAACACCTTCATTTACAAATTGCATTTTGTGTTTACTTGTGTTGTCCTTGACTATTGTTTAAATTGGTTTGATGTTCCGAAACACTTAAGTGTGACAAACATGCAAAGGAACAGGAAATGAGGAAGGGGGCAAACACTTTTTCACACCACTGTATCTCCAAGCTCCTTATGGGGAGCCCATAAAGCGGTCATGAGGGGTAAATTCATCCAGCTAGCTTCACGCCTAAAGTGAGAAAATCAAATAGACAAAATCAATTTAGAGAAAAGCTTTCAGTACATGAGTAAAACACACAAAAACAACCCCACACCCGCATCTTTAGCTCAACTTGATGCAGCTAGAATTGCCCTGAATGCGGATCTTACCTCAAGCACTGAAAAACACCTAAAATGGGTAAGCGGCAGATTCTATCTCCACTCCACAATTCCACAATCAGCTCTATCTCCACAATTCCACAATCAGCTCTATCTCCACAATTTCGGCTCCCCAACTTGCAGTGAAGCTCTCCTAAGCATGAGGAGGGGAGGGGAGGGGGGGAGCCGGGGGGGGTTCACGCCCTGCCCAAAATCAAATCACTATCCTAAGCATAGGGTTCACGCCCTGCCCAAAATCAAATCACTATCCGGCACCCTGACCCAAAACCCCAAACAGATCCTAGAAGCATTCCACTCGTTCTATTCAAATCTATACTCAGGATCAAACCCCAGCAGTACACATACACTCAATACTTTCTTAGACAACATCCCACTCCCCAAAATCTCCAATCCACATCGCTCTATAATGGAAGCCCCCATTTCTGAATAGGAAGTCAGAGAGGTCATAAAATTGATGAAAAGAGGTTCAGCCCCAGGCCCAGATGGCTTCTCAACACAGTATTATAAGACCTTTATTGATGTCTTATCTCCTTATCTGGTCCGGTTTTTCAATTCCCTTAGCAAGGATTCGCCTTTAGATGCAGCAGCTAATTTAGCATACATCTCTGTCATCCCCAAACCTGGGAAGGACCACAGCCAAGTGAGCAATTATAGACCCATATCATTAATTAACTATGACCTAAAAATAATGAAGAAAATTTTATCCAACAGATTAGGATCCTTCATAGGGTCCTATGCATCTCAACCCCTAATGTCTTGCAACTCCTATACAAATTTGGACAGGTCTCTGGATTGCAAGTCAATATGTCCAAGTCTGTCGCTCCCAGGCATTTCCACATCCTCATCTCTAGTGGATAGATTATGGACCCATTTCCCCTTCTTTTGGAGTACCACCTCCATCCCATACCTGGGCGTCCACCTGACAACCACTATAGACCAACTGTATAAATACAACTACCCACCCATGTTCAAGAAGCTTAAGAATGATCTCGATCAATGGTCACTACAAAACTGTCCTGGCTAGGAAGGGTCAATGCCATTAAAATGACCCTCCTACCAAGGTTACTATACCTCTTCTGCTCTCTTCCCATATCCGTCCCCAAACTCCATATCAATAACCTACAGTCAGCAATAATCTGATTTACATGGGGCAAATCAAATCACAGACTCCCTAAAAAGACCCTCTTTAGACCCAGACGGAAAGGGGGTTTAGGACTGCCCAATCTCTGGTGATACTACCAGGCAGCACAACTGAGCCAAATCTCTGCCATGAACTCTAGAGGCCCAAAACCTGACTGGATAGGAATGGAAAAACAAGCTATCCCTAATTTTACTATTGATTTCCTTATGTGGCGCCCCCCCTAGATCTAGGCCCCCAATCCTATCCCCTACCCTTTCTCACTCAATAGCATTATGCGACTCCCTACATAAATGAAACACCATAACGTCAAGGTGGCACCCCTTAGCCCACTTTTTTCATAACCCCCTATTCCCTCCAGGGATGGATATCAAGGCATTTCAGTGGTGGCTTGATAAAGGTCTCTATCGCATAGGGCACTTCTTTAACTCGAACGGCCCCCTTAAACTAAGTCACTGCACCACAAAACTTGAAATGCCTTCCTCAGAAAAATTTAGCTTCCACCAAATAGCCCACTTTCTACACTCAATCTCTTCCCAGGATTCACTCCCCTTAACTGTTACTCCGTATGAACAGTGGTGTTCCACAGCCATGGATATGAGAGGGGGAATCTCCCTGATTTACGTCAGAGAAAGCGAAATACATGCAGAGCTGGGAATGAGACCTTGAGATCGAATGGGACTTGGACACTTGGCACTCTCACTTCACAAGCGCATTCAAGGGGATCCTCAACATCTCATTGATTGAAGCAGACCTCAAGGTCTTGTCTCGCTGGTACCAACACGCCTAGCTAAATTTTATCCACAGTCCTCACCCCTATGCTTCATGGGATGCGGTCACCTGGGATCTCTCCTCCATACCTTATGGGAGTGCCCAAGAATCAGAGGCTATTGGAAGAATCTATTTAATCTAATTCGCAAAGTCACTGGTACAGCGGTATCCCAAGACCCGACAATAGCCCTGCTAAACCATAAAATTCCTAAACTTCCAAAATACACCCAAATTCGGATTTACTACATCCTCATTGGAGCTAAACTAACAATAGCTTGGGCCTGGAAGTCCCCAAAGGTATCCTTAAATTTAACAAAGCAAAAAATGTCCTGGATCATGTATCAGGAAAAAACCTCTAATAGCATCCTTGACAAACTCAAGAACTTTTAACGCGTTTGGGAACCTTGAGCCTGATATATTGGTGTTTCCCTTTAACCCCAGGTCTGATCTTTCACTCTGACGGCCCTCCAGAAGTAAGCCTTCTAACATCTCCTAGCTCCCCTTAAAGCCAGCAGCATTACCCCCACACCCCCTTCCTGCTCCTTTCATCTATTTCAATTTCTCTAACTCTTTCTCTGCTTTTCTATCCCTGTTCCCTTCATTCCTATCAGCACCTGCTGGTTGGATTTTGGATATGACCGTAACAAATATCCCTCTTCTTCTCACAATTGCACTAGTTTGTTTTTTGTACAAATTGATCATTTCCGATACACTGCCCAGATTCAGTTGTCCTTAAGGCATATTTCACAAATGTACCAGAGCTCCTAGCAGGTTATTAATGGTTTTCTTAGTACCTCCTGTGAGTGCACATTGAATTATTCAACAACCAGAGGCTGGAAGGTCTCACTACCCTGGCACAGTCTGATCTCATATGGGGTCTCGGGGCAACTGGCAGCTAATTAAATCAGTTGTCACTGTTCCTCATGTTAATGTTACAAGTATAACTCTCTCAGCAATCTCCTCCGCACTCGTGGCAGAACCGCCCAAATTATGTAGGTCTCTGGGAACTCTCTTTGTTAACAGTTGTTTCTTTGTATGTTAATCTATATTTATTGACTCCCCTGTGTGGGATAACTTTAGTTACAATATTACTTATCATTCAATAAAAATATTTAAAAACAAACCCAAAAAAATAACTCAAACTCCTTCTGTAATTCTGACAGACGTTGCCCAATAAGTATTCCTCTTTCTCTTTCCACACATATCCTGCTCAATATGAGTATGTGGGTCTAACGTATTTGCGGAGGAGTCCGGTGATCCATATTAGGGGTCAATTGCCTATGAGTCTTTGTGATGGGATCTATACCCAAAGTGAGCGTTATTTTCACTAAAGCGCGGCTAGACCCTGTAATAAGGTCATAACATGTGGTAAGAGGCTAATCTTTATGCTTACGAGTGGCGCACAATTGGGTGGTCACTTGGAGCACCAGTACAACAAGAAGTGCACATGTGGAGCACCATTGTTTAATATCACCATCCTATTTGGGAATTTTTGAACGATAGCAAGAACTCTATGAATTGGAACCGTTATTATTACTATTTTTTTCCTGATGAACTTGTTTGATACACGCACATATATGAAATGTTAATATATGAATTTTAGGCACTTGTTGAGCACATTGAATATTTTTTTTTGTCATAAGTGAATGAAAAATGACAAAAAAAATTTAGACAAAAGTTGACATTAAAATTATATATTTCTCAAACATGCCATGGGCATATGTGAAATGACACCCCAAAATACATTCTGCTGCTTCTCCTGAGTACGGGAATACCACATGTGTGGGACTTTTTGGCAGTCTAGCCGCATACAAGACCCCGAAAACCAAGCACCGCCTTCAGGCTTTCTAAGGGCGTAAATTTTTGATTTCACTCTTCACTACATTTCACAGTTTTAGAGGCCATGAAATGCCCATATAGCACAACCCTCCCCCCCCCCAAATGACCCCATTCTGGAAAGTAAACACCCAAGCTATTTGCTGAGAGGCTTGTTGAGTATTTTGCAGATCTCACTTTTTGTCACAAAGTTTTGAAAATTGAAAAAAGAAAAAAAAAATTCCTTTTCTTTCTTAATTTTTTAAAAATAAACCTCTCTGTTTTTGACCTGCACCATATGGAGCTTCTCCATTTTTTCTTTTTCCTACCCTGGTTTGATTGAGCCTATCCTGAACTTACCATCGGCCTCCAGATGGCTCCCCTATTGGGTGGAGGTTCCATGATTTTTTGATTTTTTGAGAGCTATCCGAATCCTGGAATTCCGTCTGGATCACTACTGCTGAGGAGTGGAACTACCTCGTTTGGAGTGACCATCTTCCTGTCAACTCTTTACCCTGAGGCGTTCGGCCTATACAAGCCTGATTGACCCACTACCGCTGGTAAGTGGGTCCACCCAATCGGGTAAGAGTACCCATCCATATTTTCTTGATAGAAGATTTCCTTGTTTCAACAGCTTTACAGCCAGTCCTATATTGTTCGCACCACCATACAATTTTACTAAGGATCACAAGTCACATATTAGATGGACACAATGTTTTAGTAGTTAATTTTTTGTTTATTTGAATTTTTACATTCACACTGGTTTATCTTGTTCACATGCGTGAACATAAAGGACTTTCACTCTACATGTTTATAACACGTTTATATGTTTTCACATATTCATTGTTTCAGTTCATTGCTGTCATATTGTTATATTTAGCGCTACATTTTAGTTTTTCACATCTGGTTTAAACTTTGTTTGTTTTAGCGTTAGCGGCTTTTTTGTCACATTTGGGTTTAGCGCAGTAATTTCCCCAATTTTTTCCTGAAATAGCTTGGGGTGTCTACTTTCCAAAATGGGGTCATTTGTGGGGGTTTTGTGCTATGTGGTAATTTCATGGCCTCCGAAACTGTGTAAGGTAGTGAAGAGTGAAATATAAAATGTATGCCCTCAGAAAGCCTGAAGGCGGTGATTGGTTTTCGAGGTACTGTACGCGGCTAGGCTCCCAAAATGTCTCACACATGTGGTATCTCCGTACTCAGGAGAAGCAGCAGAATGTATTTTGGGGTCTAATTTCACATATTCCCATTGCATTTTTGAGAAAAATATAGTTTAGTGACAACTTTATGAAAAGAAAATGTATTATCATTTTCCCAAAACTTGTGGCAAAATATAAAATATTCCATGGACTCAACATGCCTATCAGCAAATAGTTTGGGGTGTCTACTTTCCAAAAAGGGGTCATTTGGGGGGGGGGGTTTGACCTGTCCTGGTATTTTATGCACAACATTAGAAGTTTATGCTACACATCACCGACTCTTCTAACTACTTGAAGACAAAGCCCTTACTGACACTTTTTGTTTACATGAAAAAATACTTTTCTTTTGCTTGAAAATTACTTTGAACCCCCAAACATTATATATATTTTTTAAAAGCAAAGGCCCTATAGATTAAAATGTTGGGTGTTGTATTTTTTTTTTCACACAGTATTTGCGCAGTGATTTTTATAAAGATACATTGACAACTTGCTGTTGATATGGGATGGTCCTGAAAGCAAATGGGTGATGTTAGGTACCTGGGTGGAGAGCCTGACTTTGCTGGGAGGAGGCCTCTCTTACGGCTCTGGTTTAGGGGCCACTGGAATGGGGACAGTGGACCCGAGAGCGCAGCGGAGTAGGAGTGCCTGGACTGGATGTTGTAGCAGGTGCTGGAGATAGGCAGAAGTCCTCTGGTAGCAGGAACAGCGGGACCTGGTAGGTAGAAGCCCAGCACCCGGATGCAGGGTGGTCCCCAGATGACAGCAGCAGCTCTGGAAGCACACAGCATGTGTGGGGTCAGGCAGAGAATCGTCAGGCAGGCCGGGTCTGGTACACTGGGCAGGCAGGTGAGTGGGAGCAGACAGAAGCAGGGTCAACAAGCCGGGGTCAGCGTTCAGATATCAGTATAAGCAGAGTCAGACAAGCCGGGATCAGGGTTGGAGAAGGCAGCAGAGTCGGGAAGCCGGGTCAGAGATCAGAGATACACAGACTATGGAGCAGGTTAAAGGCAGGGTACAGCTGCAGACGGACAGCACCGCTCAGGTGCAACTGCCACTTCTTAAAAAGGGCCACTGGCGCCAAATGGCGCCAACGCGCTCACGTGTGCGCCCGCGATGCGCGCGCGCGCCCGAGACTCCTGCCGGCGCGCACACCCGCGCTGATGTCTGGGCATTCCAGCGGCGCCTGTGCGCATGCGCACATGCCGATTAGTCCGCACCGTGCGAGCAAAGCCCTGACATTGCCCCCCCCACAAGGGGCAACCTCCGGGTGCCCAACTGATCGTCTTTCTCAGGGTGAGAAGTGAAGAAGGCCCGGATCAGTCTCTTGACATGTAGATTGTCCTCAGGTTCCCAGGAGTTACTCTCTGGGCCATAGCCCTTCCACTTGATTAGGAATTGTCTCCGCCCTTGTCGCCTTCTGCAGTCTAACACGGCCTCAACCTCGTATTCCTCGTTCCCATCTATAAGGACAGGCGCAGGGGGTCCGGTCTCCCTATTGGGGAAGGGGTTGGGTACCGAGGGTTTTAACAATGAAACGTGGAAAACAGGGTGCACTTTCATAGAGTCAGGCAGGGATAATTCGTAGGACACTTCATTGATTTTCCTTTTTACAGGGAAGGGGCCCAGGAACTTGGGTGCCAGGCTAACTTTAAATTAGAAGAGGAAAGCCATACCTGGTCCCCGATTTGCAAGTTTAGTTCTCCCCTTCTCTTTAGGTCAAAGAATCTCTTACTGTCCGCCTGGGCCCTTGTTATGGCTTCCTGAAGGATTTGACTGTTGCGGCTGAGAAAGGCCACCGTATCCTGGACTGCTGGAACGGAGGATTCTGCAAGAAAATCTGGGAGAAATGTTAGATGAAAACCATAATTAGCAAAAAACGGGGACTGTCCTGTGGTGGAGTGGCTGGCATTATTGTATGCAAATTCCGCTAAAGGCAGCATAGACACCCAATCGTCTTGCACGAAGGAGGTAAAACACCTGATGTATTGTCCGAGAGTTTGATTCGTGCGCTCCGTCTGCCCATTAGTTTGGGGGTGGTAGGCTGAGGATGGGGCCAGTTCGATCTTCAAACTTTCGCATAAGGCCCTCCAGAATCGGGAGGTGAACTGGACTCCCCTATCAGAAACTATGTTGGCGGGTATCCCATGTAATCTGACAATTTCTCTAATGAACACACGGGCTGTCTCTGCTGCAGATGGGGTTCCCTTGAGGGGCAAAAAGTGGGCCATCTTTGAAAGTCGGTCAACGACTACAAAAATGGCTGTGTGGCCTTCAGAGGGTGGAAGCTCAACTATGAAATCCATAGTAATCATACGCCAGGGCCGGTCAGGTGCAGGAAGGGGTTTTAGTAGACCCCAGGCCCGACCCCTAGTGGTCTTGCTTCTGGAGCATACTGAACAGGAATTAACGTATTTGGTGCAGAACTCTTTCAGTCCAGGCCACCAGAAGGTGCGCTGCACCAGTTCCAAGGTCTTGCGGGCCCCAAAGTGTCCTGCTAGTGGGTGGTCGTGCAGAAGGGCTAGTACTTTAACCCTGATGGGTTCAGGAACAAACACCTGGCTATCCTTCCATAGGAGCCCTTCTCTGGCGGTTAACGAAATCCCTGGAGGAAGGAGCGGGTTCACAGATGCCTCCCTGATCTGAGACAGTAGGTCCGGCTGTAACAGAAGGAAACTGCCTGCAGGAAGAATAGTGTCCGGAGGTGTGCAGTCTTTAGCAGAGTCATACATGCGGGAGAGCGCATCAGGCTTCACATTCTTGGATCCCGGGCGGTAAGTAATATGGAAACTGAAGCGTGAAAAGAACAGGGCCCAGCGGGCTTGTCGGGGTTTCAGTCGTTTTGCTGTTCTCAAGTACTCGAGGTTCTTGTGATCCGTGTATATTAGCACGGGGTGGACTGCACCCTCCAGCAAGTATCTCCACTCCTCCAAAGCTGACTTGATGGCTAACAGTTCTCGGTCACCAACATCATAGTTTCTCTCCGCGGGGGAGAGTTTCCGGGAGAAGAAGCCCACTGGGTGCAGTAAGTCGTTGTTACCTTGGCGCTGGGACACCACGGCTCCCACCGCTACCTCCGAGGCATCTACCTCTAAGAGGTACGGCAAGGACGGATCAGGGTGACTAAGGATGGGAGCGGAGGTGAAACGTGTCTTGAGCTTAGAAAATGCCTCCTGAGCCTCCGGACCCCAGTGGAAACGTACATTCTGCCTTGTTAGCTGTGTGATTGGTGCGATAATGGCAGAAAACCCCTTGATGAACTTCCTATACAAGTTCGCAAAGCCCACAAAACGCTGCACACCCTTCTTGTCAGAGGGCGCCGGCCAGTCCAGAACAGCCGTTACTTTCTGTGGATCAATCTTAATGCCTGCTGGGGAGATCTCCAGACCCAAGAATTGGATGTTCCGCTGCTCGAAGATGCACTTTTCTGCTTTAGCATAGAGTCCGTGTTGGCGGAGGCGGAGAAGAACTCGGCCCACATGCCCCCGGTGCTGCTCCAGCGATCTGGAAAAGATCAGGATGTCATCCAGGTAGACGATGACAAAGATGTCCAGAAAGTCCCTGAAGACCTCATTTATGAGGTGCTGGAATGTGGCTGGGGCGTTACAGAGGCCGAAGGGCATGACCATGTACTCATAGTGCCCAAAGCTGGAATGTGGCTGGGGCGTTACAGAGGCTGAAGGGCATGACCATGTACTCATAGTGCCCAAAGCAGGTATCTGCACCCCCTCCCCCCTGAAAGGTGCCAAATGTGGCACCGGAGGGAGGGAGGGTTCCGAAAAGTGGGAGTTCCACTTAAGGGTGGAATCCCGCTTTAAATCTCTTTTTTACAATGACGTATGATTTGCAAAAGGTTGATTTTTTAGACATCAGTATTCTAAATTACCAGCAAATTATTTAGAAAGGACACTTCCGGCAACACACTGTTGCATGCTGACAGTTTCCATCCCACGTCTTTGAAAAAAATCTATACCCTTCAGTCAATACTTACGTATTAAAACGCAACTGTACTACAGTATGCTATTTGGTAGGCTATGACTACTGTTATATATTGTATATAAATTGTAATGGCACTTTTCTACATTAAAGTATGGATGTTTTTCCCTTTCCGATGGGGGTTCCACTGGAATTTTGTCTATCTAGGTTCTGTTTCGATCCCCTGATGTTGTTTCCACGGGACCGGATGCAGCGCTGTTGGTATAGGCGGAGGTTGCGTGACCACGTCATTTGACGTATATAGTGTCGCTTCCGCACATGCAACACCTATTCCTATTGCACAGAAGCGGAAGTGATGGTGACGCAGTTACACGATATGATGTGCATTGCGTCACTTCCTCCCGCACATATATTAGGATGCCATCGGCATCCCTCGGCGCCATTCCTTGGGACTATGCTGGTTTGACCTAAAGGACATCTCAAGGAAGCTATTTTTATTAGGTACTGGGCCAGCCTTATGGGGAATAACACCCCAGGATGACCCTTTATCCCCTGGAATTGAGACTTATTTTCTTCCTGGGGATTTCTCATAATTGTTTTTGCTTTTTTTCCCCTAGCCCACAGTGCCACTTCATGCCATCCAGGGCAGTTATATCTGGCAGTTTCTGGATGTGGACACCTGGTATCCACTTGGGGTAGGCCTTCAATGCCTGATATATGGCATCCATGTCTTTTGGAGGAGTGCTTCTGCTAAACATACACATTTTTTGTAAGTGCACGTCAGTGATAATTTAGATGCATATTCATATGAATTTGTATCAATGTTTTACTAATTTAAGCAGTTTTTTCAGAAGTGGTTTTATTCCTGAAGAAGATTCATAACAATATTTTTGAAACGCGTAGGATATCCCCTTCTTCAGTATTCCTTTCAAAATCCATGACCAAAGGGATCAGCAAGTAGATGGGGATTACCACTTCATGGCCAAACAGCCAAATGTGCAATTTTTATAAACATCATTTATACAATGTGTAATGTTGATAGTACTATCCTTATAATGTTTTTTATTTTTTAATATGAGACTTTTTAATACAATTTTTCTATAATAAATTAGATTTTCTATATGTGAAGTTCTCTATATATATTTTTTCAATTGCCCATAAAATCCTATTTTTATGAGGTTTATTCTAATTATTACATCTCAAGCAGGCTCTCTCCCCCAGTCTAAGATGGGAGTCAACAAGCCGCTGGGGTAAGCCCCGTGATTAGATTGCATGGTGCCACATGCGCCAATTCCATGATCAAACAAGTGACTAAAGAGTGGCAAGCTTGTGTAATAATTGTCCACATACAAGTGGTACCCCTTTCCAAATAAGGGTGACACCAAGTCCCACACAATCTTACCAGTGCTCCCTATGTAGTCTGGGCAGTTCTCTGGCTCTACGTAACTATCTCTTCCCTCGTAAACCATAAAACTATATGTATAGCATGTTGCCCTGTCACAGAGCTTATACATCTTGACCCCATATTTGGCATGCTTGCTGGGAAGATACCGTTTGAAAGACAAGCAGCCAGAAAACTTAATCAGGGACTCATCAATGCAGACAACTTGATCGGGAGTAAATAAGGCTGCAAACTGTAGGTTGAAGTGGTTTACGAGGGGCAGAATTTTGTAGAGCCAATCGTATTCAGGGTCACCTCGAGGACGACAGAGTGTCAATGTCATTGAAATGCATGAACCACAAGATCTGCTCGTATCGTGTCCTTGTCATGCAAGCAGAGAACATGGGCATATGGTGAATTGGGTCAGTGGACCAATATGATCGCAACCCACTTTTTTTAGTTATGCCCATGAGGAGGGATAGGCCCAGGAAGGTCTTAAATTTGGAGACCGTGATAGGTCTCCAATCTCTGGCAAGGGTCAACTGGGGATTATCGGCGATGAATTGACCAGCATTCAAATTGCTTTGGTCCACAATAGATCTATAGAGATCTTCCTTGAAAAACAGCAAATAAAAATCAAGTGGCGTAAAATCAACTGTTTCCACCTGAATTCCGGCTTGGCCAGTGAATGGGGGGAAGTACGGGTGGTGGTGCTGGTGCTTGCCAGTTGACCAAAAGGATGAGTGGCACTAGTACTGTCTCTCTGCTCCATATGAGAGCCCTGCGGTTCTGGCACCTCAACAACAGCAGAAGAACGGGGTCAGGTACGAGAAAAAATTCTGGACAGCCACATTCCAAAAATATGTCTTTATTTGTAGAAAATATGAACAAAAATACATGCCACAGCATAATGGACAGAAGAACTGACACTTTTCACACTATCAAATAGTACTTAATCATAGCTACGCCTGACGCCTGACCTTGGCAGGGACCACTACTTCATCGTCAGCGCTATCTGTCAGGGTGCCGCTGCTGTCTACAGGATCGTATTCTGAGCCTGAATCTGAAAGATGGGTGACTTCCTCTTCACTCTCATCTGTCATGCTCAGAAACGTGTAGGCCTCTTCACTACCTTGAATTGGACATTGAAAAAAGAGCACCTGACTGTCAGTGACTGCTTCAAACGCTACCAAAAAAACTGTTAGCGTTCGCAGGGATCAGGCCTGACTCTGTGAATGCTGCAGTTATGTGTTTAGTGTTTTGTAAGTGACAGTGATCGATTGATACTGCATTTGGGTGGGCTGGGCGGAGGGGCTAAACGCAGGTGCTAGCAGGTATCCCTGATCCCACTAACACTGCTTTTTTGGGAACCCTAAACTGCTGGGGACGCTAGTACAGATCTGATCAGATATTGATCCGTTCAGGCACTATACTACTAAGGGAGGTGTATGGTGCATGCGTAGGTGTTAGCGCTACTGGCACTAATCTGATGCTGCCTGGGGCGACGCAGACCCTAACTTACACTAAAAACTGATATCACCAGCCGGGTGATCAGGGGGTTATACATTTATCTAGGTAATATATGGCAGGTACCCTGACGTTATAAAAAATATCTAACGAACCAGCGTAACACTTATATGGTGATCACTGGTGACAGGGGGTGATCAAGGAGGTAAACCTTAAAAAATAGGGGGTGTTGGGGGTACCCTAAAGCTACCTGGGCCTACCACTAACACTGATTAGTGTCACAAATGACACCAGTACAGCGATCAGTGAAAAATCTGACAACTGCACTGAGTGACACTGTGACAGGGAGTGAAGGGGATAAATGGGGGGGGGGGGGCGATCAGGGGGTGACAAGTGTGCCTACGTGTACTGGTGTTAGTGTAGTGTTGGTGCAACTTACTGTGAGATGTTCTCTCTCCTCTCTCTGGAACGAAAAGAGTTCCACGAGGGGAGATGAGATCACACTTACACTTACAGGCAGGGAAAGGATTTCTTTCTCCAGACCCAATCAGCAGGTCCAGGCAGGGGCGTAACTATAGGGGTGCAGCAGTCGCAAGCGCAACTGGGCTCTGTGCTGCAAGGGGCCCATACCGCCCCCTCTACATATGGCCGGTGGCAGCATAGGTGGTTAGGCACCAGGCACACGGGTGGCTGGAGGTGGGGGGTGACTAGCAGAGCTCCATGCTCAACTACCGCACTGGCTGCTCTTTAGTTGTGCATTCCCCACACAACCTGTGTCCTCTGCTGCTCCTCCGGGTCCCCCTTTCCTGCTCCATGCAGTGCTGCTCAGTCCGGTGTCTGTCCTCCCCAGCCAGAGTCTCACCCCCTGAGTCCGGCTCACACTGCACTACATGCTTCTCCCGGGAAAACAAACTTTAAGCACACAGATGCAGTGCAGCCCTATGAGAGCCGGCTCCCCAAAGGACACCACAGACTTGTCAGCCAGAAATCCCCCCCCTCCTCCCCGTCATACACAGATGTTGACAGGTCTTTCTGGGTGATATGTCTCCTAAAGACAGGGAACCCATCTCCACCGGGGACAGGGCCCAGTTCTCCCTAAAGGACAGGGACCCCGTTTTCCTTGGGGACAACGACCCCATCTCCTCTGGGGACAGAGCCAACTTCTCCCCAGAGGACAGGGACCTCATTTCCCGTAAGGACAGGGACCCCTTCTCACCTGAGGACAGGGACCCCTTCTCACCTGAGGACAGGGGCCCCTTCTCACCTGGGGACAGGGACCCCATCTCCAATGGGGACCCCATCTCCCCTGGGAACAGGGCCCACTTCTCCCCAGAGGACAGGGACCCCATTTCCCTTGGGGGCAGGAACCCCTTCTCACATGGGGAAATGGACCCCATGTCCCCTAAGGACAGGGACCCCATCTCCCCTGGGGACAGGACCCACTTCTCCCCAGTGGACAGGAACCCCCTTTCCCTTGGGGACAAGTACCCCTTCTCACCTGAGGACAAGGACCCCATCTCCCCTAAGGTCAGGGACCCCATCTCTCCCCTGGGGACAAGGACCCCATCTCCCCTGGGGACAGGGCCCACTTCTCCCCAGAGGAGAGGGACCCCATTTCCCTTAGGGACAGGGACTCCTACTTACGTGGGGACAGGGACCCCATCTCCCCTAAGGACAAGGACCCAATCTCTCCTGGGGACAGGGCCCACTTCTCCCCAGAGGACAGGGTCCCAATTTCCCTTTCCCTTCTTCCTCTTTGTCTCAAAGGTGTAACATCATAGGTCTGATATCTCACCAAAGTCCCTCAACGGGACTCCGAAAAAATTGGAAAAAATAATAAAATAACAAAAGTCGTACCTGTGACCGAGCCCTGGAGTTTCACCACCGGACTCAGAGGGCAGGGCCTCGGCTGGGGTTCAGGGGGGCCCTTCATGGTTTCTTGCACCGGGGCCCTGAAGGTTCTAGTTACACCACTGGGTCCAGGCCAATTATTTATGTATATATACGGAAGGTTAATGGGTTCTGAAACAAATCCGATAGTCACGAGCGCGGTGGGGGCATGAGCGCGCCCCGTACAGGTACGGGATTTCACGCAGCAGTGCCATTGTGCCGCAGAAAATGTACGCGACACAATCAGCAAGTGGTTAAGATAGTTTTACAAGGGTGATGAATATGAACCTGTAAGAATTCAGAGAAACATCTAGTGACAGACAGACTTGTGCTAAAAAACAATATATTCAATGTACAGAGACATTTGTTGAAGACATGGGGACAAAGAACTTGCAACCAGAAAAATGCTCCCCATCCAGAATGTTGTTAACAGCCTGAGTATACAGAGACTCTGAAAAAGTGTGCATGTTCCTGAGCCCCCACCAAAGCACTACCATGACACATTGGGGGTTATTTACTAAAGGCAAATCCACTTTGCACTACAAAACTGGAAGTGCACTTGGAAGTGCAGTCACTGTAGATCCGAGGGGGACATGCAAGGGACATAAAAAACAGCATTTTAGCTTGCACATGATTGGATGATAAAATCAGCAGAGCTTCACCTCATTTCAGATCTACCCCTCAGATTTACAGCGACTGCACTTTCAGTGCACTTTTAAGTGGGCTTTGCACTTGTAGTTTGCACTTGTAGTGCAAAGTGGATTTACCTTTCATAAATAACCCCCATTGGCTAACATGGAAGGGAGTTTCCACGCAGAAAAAAATAGAGATCAAGAGAGCTCAAAAGCCTGAGCTCCTTTGAGATGCAGTGTGCATGAGCCCTAACACTGCCCCTCAATTAAGTGCACTGAGCCATAAAGAAAACTGAATGTTCAAAATGTTAGGTTTATGCTTTCATATTGCAAATGATAATAATACTTAGTTGCGATAGGTGGATTATTCATCTCAGGTTGAGGCGTTTTCAAAAACTGCAGCAGCTGACTGGTGAAATAGTTAACGAAAATGACACTGCAATGAGAAATCATTTCTTGGAAGGACTCCATAGAGTATGAATGTGGGAGAGGGAGACTTGCCAGAACACCCTCACAGCACGTGTGTGAATTCATAAGTATTTCAAGCTATTGTGATAGCACTGAGTGAATGGGAAATTATTAAAGTAGCAACCACTCTGATCAATATGCAATCAACCTGCTTCAGTTTTCACTGTGACATCTTGTTTTCCAGCAGTTTATGCTGTAATAGGTGACGCACAGACTAGAGGAAGGAAACGTGTTGCTTACATTTCAATAACAGAGTTAGACTATCTTTGGTGTCCATCAATCAAATGCATATTGTATGTGACATTTATCAAAGCAGTCATATAGGTCAGTTTTCATCAGAATGAAATTATTAAGTTACTCACACATAGCTTAATTGCCTTTGTGTAGCTGTTGAAATGGTTAAATACAGCTAAATAACTATTTTTACCCCTCGCATGCGCAGCTCAGTGTACATTTTGTAGGGGATTGCAGATTGGCAGGTAGATGTATTTTATTTTACACAGCAGGGGTTATTTACAAAAGGCAAATCCACTTTGCGCTTACAGTGCACTTGGAAGTGCAGTCGCTCTAAATCTAAGGGGTAGATCTGAAATGAGTGGAAGCTCTGCTGATTTTATCATCCAATCATGTGCAAGCTAAAATGCTGTTTTTTATTTTCCTTGCATGTCCCCCTCGGATCTACAGTGACTTTACTTCCAAGTGCACTTTCAGTGCAACGTGGATTTTCCTTTAGTAAATAATAGTTAAAAAAGTCCTTAGTCCATATAGAAAAAGTTCCAATACTCAAAGCAGCGCTCCAATCAAATAAATGAAATATGACCAGCATTCACATGTAAACACATATGAGAAATCATTAGGATGTTGATAGATGATAGGACAGTTCAATTGATAAGTGAAGGATTCCACATAATAATAGAGTCCACACCACGTGAAACACACTCCCCTAGGGGTTTACACTCACCAAAGAGATGCAATTCAAAAGCCTTGTGTGCTGTCCCAATGGGGCATAGAATTTATATAGATTGTTATTTAACCATTTTCTATAGATGTTTTATATTTAGTTCACACGCTGCCATCTAGTAACCTTTTGTGGTATTGCACTTGTTTTCTTATGTTCTTTTTCCCTTATGTTATTAAACACTTCCTTTGTATGTAATGCTCCTCCCTTCTTCCTGAGATTGTACTTCCTGTGTCATGGATGCAGCTAACAGGCCACATGTAGCAGGGCACATGTATTCTACATAGTAAGCTACAGACAATATCATCTTTTGACTGCATAAATACCACAACCTAATAAGCTGTTTGTATCTTGTCATCTGCTGTAAGCTGATGTTCAGAATAAAAGCACTTTTGTGGATGGAATTGGTATTTGGTGAGTTCAAGCTATCGTATGAGGATTGTCCTCCGCGATTATATCTTATACAGGCCAGGCACAGAGGTCTCCCAAGGGATAAATCGCTTCACAACAATCGGAGTCAGAATACCTTGAATGCTCCATGTGTCTCCCATTTGGTCTCAAACATCTCATTGCCCAGGGTGGTTTAGTCATGTAAAAAAAGGCCCCACATAGCATGATGCCATTTTAAAAGTTTATTCAAGACGACCACCCCCTTAAAAAACACACACAACATAAATTGTAACATGCATTTTGTTGAAAAAACAAACTGTGTTATCACCAATCAGTATGAAATGCCATCTGCCATCCACCGCATCCACTGATAGTATCTGGCTGTTCCTTCCTGCTATTGACGTTCACACGTCACTTCCGGTCGCCATAAGGTCACATCCTGACACATTTCGTCATCAAGGCTTCAACAGAGGTCATGTATTTTATTGCAGAAGAGACATGCAAGAGTCTGCCTGTGCACAATTTATTTTTTTTGTCTTCAGTTTCACTTTAAGCATTATTTTAGCTGCATAACTTACAAAACTGTCAGTGTATATGGGTATTACAAATTTAAAAGGAAAGAGAATTGCTTGCAACAATGTTTAAAGCCTATTATTTCCTGGCATTTTAGGGCCTCCAGAAATGAGATATGCAGTCAGTAAATAAGGATTGATCAATTTTAATAAGCTGTATATACACCATAGTTTGTAGACTCTATAACTTTCCTACAGACTAAATATCATACACTGATTTGGGTTACTTTTACCAAAGAAATGTGGCTGAATACATTTTGATCTAAATTTATAAAGAAAGTTTATTTATTTGCACATCTTTTTAATAGAAACAAGAACATTTTATATTTTTAAATTTTTCTGTATCTTTTATGTAGCTCTATCTAAAAAAAAAATTATACAAATTTAATTTGGGTACAATGTTGCATGACTGAGTAATTGTCCTTCAAAGTGTGACAGCTCTGAAAACTGAGAATTGGCCTGAGCAGGGAGGGGGGTGAAAGTGTCTGCTATTGACGTGGTTAATGATTAAAATGTTGTTAGTCCAATACAGCTAACGTTGTATTTTAATGTCTTTTTTTTATTACAGGTCAAGTTTTAGACATTTAGCAAGCCTTGGATTATTTTTTTGACAGGCGGTGAAGAATAAATATATAGCCTCCTTGCTGCATGTTTTAACCCTGTAAATGCCTCACCACTGCATTGCACATGATTGCAGGAAAATTGCGGTGCGGCCTCATTCACTTGCAGTACCGCTGCCAAAAGTGACAGGGAGCAGTGGCGGCAATAATTCGGATGATAGTTCGGGGGGGAGAGCGTTCGGCGGGATACAGACATTAACGCGAGGAACACGGGGAACGCCGATAACACCCCCCTGCCACGTGCCACTGACAGGGAGTATCATTTTTGCCGCAGCTGTGTACAATCCCATGCGCCTTCCTGTACAGCTTAGGAGGTGAGGTCGAGGAAGATTAACATTATGACTCAACATGTAAGCCAAAGTGAGTTTTCTGTTGAAGCAAAGGTTTGCAAAAACAAGGAAAATGTATGCATGTTATTATAAGACTGAATCTTAACAATGAAAGAGTTCTATAGTGCCACCCAAGACCAAGAGGTGGGGGTGGTTCTTTTTGTTTTTTAACAAAATTTCTAGTTTTGTGAATCTATTTTAAATTCAAAAAGGCTAGAGATTTCCAATTAGACAGCTTTGTGAATTTCTATTAATTTGTTTTGCTAGATTAATATATAATCTTAATTTTAAGTTATTGCCTTGGAAGCCAGGAATAGATTTACAGATCAACGGTCTTGCTTACTACAGAGCAACGAAATTAGCAGTAGCTGCTCTGACTAATCAGTTCAGTGATGTCAAAGTATTCATTCACCTAGCATGTCCCTATTTGCCTAAGGGATAAGACAACTTCCTGTTCCAGGTCAAGCAGTGTTCAATACATGTTTTGCCATCTGTCCTGTGTCGCATCACAAATGTGGGACATATTGCAGCTGCATCAGAGAGCTCTCTGTGTCTGTGAATGCTCTGCCTGTGTGTCGCTGAGTCAGATAAAATGACCGCCCCTTCACCAGTGCTAGACTGAGAGACCCAGGGATTGTGGGATATGTTTCTTCACAGGAAGTGTCAGTTCTTAGACTACAGACATAAGTCATGCATTAGTATGCAAAAACAG
>CM053034.1:166107205-166179610 GCA_028564925.1 Lithobates sylvaticus | reverse complement strand
CTAATGCCGCGTACACACGTGCGGACTTTTGCCGGCGGACTTAGTCCAGCGGACAATCCCGCGGGACTTTCCAGCTAGGTCCGCTGGACTTTCCGAGCGTGTGGACTTGCCCACACACGCACGGACTTCTCCAGCGGATAATCCGCCGGCCAAAAGTCCGCGGGACTTTTGAAAATGAATGGACTTGCCCACACACGGAGCAGTCCGTTCATTTCGAACGTAACTTCTCCGCTCTCCGCTCTCTTCTGCTCTTTTACCTAGCTCTTTCACGAGCGGAGGAGTCCGGCTACCTTCTTCGTCGCCGCCGCCGTCGTCTGGGGGTCTCGATCCGCCTTCGGGGGTCTTCCGGGGGTCTCTTCTGTTCTTGCGGCGGTCGTCGTCTTCCGCGCCGCCGGCGCCTTCTCCTTCTTCTTGTCCTTCTTGTTCTTCTTCTTCTTCCGATGTTGACCCGTCGCTGTCTCTGCCCGGAATGCCTGTGCCGCTCTGCGCTGGGACTTATATAGGGACATGGGGGACAGGGTCACATGTTCATGTCACATGGTGACCCCGCCGCCTTGCGATGTCACAGTCCCAGCATCCTCCGGGACTGTGACAACACAAGGGGGCGGGGTCACCATGTGACATGTGCATGTGACCCTGTCCCCATGCCCCTATATAAGTCCCAGCGCAGCGCGGCACAAGCATTCCGGGCAGAGAGAGCGTCGGGTCAACATCGGAAGAAGAAGAACAAGAAGAAGGACAAGAAGAAGAAGAAGGCGCCGGCGGCGCGGAAGACGACGACCGCCGCAAGAACAGAAGAGACCCCCGGAAGACCCCCGAAGGCGGATCGAGACCCCCAGACGACGGCGGCGACGACGAAGAAGGTAGCCGGACTCCTCCGTTCGTGAAAGAGCTAGGTAAAAAGAGCAGAAGAGAGCGGAGGAGTCCGGCGAGAAGACCCCCAAGACGGAAGAAGACCCCCGGAGCAGTGCAATAAAATATTTTTTCAAAAGTGTGTGTCATGAAGATCCTGCCAGAAATCTAAATCCGGGCCGTCCTGGCCCTCAGATTCCATTGCGCATGCGCATGCGCGCCCGGGCGCGGGCACGTGCACAACCGCGCACAAGGAGACGGGCGCGCGCCCTAGTTAGCACCAGCCGGCCTATTTAAGCCTGACTTGAGCAGACGGTCTTTGCTGTCTGCTCTACAGCGTTGTGGTGTGTTAAAGTGAGACCTGATCCTGTATACCTGTTCCTTTGACCCGGCTTGCCATTAAGACTATCCTGCCTTCTGCCTGTACCCGACCCCGGCTTCCAGTGACCATCCTCCTGCCTGATCCATTGTACCCTGCCCTGGTTCAGATCTATTACCTGACTTTTGATGAACTTTGGTTCCTTGTTCAGCCTTGTCCAGTCTGCAGTCTGACCCTCTGTAACGAGCCTGTTCACCTGTTGGTTCCAGTCCAGTCCGTGGTTCCGTTTCCTGTGTTCAGTTCCTGTCAGCTCTGCTATCCAAGCTTACCTGTGAACCTGTTTGCCAAGCCATTGTCCAGTTCCTGTCAGCTCTGCTATCCAAGCTTACCTGTGGACCTGTTTGCCAAGCCATTGTCCAGTTCCTGTCAGCTCTGCTATCCAATTGTACCTGTGAACTTACCTGCCAAGCCATTGTCCAGTTCCTGCCAGCTCCGCTATCCTGTTTACCTGTGAGCCTGCTTCCTGTGATCCTGTCAGCTCCGCTATCCGGTTTTCCTGTGAGCCTGTTTCCTGTGATCCTGCCAGCTCCGCTATCCAGTTTACCTGTGAGCCTGTTTCCTGTGATCCTGCCAGCTCCGCTATCCAGTTTACCTGTGAGCCTGCTTCCTGTGATCCTGTCAGCTCCGCTATCCGGTTTACCTGTGAGCCTGTTTCCTGTGATCCTGCCAGCTCTGCTATCCAGTTTACCTGTGAGCCTGCTTCCTGTGATCCTGCCAGCTCTGCTATCCGTTTACCTGTGAGCCTGCTTCCTGTGATCCTGCCAGCTCTGCTATCCAGTTTACCTGTGAGCCTGCTTCCTGTGATCCTGCCAGCTCTGCTATCCAGTTTACCTGTGAGCCTGCTTCCTGTGATCCTGCCAGCTCTGCTATCCAGTTTACCTGTGAGCCTGCTTCCTGTGATCCTGCCAGCTCTGCTATCCAGTTTACCTGTGAGCCTGCTTCCTGTGATCCTGCCAGCTCTGCTATCCAGTTTACCTGTGAGCCTGCTTCCTGTGATCCTGCCAGCTCTGCTATCCAGTTTACCTGTGAGCCTGCTTCCTGCGATCCTGCCAGCTCTGCTATCCAGTTTACCTGTGAGCCTGCTTCCTGTGATCCTGCCAGCTCTGCTATCCAGTTTACCTGTGAGCCTGCTTCCTGTGATCCTGCCAGCTCTGCTATCCAGTTTACCTGTGAGCCTGCTTCCTGCGATCCTGCCAGCTCTGCTATCCAGTTTACCTGTGAGCCTGCTTCTCAGAGATCCTGCCTGCTCAGCTAACCTGTTTCCTTCCCACCGGTCTGTTGATCCTGCCAGGCACCCGTGCTCCTCCTCACTCCTGTCTCTCCTGTTCCCACACCAGGGGACCAGGAGTGGGAGACGCAAGGGAGGCCTCTCCCTGCAATCTCGGGCTCGCACCACCAGGTACGTGACAGTAGCAGACAGCCATGTCTGAGCCCGAGCAGGGAGCCCCCGCCATGGAGGGGCTATGCCAACACCTGGCAGGTCTGACCGAAGCGGTGAAGAACCTCCAGCAGGGTTACACCCGGCTGGAGGAACGGGTACTGGCCCTGTCTGGTCCATCCAGTACCCAAGGACCTCCTCACCCAGCAATACCCCCAACGGGGCCTGCACCTACCCAGACTATAGTGATGCTACCACCTGAGCCCAAGGTACCTACCCCAGAGAAATTTACGGGTGCCCGTGGTAGCTTCAGAACTTTCCGTAACTCTTGTGAACTCCATTTTGCCCTGCAACCCAGGACTTTCTCTTTAGAGACCACCAAGGTGGGTTTTGTGATAGCCCTACTGACTGGGGATCCCCAAATCTGGGCCCACCGTCTCGTGGAACAAAAGGATGCAGCATTGACCAGTCTCTCCACCTTTTTTGATGCCATGGCGCAGCTTTATGAGGACCCCCAACTCTCAAACACTGCGGAGGCCGCCTTACGTTCTCTCCAACAGGGTCGAAGACCAGCAGAGGACTATGTGGCTGAGTTCAGGCGTTGGGGTGCCGACACCGACTGGAACGATGCTGCCCTCCGTCACCAATTCCGCATGGGCCTCTCAGACGCACTCAAAGACGAGCTCGCCAGAGTGGGGGTACCCCAGACCCTGAATTCCCTCATAGACCTAAGCATCCAAATTGACCGGCGCCTACGGGAGCGTAGGGCCGAACGAACTTTGGGGTCCCCAAAACCTACCTGGATGCTCCCCAGGGGTCCAAGTCATTTCCGCACTGTTCCCCCTGTTAAACCTACTCATCCTTCTTCAGCATCAGAACCCATGCAACTTGGACTCCTGCGGCCTTCTCTCACCCCAGCAGAACGCCAGAGACGCCGCAGCAACAATTTGTGCCTGTATTGCGGAGAGCCTGGTCATTATGTCCGGAACTGCCCGGCTAAACTCCGTAAGTTCCCTACTATTCTCTCCAGTTATGTGGATCCTGTGACCGGGGTTTCATCTCATCTTGCCCTTTCTGTCTCCTTCCAGTTCTCAGGAAGGACCCTACAAACCACAGCTATCATTGACTCTGGTGCCTGTAGTTGCTTTATGGACTCTGCTTTTGCTGCCCGGCATCGAATTCCTCTCCGCCTGAGAAAACAAGGCCTGTCTGTCCACCTGGCAGATGGATCTACCATCAAATCTGGCCCAGTGACTCAGGAGACTGCCCCGCTGCACACAGTGATCTCAGAGTCACATCAGGAACTGTTATGTCTGGACATAATTTCTTCCCCCTTGTTTCCAGTCATTCTAGGGATCCCCTGGCTGCAAGCACACAACCCGGTCATCAACTGGTCCACAGGAGAGGTGGCCTTTTCTTCCCCCTACTGCCAAAGGTCCTGCGGCTTCTTGGTCCCCGCAGGTCCCTCTGCTCTGCTCTGCCTCGAAAACGAGGCAGGTCTACGCCAGTCCATCCCTGAAGTCTACCATGCTTACCTGGATGTGTTTAGCAAACAAAGGGCAGATGTGCTGCCACCCCATAGACCCTATGACTGTCCCATTGAACTTCTTCCCGGGGCCAAGATTCCTTTCGGTAGGGTCTTTCCATTAACAGAGGTGGAGCAGGGAAAATTAAAGGACTATATAGATGATAATCTGAAAAAAGGGTTTATCCGCCCGTCTACGTCTCCTGCAGGTGCAGGAATATTTTTTGTAGAGAAGAAGGACCATTCCCTCAGGCCCTGTGTGGACTACCGTGCCCTAAACGAGGTCACAGTTAAAAATCGCTACCCGCTTCCCCTGGTACCTGAACTGTTTCAGAGGCTTGGCACGGCCTCCGTCTTTTCTAAACTGGACCTCAGAGGGGCATACAATTTAATACGTATAAAGGATGGGGACGAATGGAAGACGGCATTTCGGTCTCGATTTGGGCACTTCGAGTACCTGGTGATGCCGTTTGGACTCTGTAACGCCCCCGCTACCTTCCAGTCCTTCATAAATGATGTGCTTCGGGACTTCCTTGATGTTTTTGCTGTTGTTTATCTTGATGACATACTAATTTTCTCTTCCTCCCTAGAGCTGCATCGTGGACATGTTAAAAGTGTGTTGGGCCGTCTTCGGCAACATGGCCTTTATGCCAAGGCAGAAAAGTGTCTCTTTGAGGTAGAAAGCATACCCTTCCTAGGTCTGATCATCTCCAGTAGAGGTATCCGGATGGATCCCCAGAAAATCTCAGCCATCCTGGACTGGCCAGTTCCTGCAGATAAAAAGGGGATCCAGCGATTCATTGGCTTCGCCAATTTTTATCGCAAATTCATCAAGGGATTCTCGGCCATAGTGACGCCCATTACTCAACTCACCAAGCAAGGTACCCGTTTTCACTGGTCCCCTGAGGCCCAAGGAGCCTTCGAGGCCCTCAAGGGGCTCTTTACCTCAGCTCCTATCCTGAAGCATCCAGATCCTTCTCTGCCCTTTGTCCTCGAGGTGGATGCTTCAGAGATAGCTGTAGGGGCCATCCTGTCCCAGAGACAGGGCATCAAAGCCCTGCTACACCCCGTGGCATTCTTCTCACGGAAATTGTCCCCAGCCGAGAAGAACTACGATGTGGGGGATCGGGAATTACTGGCCATAAAGACCGCCCTCGAGGAGTGGCGTTACCTGCTAGAAGGGGCTATTCACCCAATCCTGATCTTCACAGATCACAAGAATCTAGAGTACTTAAAAACTGCCAAGAGGTTAAAACCTAGACAGGCCCGTTGGGCCTTATTTTTCTCTCGTTTTACTTTTCACGTGACTTATCGTCCGGGTTCCAAAAATGCGAAGCCGGACGCTCTGTCTCGTATGTATCACAAATCCCAGGATGGTTCCCCTCCAGACACTATCCTTGCCCCTGGAAACTTTCTCCTGCTACAGGAAGACCTACGGTCCCAGCTCAGGCGGGCTTCCAGTGGCCTCTTACCCACTCCCGGTCCTGGATTGCAGGCCAAGGATGGGCTATTGTGGCATGGGGATAAGATTTTCATTCCCGAGGGTCTGCGGGTAACCGTCCTGGAATTGTGCCATGATCACAAGCTTGCTGGACACTTTGGTGTCACCAAGACCACTGAATTGGTACAACGTACCTTCTGGTGGCCCCAGCTAAGGGAAGACTGCAGGAAATTTGTGGAAACTTGTACTGTGTGTATTCGGAGCAAAAGTCACAGAACCAAAGCCTGGGGCTTACTCAAGCCATTACCAGTCCCAGATCGTCCCTGGAAAATGCTGTCCATAGATTTCATTGTGGAACTGCCCCCAGCAGAGGACCACACTACGATCTTCGTGATAGTTGATCGTCTGTCAAAAATGGCACACTTTGTTCCCATGAAGGGTACTCCTTCTGCCTCAGAAACCGCACAAGTGTTCATCCGAGAAATCATCAGACTCCATGGGGTACCAGCCAACATAGTGTCCGACCGAGGGGTACAATTCACCTCTCGGTTCTGGAAATCACTCTGCAAGGCTCTCAACATTGAGCTATCGTTTTCTTCCGCTTATCACCCTCAAACCAATGGGCAGACCGAAAGAACCAATCAGACTCTGGAACAATATCTTCGATGCTTTTCTTCCTTCTCCCAAGACGATTGGATCTCTCTATTGCCGGTTGCCGAGTTTGCATACAACAACGCTATCCACTCGGCCACCCAACAGACACCTTTCTTCGCCAACTACGGCTTTCACCCCTCATTCCTGCCCAATTCTCTTCCTGAATGTACTGTGCCCGCAGTCCAGGAGAAGATTGACTTCTTTGCTTCCAATAACCAACTCCTGCAGGATACCATGGCTCGGACCCAGGAACATAACAAAACAGTCTTTGACCGAAAAAGGCGTGGAGAATTGATACTGGCACCAGGTGACACAGTGTGGCTCTCCACCTTGAACCTGAAGTTGGCTTGTCCCTCAAAGAAACTGGGCCCTAAGTTCTTGGGTCCCTTTCCAGTCAAACGGAAGATTAATGAAGTAGCCTATGAGTTGGAACTTCCTGATTCCCTCAAGGTCCATCCAGTCTTTCATGTTTCCCTGTTAAAACCTTCCACTTCCAACCCCTTTCCCAACAGAAGGACGGTACCCCCAGATCCAGTCTTGGTAGATGGCGAGGAAGAATATGAGGTAGAGGCCATACTAAATGTTAGAAAAAGGAGAAATCAGAACCAGTTCTTAATCAAATGGAAAGGATATGGTCCTGAAGAGAATTGCTGGGAGCCCGAGTGTAATATCCATGCTAAGAGTCTAGTTCAAGCCTTCAAAAGAGCTCATCCTGAGAGATTTGCCCAGAGGGGCACCCGGAGGTTGCCCCTAGGAGGGGGGCAATGTCATGAAGATCCTGCCAGAAATCTAAATCCGGGCCGTCCTGGCCCTCAGATTCCATTGCGCATGCGCATGCGCGCCCGGGCGCGGGCACGTGCACAACCGCGCACAAGGAGACGGGCGCGCGCCCTAGTTAGCACCAGCCGGCCTATTTAAGCCTGACTTGAGCAGACGGTCTTTGCTGTCTGCTCTACAGCGTTGTGGTGTGTTAAAGTGAGACCTGATCCTGTATACCTGTTCCTTTGACCCGGCTTGCCATTAAGACTATCCTGCCTTCTGCCTGTACCCGACCCCGGCTTCCAGTGACCATCCTCCTGCCTGATCCATTGTACCCTGCCCTGGTTCAGATCTATTACCTGACTTTTGATGAACTTTGGTTCCTTGTTCAGCCTTGTCCAGTCTGCAGTCTGACCCTCTGTAACGAGCCTGTTCACCTGTTGGTTCCAGTCCAGTCCGTGGTTCCGTTTCCTGTGTTCAGTTCCTGTCAGCTCTGCTATCCAAGCTTACCTGTGAACCTGTTTGCCAAGCCATTGTCCAGTTCCTGTCAGCTCTGCTATCCAAGCTTACCTGTGGACCTGTTTGCCAAGCCATTGTCCAGTTCCTGTCAGCTCTGCTATCCAATTGTACCTGTGAACTTACCTGCCAAGCCGTTGTCCAGTTCCTGCCAGCTCCGCTATCCTGTTTACCTGTGAGCCTGCTTCCTGTGATCCTGTCAGCTCCGCTATCCGGTTTTCCTGTGAGCCTGTTTCCTGTGATCCTGCCAGCTCCGCTATCCAGTTTACCTGTGAGCCTGTTTCCTGTGATCCTGCCAGCTCCGCTATCCAGTTTACCTGTGAGCCTGCTTCCTGTGATCCTGTCAGCTCCGCTATCCGGTTTACCTGTGAGCCTGTTTCCTGTGATCCTGCCAGCTCTGCTATCCAGTTTACCTGTGAGCCTGCTTCCTGTGATCCTGCCAGCTCTGCTATCCAGTTTACCTGTGAGCCTGCTTCCTGTGATCCTGCCAGCTCTGCTATCCAGTTTACCTGTGAGCCTGCTTCCTGTGATCCTGCCAGCTCTGCTATCCAGTTTACCTGTGAGCCTGCTTCCTGTGATCCTGCCAGCTCTGCTATCCAGTTTACCTGTGAGCCTGCTTCCTGTGATCCTGCCAGCTCTGCTATCCAGTTTACCTGTGAGCCTGCTTCCTGTGATCCTGCCAGCTCTGCTATCCAGTTTACCTGTGAGCCTGCTTCCTGTGATCCTGCCAGCTCTGCTATCCAGTTTACCTGTGAGCCTGCTTCCTGCGATCCTGCCAGCTCTGCTATCCAGTTTACCTGTGAGCCTGCTTCCTGTGATCCTGCCAGCTCTGCTATCCAGTTTACCTGTGAGCCTGCTTCCTGTGATCCTGCCAGCTCTGCTATCCAGTTTACCTGTGAGCCTGCTTCCTGCGATCCTGCCAGCTCTGCTATCCAGTTTACCTGTGAGCCTGCTTCTCAGAGATCCTGCCTGCTCAGCTAACCTGTTTCCTTCCCACCGGTCTGTTGATCCTGCCAGGCACCCGTGCTCCTCCTCACTCCTGTCTCTCCTGTTCCCACACCAGGGGACCAGGAGTGGGAGACGCAAGGGAGGCCTCTCCCTGCAATCTCGGGCTCGCACCACCAGGTACGTGACAGTGTGTGTGTTTTTGTACTTTACATTTTACACCTTAGGTGAATGGGTAGGGGTACATCGTACCCCATACTCATTCACATAGGGTGGGGGGGCCGGTATCTGGGGGCCCCCTTATTAAAGGGGGCTCCCAGATTCCGATAAGCCCCCGCCCGCAGACCCCGACAACCAACGGCCAGGGTTGTCGGGAAGAGGCCCTTGTCCTCATCAACATGGGGACAAGGTGCTTTGGGGTGGGGGGGGCCGCACGGCCCCCCTTTCCCCAGGGCACCCCCCATGTTGAGGGCACGCGGCCTGGTGCGGCTCAGGAGGCGGGGGGCGCTCGTTCGTCCCCACCCCTTTCCTGGCCTGCCAGGCTGCGTGCTCGGATGAGGGTCTGACATGGATTTGGGGGGAACCCCCACGCCGTTTTTTTTCGGCGTGGGGAGTCCCTTTAAATCCATGCCAGGTCACGGAGCTAGCGCGGCGGCAGTAACTGCCTACGCTAGCTACGTAACCTGAAGTCACGTGCTAAATGAACGGACTTGCCGATGAGCGGCAAGTCCGTTCATTTCAAAAGTCCCGCGGACTTGCCCACTAACGGCGGGATTGTCCGCCGGACTGCCAAGTCCAGCGGATAATTTTAAAACCAAACTTAAAACTTTGGCGCCAAAAAGTCCACCGGACTTTGGCGCCAAAAAGTCCGCCGGCGCCCACACACGAGGGGATTATCCGCTGGACTTCAGTCCAGCGGATAATCCCGCGGGATTGTCCCTTCGTGTGTACGCCGCATTAGACTACCCAATCCATTGGACCTCTCTGAGTCCCCCCCTACCTGAACTACAAAAACAAATCTTGGAAGATCCTTAGAATTCATACTTATCCCACTCCGACATCAACAAACCTTATCTGTCACTGTCACCCTGGTTAGTTTATTGTATATGACTGTTAACTTAATTTTATGAATGTTGCTTCCACTCCTAAAGGCACTAAATGTTATATTACTCAGTAACCTCAACATGATGTTATACAAAGGCTGTTTAGTATACTTACCATGTATTTCTGTATTGTTAAAAAATCCAATAAACATTTAAAAAAAAAAAAAATGAAAAATGATGCATTAATGGGGATCCCCTATGTAGGGGAAAAAATAAATAAAAAAAATTGGAAAACAAGAGATCTAGACACTTACATGTCAGCTAATGGAACATGTATAATAGCCCAGCTGCTGGAAGAGAGACGGGGGGGGTGTCCAATAAAATGTCAGCCCCGGGGCTGAGGTGAGGGCATGCACACTAAGTCCAGGGAACAGCTGATGAGCAGAACCAGATACTGTGTTTGATGAAGGTGAAAAATGGAAAACATATATAAGAATCTGCACCACTCTGAAAATATAATGAGTGAATGTCAGTTTAGTGACCAAACAATGAGCAGACCATTAAGGCCAAAAGTGAGCTCATAAACCCAAAATAAAATGGTGAAAAAAAAAAAAAAAAAACAGGTGATATAGCAAAAAATACATATATAATGTGAGGGGATAACCTGGTAATAACGTGTCTCTGTGATGATGAAAACAGGTCAAATGATGGACTGGTCAGCCTTGGCTGTAAATACCCAAGGCTCAGGGCGTGCCCCCACCAACGTCATGCTAAACGTGGTAAAAATTGATGCATGCAAGAAAAATATGAACTGACACAGCACCAGTGACAAGCCTCCATCCCGGTTTATACGCGAGTATGCAAAAAACACTGGTCATGGGACTTTGAGTGAGGCGAGTCACTGAATCAGGTAAAGGTACGAAAAGTATATAAAGTAAAAATTTATTATACAAGAAATAATATTCTCAAAATACATGGTTGACATAAAAAATGTCAATCTGCCCAACTATCACAATCAAAAAAGGGAGCAAGCTAGCACTTGGAAGTGATAACTTCAGTGTGTACCAATAACAAAATATGAATTGCAGTGCTACCCTCACTAAACTCAATTCACAGAAAAAGTTTCAATAATCAAGTGATATAAAAATAATGGTGAAAAAGCTGTACCTATTACTAACAAATCAGCACTGTGTGAAAACTAAGGCAAAAATCATAATAACTCCAACAAGTATTTTAATGTGTAAAACATCTCAAAGTTCACCTCCAGAGTGTTAGATAACCAAATTACTGTGAACAATCCACAAATATAACTTCAAAGTGTGCCTGAAAAACTTAAAGGGGTTGTAAAGGTACAGATTTTGTTTTATAAAAATAACAAACATGTTATACTTACATAGTTACATAGTAGGTGAGGTTAAAAAAAGATCAAGTCCAACCTATGTGTGTGAGTATATGTCAGTATTACCTTGTATATCCCTGTATGTTGTGGTTGTTCAGGTGCTTATCTAATAGTTTTTTGAAACTATCGATGCTTCCCACTGATACCACAGCCTGTGGAAGGGAATTCCACATCCTTGCCGCTCTTACAGTAAAGAACCCTCTACGTAGTTTAAGGTTAAACCTATTTTTTCTAATTTAAATGAGTGGCCACATGTCTTATTAATTACCCTTCCGCAAAAACGTTTTGTCCCTAGTGTGGGGTCACCAGTACGGTATTTGTAAATGGAAATCATTGCCCCTCTCAAGCGTCTCTTCTCCAGAGAGAATAAATTAAGTGCTCGCAACTTTTCCTCATAACTAACATCTTCCAGACCCTTTATTAGTATTGTTGCCCTTCTTTGTACTCACTCCATTTCCAGTACATTTTTTCCTGAAGACTGGTGCCCAGAACTGGACAGCATACTCTAGGTGCGGCCGGACCAGAGTCTTGTAGAGTGGGAGAATTATCGTTTTATCTCTGGAGTTGATCCCCTTTTTAATGCATGCCAATATTCTGTTTGCTTTGTTAGCAGCAGCTTGGCATTACAAGCCATTGCCGAGCCTATCATCTACTAGGACCCCCATGTCCTTTTCCATCCTATATGGGTTTTGCACAGGGGCTGTTCTGTGCACATGGTTTTGCACATAGCAGCCCCGAACCTCCTATTATGGGGGCACCCGCATGGACACGCTCCTGAGGTAGGTAGTAGGACTCGGACCCTTCCATGTCTCTGAATTTGATTGACAGCAGCAGGAGCCAATGGGAACAGAGACAGCGGCTGGAGCCCCTGGGCTCGTCCACATCGATGGAACAGATGGTAAGAAAAAAGGAGGGCAGCTGCAGCAAAGAATATTTTTCACCTAGAATTAATCAAGGTGAAAAACCTTGAGACTTTACAACCCCTCTAAATATACAGACCATAGGTGGCGCTACAATATAAATATATTCAAGTAATACATACAGTATCTCACAAAAGTGAGTACACCCCTCACATTTTTGTAAATATTTTCTTCTATCTTTTCATGTGACAACACTGAAGAAATTACACTTTTCTACAATGTAAAGTAGTGAGTGTACAGCTTGTATAACAGTGTAAATTAATTATTATTATTTTTTTTTTATTTTCCAGCACTGCCTTAACCTTCTTGGGCATGGAGTTCACCAAAGCTTCACAGGTTTCCACTAGAGTCCTCTTCCACTCCTCCATGTCGACATCACAGAGCTGGTGGATGTTAGAGACCTTGCGGTCCTCCACCTTCCATTTGAGGATGCCCCACAGATTTTCAATAGGGTTTAGGTCTGGAGACATGCTTGGTCAGTCTATCACCTTTACCCTCAGCTTCTTTAGCAAGGCAGCGGTCGTCTTGGAGGTGTGTTTTGGGTCGTTATGTTGGAATACTGCCCTGCGGCCCAGTCTTTGAAAGGAGGGGACCATGCTCTGCTTCAGTATGTCACAGTACATGTTGGCATTCATGGTTTCCTCAAAGAACTGTAGCTCCCCAGTGCCGGCAGCACCCATGCAGCCCCACCACCATGCTTGACTGTAGGGAAGACACACTTGTCTTTGTACTCCTTATCTGGTTGCTGCCACACATGCTTGACAACATTGAACCAAATAAGTTTATCTTGGTCTCATTAGATCACAGGACATGGATCCAGTAATGCATGTCCTTAGTCTGCTTGTCTTCAGCAAACTGTTTGCAGGCTTTCTTGTGCATCATCTTTAGAAGAGGCTTCCTTCTGGGACGACATCCATGCAGACCAATTTGATGCAGTGTGCGGTGTATGGTCTGAGCACTGACAGGCTGACCCCCCCCACACCCCTTCAACCTCTGCAGCAATACTGGCAGCACTCATACGTCTATTTCCCAAAGACAACCTCTGGATATGACGCTGAGCACGTGCACTCAACTTCTTTGGCCGACCATGGCGAGGCCTGTTCCGAGTGGAACCTGTCCTGTTAAACCACTGTATGGTCTTGGCCACTGTGCTGCAGCTCAGTTTCAGGGTCTTGGCAATCTTCTTATAGCCTAGGCCAGCTTTATGTAGAACAACAATTCTTTTTTTAGATCCTCAGAGTGTTCTTTGCCATGAGTTGCCATTTTGAACTTCCAGTGACCAGTATGAGAGAGTGATCCCCATTTACACCTGAGACCTTGTAATACTAACGAGTCACATGACACCAGGGAGGGAAATGGCTAATTGGGCCCAATTTGGACATTTTCACTTAGGAGTGTACTCACTATTGTTGCCAGCAGTTTAGACATTAATGGCTGTGTGTTGAGTTATTTTGAGGGGACAGCAAATTTACACTGTTATACAAGCTGTACACTCACTACTTTACATTGTAGCAAAGTGTAATTTCTTCAGTGTTTTCACATGAAAAGATATAATAAAATATTTACAAAAATGTGAGGGGTGTACTCACTTTTGTGAGATACTGTATATAAGTGAAGAAATGTGAATTGAAGTAAACGCATGTAAAAGAAATTCAAATCAGTCCCACATTTACAGTCCACCACATAAATGTGTATGAAAAGTTCCGCCACTAGTGTCCACAAGTTATACACAAGCTGTCTTCCACTGTACAGTGCTCATGATCACCACTCCCAAAGAGTGATATATCTCATTCAATTGCCTCACATCAAAGATGATCTGAAAAAATTGCTTTATTAGCATGGTTAGCGCCTAACATTCAAACGATCTTCCTATTCCATGTTGTCATAGCACTTTAAAAACTCTCCATCTTGCAATTAACCATAAAAAAGAAGAACTCACAATAGTACAGTACCATAACAATATAATTGTTTTATATAATTTAAATAATTTATTTAAAATTCCGTAAAAACCCTCAGACGCATAATATAAAACATTGCCTATTAAATAATCAACTCATCAGTGAGCCAGATCACCACCAGCGACTTAGCACCTCGTGGCTTGCGTCACATCCACCGCATCACTTCCAGGACAGCGTGCTTATCTTACTTCTGGTCTTGTAATAATTTGCAAAGCGTTTCATCCACGGGGACTTTATTATAGGGCCAAACCACACATCTCACCTACCCAAATTAAAAAGGGCAGCCTCCGTAAATGTTAACCTTATGTATGCCAAATGAAAATTGGTTGGTATAAATGCACGTATATGAACTTTCATTATACAGCAGAAGATCTTAATCATCAGGCTGAACCTATTCAACTATATATATATATATTAGCAATACATATATCTAAAATAAAAAAAATAAAAAATGCCATTAAATAAAAAAATAATAAAGATGCACAGGGCGGTTCGTGTGCGGCATTAACTGATTAGCCCGCTGACCACATATGCACTAAAGTGGGTGGATAAAGTTAAATGGAGACCCTGACCAGAGTTTATGAAGGAGTGGACACCTACTTGCACTTCAAGGGGAGCAGGTAGCTGGTACACTACGGTACCTTTGTCTTGGCACTGGGGGTGCAAAGAGAGTGATGCCCATCATCAGCACTGGACACCTGTGCTTTGGAAAGAGGAACATTTTGAAGAGTTGCATGCTCAGCGCTTCTTTACCTGGGGGACGCCAGCCTGCATTCCTGGTGGGCTTGGCTGATCAGTTAGGGAAGGCAAGGAGGGGATACGCCTTTTTTTTTAATAGAACAAAAAAAATGATATTCTTGCAGAAATTTCTATCCATGATGCTGAAGCCATGTTGACAGTGTTTATACCTGTGTGCATAAGACAAATATTGAATGCTGACCAAAATGTCATTTAGACTCAAATAATTTTAGCAGTGATTTTAATTCTGACATTGGTAATTCTTAACCTCTGCATACAGAATGAAGATGAGCAATGTAGACACATTTGTAGCCTGTCAGTAGACTTTTACATCCCATCTACTGTTAGCTTTCTACAATGAATATGTTTTTTTTAATTGAATGTTGCTCTTGAATCTGAGGTGGTAGAATATCGTTTTTAGTAGGCCAAAATGTGCATAAAACAAAGGCCAGTACCCCTAGGGGATGCTTGGAGTGAAGATAGACACTTTAAACAAATGTATGCATGTGAAGAAATAGTAAACGTTTATTCAAACAAAAAAAATGAACAAGGGAATGCTCAGTAGGGCATGGTATGTTTGCAAAGAGAATATAGTAGGTTGATACAGTTTATAACATGTCAAAGAAGCAAAAACATACAAAGCATTATGACAGAAATATAAACTTGCTTGGTACATAAGATAAGGAAGATGCCAACATGTTTCGGACTGTGGTCCTTTGTCAAGGCAATTTGTATCCTTAGAATCTCATCTAGATAGATGGAGGGTCATAAAGTTAGTCTCGGCATATCAATATATTACATTTGCACTAGGACAGATCTATATTGCTGAAGGAGATTAATCTCAGGGATAGAAAACAATGAGGTACTCACATGTCCTGCCAAGGCTCAATTATTTGTCATATAGGGGGAGCCACTGAGCGTGGTGTCCAGAGGGTCAAGGTATGTGCAGTAAAAACAAGCTGTGCTTCAGCACTGAGGTACAGGTAACCTGCTGAGAGCCCCCTCAGAATACAAGGTCCAGCATACAGGGTTTAGGGCTGGAAGCCCAAGTCCTGTATTAAACACAGTGGATCAGCCGGTGTATCACTGTAAAGCAGAGTGGGGTAGGAGTAATCAGAATAACAGGACATAAAAATAATAGTATTGTGGCTACATTGAAGTAGACCATGTATTTACCTGAGTATAAAATGGGAGTGTGAGATAGGAGGTCATCTCTGGTCAGTCAGCAGCATGGTACTGAGGCCAGAGTGTGAAAGGTTTATATGAGGTCAGGTAATGAGCAACAGCTGGGGATGGGTGTGTATCAGCCATCCTGGATGCTGAGTGCTGATTGGCTGGTGTGTTTTTTGGGAGGCGAGCGTCAAATGACGCTGTGGAAACCTCCCAGTGTGGACCTCTGACGGGGCGGTGCCGGGCGCGGTCGCGTCAGCACGGCGCGGCCGCGTCCGGCGTCGTGACGTCACCGGCGCGGGACAGACGGGCGCCTGCTTCCTGGTGCGCTCCGCTGTGGAGCGCAAACAGGAAGTAGACCAAGCAGTTGGTCTTGATGGGAGGCGAGGAGGTGACGCGTGCGCAGTAGAACTAATGCGCACGCGCACCTGGTCTTACCCGCGCCGGGTATTCAAGGGGAGGGGGAAAAAAGGAAGCAGGTGGGGTACATTAAGTTGGTCCAAATGGGACAGGTGATGACATTGTGAGCAATGGGGGACATGCGGGCATACTGCATTTGGCAAGATAGTGATAACCATGGCTCAAAACATCGGGGAGAGGGGAGAGAGACATGTACCAACGAGTGCACAGTATATGATACATAAATAGAGATATGTGTCAATAATACATAGAAAAAAGCATATATCAGTGCTTATACAGAATAGAGTACATAAACATATATTCCTATTACAGAATACAGATAGTATAATTGGGTGTGGGTGCTTGAACGTTGGAGACCGTAGTTAAAGGTCTAGTTCACAAACTCCGGTCTCAAAACCCTCAAGGTAGGGTTTGAAGTTGAAAGCTTCGTTGAGGCCAGGGGGTAAGGTGGCATTGAGATGAAAGATCCAACGAAGTTCGCTCTGAAGGAGCGCTTTGTTGTAATCACCCCCTCGGTTTGGGGGGGGAATATGGTCCAGAGCTCTAAACGAGATCTTGGGAGTAATATCAGGGTGGACAATAGAGCTGTGTCGTCCCAATGGTAAATCGGGATCTCTTTGGTTAATACTGGTAACGTGTCCATAAATTCGTTTCCAGAATGGCAGTTTGGTCTTGCCCACGTAAAAGCACCCACATTCACATTCCAAAAGGTAAACAATACCAATAGAACGACAGTTTACATAATGTTTGGGAAAAAGGCGTTGCCCATTAGGTAAAAGGCTATGTAAGTTGGATTTGGGTAGGTATTTGCAGTAGTTACAATTGCCACATGGGAAAGTGCCCTTGAGCTGTCTCTGGGATTTATTACTACTCTTGTATTCACTAGTGATCAATTTGTCACGGAGGGACGGGGCACGTCGGTAAGTAATCAAAGGTTTGGGCGGAACAAAGGGGGAGAGTGTTCTATCTGTAGAAATGATGTGCCAGTGTTTAAGTAGTATTTGAGTAATTTCATTGTGTTGTTGGCAGTAGTTTGTTATAATTCTAAGGGGTGGTTGTGTGGAGGGCTCACAGGGTTTGGGAATAAGTAAAGCTGAACGAGATTTCGATTTTGCTTTTTTGTATGCGTTTTTTAAAACGCTGTTTTGGTAGCCACGTGCGCGCAGTCTGTCCCTCAGTACGGAAGCCTCGTGTTCAAAGGAGGTATCCGTGGAACAGTTACGTCGTGCACGTAAATATTGAGCAAAAGGGATAGATTTGAGTAAGGGTTGAGGGTGAAAACTAGAGGCTGCAAGGATAGTATTGCCTGCAGTCGGTTTGCGGAAGAGTTGGCTTTGTAGTTGACCATGTCTGTCCTTGCTGAGGGTGAGGTCAAGGAAAGAAATGGAGCTATAACTGTAAGTCATTGTAAATTTGAGGTTGAGGGAGTTCGAAGTATTGAGGTATATAAGAAACTGGTGTAAGGTCTCTATAGGGCCCTGCCACAGAATCAAAATATCATCTATGTAGCGTCGGAAAGACGCTATGTGTTTGGTAAAAACACTGGCAGCATCAGTGGTAAGTAAGTTACGTTCCCACTCCCCCAGGTACAGATTGGCGTACGCCGGTGCACAGCAAGTGCCCATGGCGACGCCCTGTACCTGGAGGTAGTGGGAACCGTTGAAAGAAAAAAAGTTATGAGTCAAGATAAATTTAAGTGCTCTGATGATGAAAAGAGATAACTCGTGGGAGTAGAGGTTAGCGTTGAACAAGGTCCTTTGGATGGCATTGAGTCCTAAAGTATGGGGGATAGAGCTATAAAGGGCCTCAACGTCGATGGCAACTAGGACAGTGTTGGCATCGACGTGGAGGTCCGAAAGGTCCTGAAGTAAGTGTGTGGTATCACGTATGTAAGAGGGTAATGCGTGTACAAGAGGTTGGAGTAGTTTGTCTATGTAGCGACTAAGGTTGTCAGTGAGGCATCCACGTCCGGAGACAATGGGTCTACCTGGTGGTCTGGGAAGGTTTTTATGTACCTTGGGTAAGGCATAAAAAGTGGCTTCTCGCGGAAATTTGGTCCTGATGTAATCAGCGGTAGATTTATCGATAATGTGTTGTCTGAGGGCGTCGTCAACAAGAGTGTAAAGTTCCTGTTGGAACGACCTGATTGATGTACTGGGGATTATGGCATACCATTCCCGATTACGTAGTATGTTAAGACACATTTCAAGGTAGTCTAATTTGTTGAGAACGACAATGTTTCCACCCTTGTCCGCCGGTTTGATCACTATCAGAGGATTAGTTTTTAGATTTTGTAGGGCTAGATGTTGATTATAAGTAAAGTTTTTTTGTTTGAAATGGGTGGGGTGAATTTGTAGCTGTCGAATTTCGTTAGTCACTGACTGTAAGAATAGTGCAGCGCGTGGGTTGGTGCTGGATTGTAGGGGGAGGAAAAAAGATCAATGGTGTCAATCAAATCTGGTGGGTTATTTTCTTGAGCGAAATCTCGTTCAGCTTTACTCATTCCCAAACCCTGTGAGCCCTCCACACAACCACCCCTTAGAATTATAACAAACTACTGCCAACAACACAACGAAATTACTCAAATACTACTTAAACACTGGCACATCATTTCTACAGATAGAACACTCTCCCCCTTTGTTCCGCCCAAACCTTTGATTACTTACCGACGTGCCCCGTCCCTCCGTGACAAATTGATCACTAGTGAATACAAGAGTAGTAATAAATCCCAGAGACAGCTCAAGGGCACTTTCCCATGTGGCAATTGTAACTACTGCAAATACCTACCCAAATCCAACTTACATAGCCTTTTACCTAATGGGCAACGTCTTTTTCCCAAACATTATCTAAACTGTCGTTCTATTGGTATTGTTTACCTTTTGGAATGTGAATGTGGGTGCTTTTACGTGGGCAAGACCAAACTGCCATTCTGGAAACGAATTTATGGACACGTTACCAGTATTAACCAAAGAGATCCCGATTTACCATTGGGACGACACAGCTCTATTGTCCACCCTGATATTACTCCCAAGATCTCGTTTAGAGCTCTGGACCATATTCCCCCCCCAAACCGAGGGGGTGATTACAACAAAGCGCTCCTTCAGAGCGAACTTCGTTGGATCTTTCATCTCAATGCCACCTTACCCCCTGGCCTCAACGAAGCTTTCAACTTCAAACCCTACCTTGAGGGTTTTGAGACCGGAGTTTGTGAACTAGACCTTTAACTACGGTCTCCAACGTTCAAGCACCCACACCCAATTATATTATCTGTATTCTGTAATAGGAATATATGTTTATGTACTCTATTCTGTATAAGCACCGATACATGCTTTTTTCTATGTATTATTGACACATATCTCTATTTATGTATCATATACTGTGCACTCGTTGGTACATGTCTCTCTCCCCTCTCCCCGATGTTTTGAGCCATGGTTATCACTATCTTGCCAAATGCAATATGCCCGCATGTCCCCCATTGCTCACAATGTCATCACCTGTCCCATTCGGACCAACTTAATGTACCCCACCTGCTTCCTTTTTTCCCCCTCCCCTTGAATACCCGGCGCGGGTAAGACCAGGTGCGCGTGCGCATTAGTTCTACTGCGCACGCGTCACCTCCTCGCCTCCCATCAAGACCAACTGCTTGGTCTACTTCCTGTTTGCGCTCCACAGCGGAGCGCACCAGGAAGCAGGCGCCCGTCTTTCCCGCGCCGGTGACGTCACGACGCCGGACGCGGCCGCGCCGTGCTGACGCGACCGCGCCCGGCACCGCCCCGTCAGAGGTCCACACTGGAAGGTTTCCACAGCGTCATTTGACGCTCGCCTCCCAAAAAACACACCAGCCAATCAGCACTCAGCATCCAGGATGGCTGATACACACCCATCCCCAGCTGTTGCTCATTACCTGACCTCATATAAACCTTTCACACTCTGGCCTCAGTACCATGCTGCTGACTGACCAGAGATGACCTCCTATCTCACACTCCCATTTTATACTCAGGTAAATACATGGTCTACTTCAATGTAGCCACAATATTATTATTTTTATGTCCTGTTATTCTGATTATTCCTACCCCACTCTGCTTTACAGTGATACACCGGCTGATCCACTGTGTTTAATACAGGACTTGGGCTTCCAGCCCTAAACCCTGTATGCTGGACCTTGTATTCTGAGGGGACTCTCAGCAGGTTACCTGTACCTCAGTGCTGAAGCACAGCTTGTTTTTACTGCACATACCTTGACCCTCTGGACACCACGCTCAGTGGCTCCCCCTATATGACAAATAATTGAGCCTTGGCAGGACATGTGAGTACCTCATTGTTTTCTATCCCTGAGATTAATCTCCTTCAGCAATATAGATCTGTCCTAGTGCAAATGTAATATATTGATATGCCGAGACTAACTTTATGACCCTCCATCTATCTAGATGAGATTCTAAGGATACAAATTGCCTTGACAAAGGACCACAGTCCGAAACATGTTGGCATCTTCCTTATCTTATGTACCAAGCAAGTTTATATTTCTGTCATAATGCTTTGTATGTTTTTGCTTCCTTGACATGTTATAAACTGCATCAACCTACTATATTCTCTTTGCAAACATACCATGCCCTACTGAGCATTCCCTTGTTCATTTTTTGTTTGAATAAACGTTTACTATTTCTTCACATGCATACATTTGTTTAAAGTGTCTATCTTCACTCCAAGCATCCCCTAGGGGTACTGGCCTTTGTTTTATGCACATTTTGGCCTACTAAAAAACGATATACAAATTTTGGGATGTGATAGACCATTTTGTTGTCCCACCTACTTGCCCACCAAAATATCTTTTCTTCTAAACATTTATGGTTACCCCATCCAAATCCCCAACCGGGCAATCTTAGGTGATACCTTACTTAATATCCTACTCATACTTTACATTACACATTTGGTACCTCCCACTATATATACTATATCATATAGTGTCGACATCAAATACTTATCTTCGCTCTGCATACCATACATTTGCACAGTCATCTATTATTGTGAATTTTAGTACATATTCTATACTTGATCCTAATCATGGCTCTGTACCTTGGAGATGAATGGGACACACGCATGTCCAACACCATGCACCACTTTGAGTCTAATGAGTATGTTCAGTCACAACTCAAGTATACTTTCCTCAACCTCACTCACACTGTCCAAAAGAAGGCATCCCTCTTTTGGCACATAAAATCTTTCAAAGAATATATTGCCCATGGTATTAACCCCTTTGGCCTCCGGGTACAAATTTTTCCTACTTTTCAGGACATTCCCCCGGATTTCAAGGTTTCCTGGGAAAATGTCCTGAAAAATTGTTCTAATGAACTTATGAAACTACTAATCACTGAATACGAGTCCCAAATGACTGCTCTAGATACCAAACTCGAACTGATCAACACACAGCTCGAGCAATTTCAGACACACCCTCTATACATCTCACTTGATGAGCAACTCAAAACCCGTTTTGACAAATTCAATCATGACATTCTTGCGCAAAAGGATAAAAAATTCTTTCGCGACAAGAAAGCTTTTCATGAGGAACGTGCATACAAATGGAGCGATACTAATCGCACAAATCGCTCCGACAATTCTACACGCTCTGGCCTTCGGCCATCGAATTCTCGCTCCTCTACTGACAAGACCCACACTTCCACTCACCTATCCCACAAATCTAATTTCCCTATGGGGCCACGTAAGCCCAAACGTGGACGCACACCAAATTTTTCGAGTGACGATGTGTCTGACGTGGAGGGGACCCCCGGCGCCTCCCCCCTTGGGGACTCGCCGGTGGCGCCCTCTAACGCCAAGACACACAGATCGCACTCACTCCCATCTGCATCCCAGCGTGCAGATTTTTTAGACAAAATGCGAACTACACTACAGACACATCATCAATCTTCCTCTCTCAATCCAAAAATCAAACGACCAACACACTAGAAATATCTTCCAATAACATCATCAACCTTTCCTCTCACACACTCACCAGACATGAAATCTCAGTCCTTGAAAAGGGACTCACATTCTGTCCAACTTCACAGCTTGACAAATTCACAGCTATCAAAGACATACACCTCTTTATCCGTAAGTTACTTTTGCACAGTATGTACACCCCCAATCCCTTTTCTGACAATGCTTTGCACACTGCCACTGAGACTACTGCCCTTCAGCAGCTCATTGAACTCCTGGAGGAGAATAACCCACCAGACTTGATTGACACCATTGATCTTGATAATGTGCTCAATAATTTTGAGGACGACATTCCCCCCCACAATCCACATCCTTCACATCATATTTCGCTCAAGAAAAAATCAAGCTTTTTTCCTCCACCCAGCACCAACCCACGCGCTGCACTATTCTTACAGTCAGTGACTAACGAAATTCGACAGCCACAAATTCACCCCACCCATTTCAAACAAAAAAACTTTACTTATAATCAACATTTAGCCCTACAAAATCTAAAAACTAATCCTCTGATAGTGATCAAACCGGCGGACAAGGGTGGAAACATTGTCGTTCTCAACAAATTAGACTACCTTGAAATGTGTCTTAACATACTACGTAATCGGGAATGGTATGCCATAATCCCCAGTACATCAATCAGGTCGTTCCAACAGGAACTTTACACTCTTGTTGACGACGCCCTCAGACAACACATTATCGATAAATCTACCGCTGATTACATCAGGACCAAATTTCCGCGAGAAGCCACTTTTTATGCCTTACCCAAGGTACATAAAAACCTTCCCAGACCACCAGGTAGACCCATTGTCTCCGGACGTGGATGCCTCACTGACAATCTTAGTCGCTACATAGACAAACTACTCCAACCTCTTGTACAGGCATTACCCTCTTACATACGTGATACCACACACTTACTTCAGGACCTTTCGGACCTCCACGTCGATGCCAACACTGTCCTAGTTGCCATCGACGTTGAGGCCCTTTATAGCTCTATCCCCCATACTTTAGGACTCAATGCCATCCAAAGGACCTTGTTCAACGCTAACCTCTACTCCCACGAGTTATCTCTTTTCATCATCAGAGCACTTAAATTTATCTTGACTCATAACTTTTTTTCTTTCAACGGTTCCCACTACCTCCAGGTACAGGGCGTCGCCATGGGCACTTGCTGTGCACCGGCGTACGCCAATCTGTACCTGGGGGAGTGGGAACGTAACTTACTTACCACTGATGCTGCCAGTGTTTTTACCAAACACATAGCGTCTTTCCGACGCTACATAGATGATATTTTGATTCTGTGGCAGGGCCCTATAGAGACCTTACACCAGTTTCTTATATACCTCAATACTTCGAACTCCCTCAACCTCAAATTTACAATGACTTACAGTTATAGCTCCATTTCTTTCCTTGACCTCACCCTCAGCAAGGACAGACATGGTCAACTACAAAGCCAACTCTTCCGCAAACCGACTGCAGGCAATACTATCCTTGCAGCCTCTAGTTTTCACCCTCAACCCTTACTCAAATCTATCCCTTTTGCTCAATATTTACGTGCACGACGTAACTGTTCCACGGATACCTCCTTTGAACACGAGGCTTCCGTACTGAGGGACAGACTGCGCGCACGTGGCTACCAAAACAGCGTTTTAAAAAACGCATATAAAAAAGCAAAATCGAAATCACGTTCAGCTTTACTCATTCCCAAACCCTGTGAGCCCTCCACACAACCACCCCTTAGAATTATAACAAACTACTGCCAACAACACAACGAAATTACTCAAATACTACTTAAACACTGGCACATCATTTCTACAGATAGAACACTCTCCCCCTTTGTTCCGCCCAAACCTTTGATTACTTACCGACGTGCCCCGTCCCTCCGTGACAAATTGATCACTAGTGAATACAAGAGTAGTAATAAATCCCAGAGACAGCTCAAGGGCACTTTCCCATGTGGCAATTGTAACTACTGCAAATACCTACCCAAATCCAACTTACATAGCCTTTTACCTAATGGGCAACGTCTTTTTCCCAAACATTATGTAAACTGTCGTTCTATTGGTATTGTTTACCTTTTGGAATGTGAATGTGGGTGCTTTTACGTGGGCAAGACCAAACTGCCATTCTGGAAACGAATTTATGGACACGTTACCAGTATTAACCAAAGAGATCCCGATTTACCATTGGGACGACACAGCTCTATTGTCCACCCTGATATTACTCCCAAGATCTCGTTTAGAGCTCTGGACCATATTCCCCCCCCAAACCGAGGGGGTGATTACAACAAAGCGCTCCTTCAGAGCGAACTTCGTTGGATCTTTCATCTCAATGCCACCTTACCCCCTGGCCTCAACGAAGCTTTCAACTTCAAACCCTATCTTGAGGGTTTTGAGACCGGAGTTTGTGAACTAGACCTTTAACTACGGTCTCCAACGTTCAAGCACCCACACCCAATTATATTATCTGTATTCTGTAATAGGAATATATGTTTATGTACTCTATTCTGTATAAGCACCGATACATGCTTTTTTCTATGTATTATTGACACATATCTCTATTTATGTATCATATACTGTGCACTCGTTGGTACATGTCTCTCTCCCCTCTCCCCGATGTTTTGAGCCATGGTTATCACTATCTTGCCAAATGCAATATGCCCGCATGTCCCCCATTGCTCACAATGTCATCACCTGTCCCATTCGGACCAACTTAATGTACCCCACCTGCTTCCTTTTTTCCCCCTCCCCTTGAATACCCGGCGCGGGTAAGACCAGGTGCGCGTGCGCATTAGTTCTACTGCGCACGCGTCACCTCCTCGCCTCCCATCAAGACCAACTGCTTGGTCTACTTCCTGTTTGCGCTCCACAGCGGAGCGCACCAGGAAGCAGGCGCCCGTCTTTCCCGCGCCGGTGACGTCACGACGCCGGACGCGGCCGCGCCGTGCTGACGCGACCGCGCCCGGCACCGCCCCGTCAGAGGTCCACACTGGAAGGTTTCCACAGCGTCATTTGACGCTCGCCTCCCAAAAAACACACCAGCCAATCAGCACTCAGCATCCAGGATGGCTGATACACACCCATCCCCAGCTGTTGCTCATTACCTGACCTCATATAAACCTTTCACACTCTGGCCTCAGTACCATGCTGCTGACTGACCAGAGATGACCTCCTATCTCACACTCCCATTTTATACTCAGGTAAATACATGGTCTACTTCAATGTAGCCACAATATTATTATTTTTATGTCCTGTTATTCTGATTATTCCTACCCCACTCTGCTTTACAGTGATACACCGGCTGATCCACTGTGTTTAATACAGGACTTGGGCTTCCAGCCCTAAACCCTGTATGCTGGACCTTGTATTCTGAGGGGACTCTCAGCAGGTTACCTGTACCTCAGTGCTGAAGCACAGCTTGTTTTTACTGCACATACCTTGACCCTCTGGACACCACGCTCAGTGGCTCCCCCTATATGACAAATAATTGAGCCTTGGCAGGACATGTGAGTACCTCATTGTTTTCTATCCCTGAGATTAATCTCCTTCAGCAATATAGATCTGTCCTAGTGCAAATGTAATATATTGATATGCCGAGACTAACTTTATGACCCTCCATCTATCTAGATGAGATTCTAAGGATACAAATTGCCTTGACAAAGGACCACAGTCCGAAACATGTTGGCATCTTCCTTATCTTATGTACCAAGCAAGTTTATATTTCTGTCATAATGCTTTGTATGTTTTTGCTTCTTTGACATGTTATAAACTGTATCAACCTATATATATTCTCTTTGCAAACATACCATGCCCTACTGAGCATTCCCTTGTTCATTTTTGTACATTGTTTGAATAAACGTTTACTATTTCTTCACATGCATACATTTGTTTAAAGTGTCTATCTTCACTCCAAGCATCCCCTAGGGGTACTGGCCTTTGTTTTATGCACATTTTGTTTCAAGCCACAACTTACTGCGTTTGTTAGGTGAGCCCAATCCACGGACGTTATACAACACTACTTTTAGGGAAGCCATAGGGTATGGTTGTCTTGGGGAGGACTCAGTCTCCGGTCGGGAGGGGGCGAGAGTCTGCAGGTGAGTAGAGATGAGCCGAACACCCCCCTGTTCGGTTCGCACCAGAACCTGCGAACAGACCTAAAGCTTGTGTGAACTTTAGAACCCTATTAAAGTCTATGTGACTCGAACGTTCAAAATCAAAAGTGCTAATTTTAAAGGCTAATATGTAAGTTATTGTCATAAAAAGTGTTTGGGGACCTGGGTCCTGCCCCAGGGGACATGTATCAATGCAAAAAAAAGTTTTAAAAACGGACGTTTTTTCAGGAGCAGTGATTTTAATAATGCTTAAAGTGAAACAATAAAAGTGTAATATTCCTTTAAATTTCGTACCTGGGGGGTGTGTATAGTATGCATGTAAAGGGGCGCATGTTTCCTGTGCTTATAACTGTCCCTGCACAAAATGTCATTTTTGCAGGAAAAAAAGCTATTTAAAATCACTCGCGGCTATAATGAATTGCGTGGGGTTCCCCCAAATTCAATTACCAGGCCCTTTAGGTCTGGTATGGATATTAAGGGGAACCCTGGGTCAAATTTAAAAAATGACGTGGGGTTCCCCCTAAATATCCATACCAGACCCTTCAGGTCTCCACGCCAAATGAAAAAAAAAATGGCGTGGGGGTCCCCCTCAAAATCCATACCAGACCCTTATCTGAGCACGCAACCTGGCAGGCCGCAGGAAAAGAGGGGGGACGAGAAAGCTCCCCCCCCCTCCTGAACCGTACCAGGCCACATGCCCTCAAAATTGGAAGGATGCTTTGGGGGTCTGTGACCCCTCAAAGCACCATGTCCCCATGTTGATGAGGAGAAGGGCCTCATCCCCACAACCCTGGCCGGTGGTTGTGGGGGTCTGCGGGCGGGGGGCGTATCAGAATCTGGAAGCCCCCTTTAACAAGGGGACCCCCAGATCCGGCCCCCCCTGTTTGAAATGGTAAGGGGGTACAAAAGTACCCCTACCATTTCACAAAGAAAGTGTAAAAAAATAGTTAAAAAACACACTGACACTGTTGGGAAAAGTCCTTTATTAAAAATAAAAATAAAAATAAAAAGATTCCAGCAGTGGTGATCCACTCTTGCTATCCAGCGATGGGTGGTCTGTTCTCCGGGGTCCAGCGATGGCTGATCTCTTCCGACGTCCAGTGCAGCGCATCCTGTCTCCACGGAGACACTGCGGGAATCCAGAGGAGGACCGGGCCACTCCGTCACCTGACCCCGCCCCCCTCTGATGTAACAGAAGCCTGCGAACTCGACGCTCATCCCTACAGGTGAGTGATCCGTGTACCGATGAGCGCTGAAAGAACAACATTAACAAGAATAAAGGAACATAAGATCAGAGAAAACAAAAACATAGTAAAACATATAACATTGCAAGTGGGGGAGGTACCATAAGGGTCTCCCAAGGTATCAAAATCCAGTCAGTCGGGGACCTCCGACCAATTTCCCAAACGGCCATGGGGAGGAGGTCAGCGAGCGGCATGGGGTCCCAAACTCGGGACATAACTCAGAGGAGTTATTGTGCGTTGCCCGGAATAGTGGCCAAGTTAAGAACAAAGGCAAAGACAAATATCAATTCAATACATTAAATACATATTCATTGAAACAGTAATAAAATTCATTAGAATTGATCAACCAGTTGATATATATATACACATCATAAAAAGTAGAAGTTGTACATGCATGTACAACTTCTACTTTTTATGATGTGTATATATATATATATATCAACTGTTTGATCAATTCTAATGAATTTTATTACTGTTTCAATGAATATGTATTTAATGTAATGAATTGATATTTGTCTTTGCCTTTGTTCTTAACTTGGCCACTATGCCGGGCAACGCACAATTATTGCTGTTTCCCATTTTTTTATGCCGTATTTGGTAATTAATAAATTGATTTCATTACATTTCTCCTTTTTTTGTGAACATGTGCCAAATCTCTTCCACCTCACTCAAAGTCCCAGGGCTCTTGTTCTACTCCTTCTCGTATTTTAGGGATGGAGGTGGTAGAGTGGCTTTCCCAGACCTTAAAATTAATTTTTTCTAACTCAGAGGAGTTGGCCTATGTGGGGGAAGAGGTACAGCAGCAAGCGTGGACTCCTCTGTACACCCCAGCCTGCGATATCAGAAGGGAATAGCATAAGCGTGCCCATCTGGTGCAAAAAATACCACAGCAGCAGGGTTGTTGTTGGGGTCGCATAGGAAGCGGGATGTCAGGTGCAGTTTTCCAATCAGGGACCACGACGGATGGGAGATCCAGCTGTGGCAGATCATCCACACTGTGCAGTATAACTTGTCGGTTATCCTTAGTGACTGACAGTTGAAAGGGGAAACCCCAGAGGTAGGGCAATTGGGCATCTTGTAGGGCTTCAAGTAGGGGTTTAAGCGCTGGACCTTGCATCAGGGTGCGTCCTGAGAGGTCTGGAAAAAAGGACAGCTGGGCACCATCAAAGTCCACGTGGTGGACGCCCCTGACGTGGGCCATAATGCTTTCTTTCAGGGAATATTTATGCAGCTTGCAAATAATGTTTTGTCAGGGTCATCTGAAGGTGGGCGCAGGGCCCTGTGGGCTCGATCAATTTCAATAAAATCAGGTGCATCTCGGCCAAGGACCTGTTTGAAAAGGCCCTGTAGGGAGGGAACTATATCTCTGGGACCTGTGGCTTCAGGCATGCCCCTGATGCGTATGTTAACCCTACGGCTCCTGTTCTCAAAGTCATCCATTTGATCGATTAAAGATTCAATCTTACGATCTTGTCTTTTGCAACGTTCATGGAGAGTTTGTAGGGCTGGTGAAACTACAACCCATTGTGCTTCCAGCTCTTCTACCCGGCCTCCAATGTGTGCACTGTGCAGTGTCCGCCTACAGCACTTCAATGTCCTGCCTTAGGGCCTTCTCCATCCAACTCCAAGTCTGCTTTCGTGGGGAGGGCCAGGATAGGGGCCTTTAGATCAGCATCCCCCATTGCTTCACCCAGGGTTGTGGGGGCCTGTGAGCTGACTGAGCTGGTTGGGGAGGCAGGAGGAGGGAGTGAGGGAAAAGGAAGCTGCGGTGAGGGTATGGGGGAGGCCGCGTGTGCGGCCTTGTACTTGCCCGCCGGCACCATCTTGGAGGTCTCTGGAGGGGCGCTGCTCCGGTCTGAAAAGTACAGATCCAGCGATCCGAATCGGTGTCGGGATGCCCGCTGAGGCTGCGGGAATGTCCGCCGCTTTGGAGGCATATTTCCCCTTGAATTCACAAGTCATTGTACTACCTTTGAGGGGGAAGTCCACGCCCAATTTAAAAAAAAAAAACGGCATGGATTCCCCCTCCAGAGGAATACCAGGCCCTTAGGTCTGGTATGGATTTTAAGGGTACCCCCTACGCGCAAAAAACGGCGTGGGGGTCCCCCCAAAATCCATACCAGACCCTTATCCGAGCACGCAGCCTGGCAGGTCAGGAAAGGGGGTGGGGACGAGCGAGTGCCCCCCCTCCTGAACCGTACCAGGCCGCATGCCCTCAACATGGGGGGTGGGTGCTTTGGGGAAGGGGGCGCCCTGCGGCCCCCCCACCCCAAAGCACCTTGTCCCATGTTGATGAGGACAAGGGCCTCTTCCCGACAACCCTGGCCGTTGGTTGTCGGGGTCTGCGGGCGGGGGGCTTATCGGAATCCGGGAGCCCCCTTTAATAAGGGGGCCACCAGATCCCGGCCCCCCACCCTATGTGAATGAGTATGGGGTACGATGTACCCCTACCCATTCACCTAAGGTGTAAAGTTAAAAAAAAACACACAATTTTTTAAAAATATTTTATTGCACTGCTCCGGGGGGTCTTCTTCCGTCTTGGGGGGTCTTCTCGCCAGACTCCTCCGCTATTTTACCTAGCTCTTTTACCGAGCGGAGAAGCCCGGCTTTCTTCTTCGTCGTCGCCACCGTCGTCTGGGGGTCTCAATCCGCCTTCGGGGGTCTTCCGGGGTCTTCCGGGGTCTCTTCTGTTCTTGCCGCTGTCGTCGCCTTCTGCGCCGCCGCCTTCTTCTTCTTAAGATGTTGACTCATCGCTCTCTCTGGCCGGAATGGCATAGACGCGCTGTGTTGTGACTTATATAGGGACAAGGGGGCAGGGTCACATGCTCATGTCACATGGTGACCCCGCCCCCTATGATGTCACAGTCCCGGAGGATGCTGGGACTGTGACATCATATGTGGGCGGGGTCACCATGTGACATGAGCATGTGACCCTGCCCCCTTGTCCCTATATAAGTCACAACACAGCGCGTCTATGCCATTCCGGCCAGAGAGAGCAACGAGTCAACATCTTAAGAAGAAGAAGGCGGCGGCACAGAAGGCGACGACAGCGGCAAGAACAGAAGAGACCCCGGAAGACCCCCTAAGGCGGATCGAGACCTCCAGACGATGGCGACGACGAAGAAGAAAGCCGGGCTCCTCCGCTAGGTAAAATAGCGGAGGAGTCCGGCGAGAAGACCCCCAAGACGGAAGAAGACCCCCGGAGCAGTGCAATAAAATATTTTAAAAAAAATGTGTGTTTTTTTTTTATTTACACTTTACACCTTAGGTGAATGGGTAGGGGTACATCGTACCCCATATCATTCACATAGGGTGGGGGCCGGGATCTGGGGGCCCCCTTATTAAAGGGGGCTCCCAGATTCCAATAAGCCCCCCGCCCGCAGACCCCGACAACCAACGGCCAGGGTTGTCGGGAAGAGGCCCTTGTCCTCATCAACATGGGGACAAGGTGCTTTGGGGTGGGGGGGCCGCAGGGCGCCCCCTTCCCCAAAGCACCCACCCCCCATGTTGAGGGCATGCGGCCTGGTATGGTTCAGGAGGGGGGGGCGCTCGCTCGTCCCCACCCCCTTTCCTGACCTGCCAGGCTGCGTGCTCGGATAAGGATCTGGTATGGATTTTGGGGGGGACCCCCATGCCGTTTTTTCGGCGTAGGGGGTACCCTTAAAATCCATACCAGACCTAAGGACCTGGTATGCTCCTGGAGGGGGAACCCATGCCGTTTTTTTTTATAAAAATTTGGCATGGATTTCCCCCTCAGAAGTAGTACAATGAGTTGCGAATTTATGTTAGCAGCTGATTCGGACCTAAAACGCAGACACACCGCAGAACAGCCGACGTTTCACTGCGCAGTCACGCAGGGCCTTCAATTTGCACCACACTAGTCTGAACCCAGGCTTAAAGGCTTATGTGCAATTAATTGGCCATAAAAGGGGTATGGGGGTACATGTATCAATAAAAAATTTAATAAAAATAAAAACAATAAATCATTTTTGCACCAGCAGTGATTTTAATTATGATTAAAGTGCAACAATAAAAATGAAAAAAATTCTTTAAATATAGTGCCTGTGGCATGGATAAAACATGCTGCAGCAAAAATTACATTCCTAAAGAAAAAAAATCGAGTCAAATCCCATTTAAAACGACTCGTGGTTACAATTGCCGACACCCGGCTATTGAAAAAATAAAGTAAAAAATGGCATTGGGTCCCCTCGAAATTTGGAGGGGAACCACACGGCAGAAAAAGAAAATGAAGAAAAAACGGCGTGGGGTCCCTCCAAAATCAATTTCAGACCCTTATCTCGGCATGCAGCCTGGCAGGTCAGGAAAGGGGGAGGCAAGCCAGTGCCCCCCCTCCTGAACCATACCAGGCCACATGCCTTCAACATGGAAGGGTGGCTGCTTTGGTGCCCCCCACCCCAAAGCACCTTGTCCCCATGTTGATGTGGATGTGTTGATGTGGTTGTCGGGGTCTTCAGGCGGGGGACTTATCAGAATCTGGAAGTCTTCTCCCGCCTCCTGGAAGGCCTCCCAGCAAATGCCTTCTCTGCGCTTTGACATTCTTATATAGGTAAGGGGAGGGACCACCTAGCTACATCACCCAGTGGTACTACCCCCTTCTGATGTCACGGACTGGAGCATGGTGGGCATGTGACCTCATGTAGGATGGGGCCACCGGGTGACGTAGCTAGCTGGCCCTGCCCCTTACCTATATAATAATTGTCAAAGCGGAGAGGAGGCCTCTCAGAAGGTGTTTTTTTTATTTATTTTACATTTTTGGGGTCTACGGGTGGCGTGATTGATGAAGGACACTATTTTATTTTATTTCTTTTAATAAATGAAGAAAATGATGAAGGACACTATTTTATTTTATTTCTTTTAATCAATTTTTTGTTGAATGGGTAGGGGTACTATGTACCCGATACTCATTCACATGGGGGGGGGTCTCGGGGCTCTGATAAGACCCCTGCCTAATGATCCCATCAACCACAGCCCAGGGTTGTTGGGAAGAGGCCCTTGTCCCCAGAGTAGAGCAGAGCCCCCCGCCCCAAAGCACCCACTCCCCCATGTTAAGGGCATGTGGACTGGTATGGTTCAGGGGGGGGGGGCACTCGCTATCAGCTGTTGGACACAGTGCATTGTTCTGTAACTGTTTTTATTCAAAAATAGCTTTAAAATCCAATTAAAAAACTTTCTTCGGACTCAATGCTAAGTAAACAAGTCTAGAGATTTCTGTTTCTGTCCAATGTGATATTCTCAAAACAGACAATCTCATAAGTATTGTTCAATCTAAATTACCTGATGATTGCAGAGTATAACCGCATAGATGGTTAATGCAGTAACACTGGATACATTATTATTATTAATATTTTATTGCCACCTGCTGGCAATTTTATATATTGCATCATATTTAATTTTTTTTAAAAAGAACCCCCGGGACTATAAATCTGACAATATAATTCAATTGTAATGCCAGATCGGAAAAATACTAATTGTGTGTACATAGTACCCCTTCCCATTCACCAAAAGCAAAAAATACTGGGGTGTACATTTTATCTCTAATACTCATTCTCTGAAAACAAATCTCTCCTGTTGAGAAATTGCTAGTTGCTTGCTATAATTCTGATCCAGTAGATTCAAAACCCTCTGAGGCACTGCCATGATGCAGGTATGTCACATCTTTACTCTATCTTGCCTACCTTTCAACTCTGTAGCTAAGGCACCTCAACCATCAAATGAAGTCATCGGGGTGGATTTGCTAAAGCAGTAGGGACTGGTCCCCTAACAGAGATTGTTTACTGAGCTTAACAGATAAGGGAAAGTGAACTACCTTCTTAAAATTAAATTAATCCTATTCGGTTTAGAACAACCTCAATACTTGGATTGTTCTCACCCTCCTCTAAATCTCTAATTCTTTTTTTTTTGGTTCGTTCTCCATGGTCCCACTATATGTAGAAACAAAGCCACTCTTTCTTGCTAGCTCCAGAATGGACTAGGGACTGTGGACTTTGAGTGTTGTAGAGTGCATAGAGCAGTGTATATGATTACAACTAATGTGCACTGCTCATTCCAAACAAATGGAAGTGAGGAGGAAAAGGAGATCTTTGGGAGTTCACCGAGGATGTTACAAGGAGGCAAAAAACACAGTAAGAAATAGTAATAATACATTACAAGGCCATTACGTAGTGAATTTTTGGATAATAAGTATATTGTTTAGTGACACTTTAATTCTTTACAGTCCTTGCAGTTGACTGGATGTTTGTATTCACTTCCTCTGACTTTATAAATGATCAGTTTAGTAAATGAGGCCTTCCATATCAGAATAATGCTTTGCTGCTATTAAAGTGATTGTAAAGTCTTGTTTTTTTTTTTGTTTTTCTTCTATGAAAATAACAAACATGTTATACTTACCTGCTCTGTTGCAGTGGATTTGCCCAGAGCAGCCCGTATCTTCCTCTTCTTGGGTGCCTCTTCTGTGTTCCTGGCCCCTCCCTTCTGCCGAGTGCCCCTACAGCAAACAGCTTGCTATGAGGGCACCCAAGCTGTGCTGCAGCTCCCGTGTGTCTATTCAGAAACGGAACTTCAGTTTGGCCCCACCCACTATTTATCCTGATTGGCTAACTGACTTTGACAGCAGTGGGAGCCAATGGTGCCACTGCTGTGTCTCAGCCAATCAGGGGTGAGAGTCTCAGACAGCCAAGACAGTCATGGGCATCAATGGATGGAGATGGGGCTCAGGTAAGTATTGCCCCCCCCCCAATACTTACCTGAGCCCCATCTCCATCCATTGATGCCCATGACTGTCTTGGCTGTCTGAGACTCTCACCCCTGATTGGCTGAGACACAGCAGTGGCACCATTCGCTCTCACTCTCTCATACTGGTCACTGGAAGTTCAACATGGCACCTCATGACAAAGAACTCTCTGAGGACCTGGAAAAAAGAATTGTTGCTCTACATAAAGATGGCCTAGGCTATAAGAAGCTTACAAGACCCTGAAACTGAGCTGCAGCCCAGTGGCCAAGACCATACAGCAGTTTAGTAGGACAGGTTCCACTCAGAACAGGCCTTGCCATGGTTGACCAAAGAAGTTGAGTGCACGTGCTCAGCGTCCTATCGAGAGGTTGTCTTTGGGAAATAGGCATATTAGTGCTGCCAGCATTGCTGCAGAGGTTGAAGTGGTGGGGGGGTCAGCCAGTCAGTGCTCAGAGCATTCGCCGCAAACTGCATCAAATTGGTCTGCATGGCTATCGTCCCAGAAGGAAGCCTCTTCTAAAGATGATGTACAAGAAAGCCTGCAAACAGTTTAATGAAGACAAGCAGACTAAGGACATAGATTACTAGAACCATGTCCTGTGGTCTGAGGAGACCAAGATAAACGTATTTGGTTCAGATGGTGTTAAGCATGTGTGGTGGCAACCAGGTGAGGAGTACAAAGACAAGTGTGTCTTGCCTACAGTCAAGCAAGGTGGTGGGAGTGTCAAGTTCTGGGGCTGCATGAGTGCTGCCTGCACTGGGGAGCTACAGTTCATTGAGGAAACCATGAATGCCAACATGTACTGTGACATACTGAAGCAGAGCATGATCTCCTCTCTTCGGAGACTGAGCCGCAGGGTAGTATTCCAACATGATAACGACTCCAAACACACCTCCAAGATGACCACTGCCTTGCTAAAGAAGCTGAGGGTAAAGGTGATGGACTGGCCAAGCATGTCTCCAGACCTAAACCCTATTGAGCATCTGTGGGGCATCCTCAAACGGAAGGTGGAGGAGCGCAAGGTCTCTAACATCCACTAACATCGTCATGGAGGAGTGGAAGAGGACTCCAGTGGTAACCTGTGAAGCTCTGGTGAACACCATGCCCAAGAGGGTTTAGGCAGTGCTGGAAAATAATGGTGGCCATACAAAATATTGACACTTTGGGCCCAATTTGGACATTTTCACAGGGGTGTACTCACTTTTGTTGCCAGCGGTTTAGACATGAATGGCTGAGTGTTGAGTAATTTTGAGGGAACAGCAAATTTACACTGTTATACAAGCTGTACACTAACTACTTTACATTGTAGCAAAGTGTAATTTCTTCAGTGTTGTCATATGAAAAGATAGAATAAAATATTTACAAAAATGTGAGGGGTGTACTCACTTTTGTGAGATACTGTATATTAGTCCCAATTCGCAAAAGCCTGATGCAGAATTTTCATTTCTATGCATCATTTGCTAATTTATTGTCACAATTTATTTTGCACTAAAGGCTTAGTGCACAACTTGTTTATAAAAGTCAATGCACAAAGATTATTTTAAACTTAAAATTGTGCAAAGTAGGAGTCAGCATTACAGTGAATAAAGCTAGCAAAGCAGGTCAATATACATAAACCTCTCAAACAACGGTGACCGGTCCATAAAGAACGCCCCCTTTCCTAATCTCCATGCACCGCCCCCCTAATCTCCATGCGGGGAGCCAGACGCATAGATTTCTACGAGTTTTCAGGGCGCATAGCAATAAAAGCCATTTAAATTACCAGCAAGTGAAAGGCTTGGCCTCTTACTTCTGTTTGTAAACAAAGCCGCTGGGGATTTCCTTCAGCTATGCCAGACCGTTATCCTATATGGTAAAAAAACAATGAGGGGCCATTTTGGCCCTCACCAAAATCCATACCAAGTCCTTATCTTGGCATACACCCTGTCAATCCAGGAAAGGGCGGGAAGAGCATTTACCCCCCTACCCCTTCCTGAATCATGCACCCAGTAAAGGGCCTCTCACCTATAATCCTGACCTGGTGGCTGTGGTGATCTGCATGCAAGGGGCTTATTGGGATCTGGAACTCACTTTTATCAATAAGTGGGCCCCAAACTACCAGCCGCTCATGTAAATAAGTAAGATGTGCATAGTACCTCTACTCATTCAAACAACAGTAAAAAAAGACACTTTCACAGTTTATGACAAGTGCTTTATTTAAGAAAAAAAAGCCCCACAATGTATATCCATTGCCAAAAAATGATAAACAGGGATAGTGAAAAGCTCCCCGTTAAATGATCATAAATGTCATGATGATATTCAGTCCAAGCCAACTATTAACTAAATCAAAGTTCATATATGCAGGCAAAGTTCGAGTTTGGCTGTAGATGGATATTTGTTAAGCTACACGCCAGACCACTGACCACATCCAAAGCACATTGAAGATCAACACCGCAGTGAGTGATATGCAGTAAGTGACAACCGGACCCTCCACCACCATATAATATGCCCTTACCAGATGGCAGAGCATATAAGGCTCTGTGATGGAACAATCAGCTGTAGGTATCCAGGGCTTGGGGTCTGTGTCCACCAGCACTGTTGGAATCAGTTCCTTGCAGACAGTGGAGTATTAGGGATATCCCAAGCTTGTAGCTCCTCCCGATTCCCGATAATGAGTGTAGGCTCAACAGTGTACCATTTAAGAGGGGAGAAAAGAGCCACCAATAGTGTAATTCCGTATACCATTTATTAAAAAAATCAATAGTAAAACTCACAATTTAAATCGTAGAGGCATAAAAACATGTCCGCCGGCCCCATTCCCCATTGAAGAAGACAGTTGTGTCGAAACTGGTCTGGGAAGGCGCGCAGTGACGTCACCACGCTCAGGAGGACGGGCTACAGTATCTGACCGGCCGGCGGAAATGTTTTTATGCCTCTACGATTTTACTATTGATTTTTTTAATAAATATCATCTGGTATGGTGGTGGAGGGTCCGGTTGTCACTTACTGCATATCACTCACTGCGGTGTTGATCTTCAATGTGCTTTGGATGTGGTCAGTGGTCTGGCGTGTAGCTTAACAAATATCCATCTACAGCCAAACTCGAACTTTGCCTGCATATATGAACTTTGATTTAGTTAATAGTTGGCTTGGACTGAATATTATCATGACATTTATGATCATTTAACGGGGAGCTTTTCACTATCCCTGTTTATCATTTTTTGGCACTGCTTCCTTTTTTGCCATATCGTTTAGTGTGTGTATCCCACCTTGAGCGGCAGCCTGTTTGTTTTTGTGTGTATTTAGACATAAGTGTGGTTTTATTTCCTTCCATAATGTATATCCATTGTCAATCACATCATCCAGCAATGCAGATCCATGTCACTTATGAGGAATGAAGCCCACCAAAAGAAAATAATCCCACCAGCAAATGAACACTGTCACTGACCATGATTGACATCCCCTGAGACCTTGCTTCTAAAAGTACCAAAGGGGTTGGGCTTCCTGGATGACATCACTGACCGAATATGCTGATGGCTATACCCAACCTTTAGTTTACATGGCCAGGGATTCCCAGCCAGTAAATTAATGGGACCAGGTGAAATCCTTAGCAACCACTGACAGGAAGAAAGCTGTAATATATAGTACCAGTAGAAATAACACTACTATATATGATGTTTGGCTCCCACTGAATGAGCAAAAAGTCTTTTGTTCGGATAAACACCTGAACAGCCAAAGTTTGGTCTGAACTTGTGTTTGGACTATATCGTGTGCTCAATTCTATTCTCAACCACTGCAGTCCTGACATAAACATTGCTATACAAAGCTGTTTGCTGCCCCCCCCCCCCTCCCTAGAAAAAGAGCCAGTCATGAAATAAGTGTGCCTGCTAAACTAATGCCAACCATGTGCAAAAGGACATTTCTGTGTGACCTATTATCCATCTAAATGGCAACATGATTGCATTCAGGGTATTACAAAATAATATTAATATTGTATTCTACATTTTCTTATTACTATGGAAAAACGAAATTGCTATGGTAAATAATTAGTAAATAAAAATATAGGTGCTGAAATAATTAAGGTCTTGACACTTAAATATTGCCATCTAAAATCTTGCCACAATAAAAAAGTATTCATTCAATGGAAAACTCAATCTCTTAAAAACTGATTGTAAATGTTCAAATAATTTTGAAAAAAACAAAACAGTTTGAACTTGCCAAACCAAAGTACTAAAGGGCAAAGTTCAGTTGCATAACTTTGTTCAAATTTGAATGTGCAAATATACATGGTTATAGGGAACAATTTCTTTTAGTTGCTAATACATTGTAGCAATTAATCTTTTTTACCCACCATTAAAACAGGTAAAATAAGGACAAGAAGAACACTACAATGCTTAACATTTAACATGTAAAAATATGCTTAAAATTAAGGAACTAAACAATAATTTATGGGGAAAAAAATGAAAACATTCAAGGTAATTCAAAAGTAAAAGGAGTCTATCTTGTCAACATATGCTGCTTCCTGGTAAGTACATGAGCAATTTCTACAACATTTTGACTCTTCCCTTTTTTCTGTAGCCTAAAATAGGATAAAAGTATTTATTTTTACTTAGCAAAAAGCACTTATATGAAGCATTACATAACTGTACTTTATGTTTAATGTTGCTAAAGAGTGTTAGAGGTCCTGTTTAACAGTGCATGCTAGAGAGTTCTAAATAATCTTTATACAAATTATATAAAATTCCTTTTGAAATGATCCTTTTTATTACAGTGGAAGGAAGTTATTATTATTATTTTTTTCATCTCATTCGCAATTTTGAAAATACTTTAAGTAGTAAAGGAGTAATTCACTGCACACTAGGCATTTGTATATAGTAAGATACTATTGTGAATTAAAATGTAATGATTGTATATAGCATTGTTTGATGATTGTTTGAAAACTGTCCCTTGAATTGGTCTTAAAAAAAAAACAGATATTTGTCATGTGTATTTGGCAGTATGCATATTCGATTATATTAGGAGTATGCTTTTAAATTAATTTATAGATGTCTCAGTGGCAGACTGTAAAGATGAAAGATAATGCAATTAAGTCAGTGATTTAGTTGTATGTATGTTTGCTTTGAGTTTTCATAAGTGAAGGTAAACATTTATATAGCAGGCACAGAACATTCCCTTATCTTATAAAACCCCCAGGAGGTCTGAGGCCCAGACATCATGCAAATAACAAACTTCAGTTCCAAACCGTGCTTGGCCCTGCTTCTCCCATTATCTGCCCATTATCTTATTCATCAGGTAGGATGTCCATCATAGGAATGAACCTATACTGAGGTAAGGGAGGTGAGAGGGACCAAGCATGATTTCAGAACCAAAGTCAATATTTGCATATTAGAGGTTCCCAGACTTAATAGTTACAAAGGAGTCTGACAATGTGCCAGCAAGAAGTTCACTCTAGCAACCAAGTTCTGCCTGAGCCATATATTCTGAAGATAGATAGATAGATAGATAGATAGATAGATAGATAGATAGATAGATAGATAGATAGATAGATAGATAGATAGATAGATAAGTTGAGATAGAAATCTAGACAGCATTATGAGTGTGGGCCAAACATGTTCTGTTTACCTTTTAGCTAACTCGAAATAGGGCCAGTGTTATACTAAAAATCTGCTTATACATAAAAAGATGCACTACTGAACTCAGAAAATATATTAATCCCACTTTTTAAGTAATAATGTATTTGTTTTCAGGGTGAAAGCTTGAACAATGTATATTTTAAAGATTTTAAATATTTTATTACTTGGGAGTTCTATAAAGGCTTTTACCACCACTTCAACTGATAATGGTAAATGTGAAGAATTTACCAATACTTGCGCAGTTATCTCATGCAGTTCACAAAAGTCAGCTGGATTACCTGGCAGAGATGGGAGAGATGGTAAAGAAGGACCAAAGGGTGAAAAGGGGGACAAAGGTAATGTTGATCCAAGGTACAGATTTTTCGATAAGTCAATGATTTTCTAAAAACACACAAGAAAAATGATATGATTTACTGCACACAGTAAATAAGGCTTAGGAAGAGGAACAAATAACAGCACAAACATCTCACTACCGCAGAAGCCTTCTTACGCATGAAATCTGCATAAAAAAGAAAAAAAGAAATGCCTTGCACCCAGTATTGAAGCCACCAGCCTTATCTTTTTGTATTACACACTTTTTTTTTTTTTTATTAAGTTACTAACGGAATTAAAATTTTAATAAAACAAATTGTGTACATTTTCACAGGAATATGTTTAGGGAATCAGTAAACAGGAATATGTTTTTCAGCTGATTGGATAATTAAAGTAAATATTTACACAATTTATTGAATGAAGATTCTCAGCTCACTCCTTTAGTAAAAATGCATAAGAGTTTTAATCTTATTAATAATTTGAATGTTTTTTTCAAACAATGGGCACAAATAACTGAAAAATATACAGTATATTGTTAGGTATAATACCAAACATACTGAAAATTTGATTTAGGGTTTACATACACTTCTCCTAATTTACTCAATCACGTGCAGAGGGAATCAGTAAACAGGAATGTGTTTTTCATCTGATTGGATAATTAAGTAAATATTTACACAATTTATTGTATGAAGATTCTCAGCTCCCTCCTTTAGTAAAAAATGCAAAATAGTTTTAACCTTATTAATAAATTGAATTTTAACTGGTACTAAATATATATTAAAAAAAGGATATTAAAAAAAATCACGATAAAAAAAGTACAAAATCCAATACTAGACATCAACACCTTCTAGCTCTGGCCTCATCAAACATCTGGATTTTTCCACTGAATAACAGAGGTTAGTTGTTAGTTACTGTACATAAACCCAAAACCCCAACATGGAATGTTCCAGAAGCCCCAAACTCTATGTATTTCATGGAATTTTCCACTTCATCAGGAGTAAAGGGGGAAGAGCTGTTTAATCTACCAAATATATACAAATTTGTTGCATGTCAGATAGAAAATGTACAATTGTACATAATCACATCATAATGACAATATCAAGGTCCTTTTTTTCATATCAACATTGTTATACTATTATTAAATGGCATTTTTTTTTCAAACAGTGGGCACAAATAACTGAAAAATATGCAGTATATCGTTAGGTATACTACCAAACATACTGAAAATTTGATTTAGGGTTTATACATATACCTTTCTTTTGGGTCACAGGAATGCACTTACTTGTACTCTCCTGTGACCCAGAATCAGCCGACAGCAGGCTAAAACCCACTGTGGGCTGATGTCACAGAGCTGCTCCAGTCTATGACAATAATGTTAGCACCCACCCAGATGCCCGACCAACAGCTGGCTTAGCCTCCAAGTCAGTCACTCCCATCCCTTCTCCCGTCCATAGATCCATGAGTGCAGTCATAATTCTCTACTCCAGGAACACTGAGAACTGAGCAATCAGCAGTCCTGTGATCGCTCAGTTCTCTGGTTTAGAACCGGAGAGGGGCAGCTGCAGCATCACAGCAGGGAGTTGAATATGTATGTTTGTTTTTTCTTAGTATCCCCCACTTCTAAGATTCCTTGTTGGTGCAGAATGAGATAACCACAATGTGCAATTGTGAGATCTTTTTTTCTGGGTAAGGTAGAAAACCTGCCTCTACAGGCTGTTATTTGCCTTCATACTTTAATTGACTTATAGTACCTTCAATAGGGAATTAATTGTACTGAGGGCCCAGGGTTATCTTTAATTCATGGGCCCCCTGTCACTTTAATTGAATCATGCAACAGAATCAGTGTACAGATTTGTGTTTTGTTTCTTAAATCCTATGCAGTTGAATATTTGGAAAATATTTAAATGACGGTGGCGCATAATATCAAAGAAATGCTTTGCAGTAAAGGGAAGGTTCATTTTGTGCATTAGAAACACAGGTGACAGGCGCTAACACTTTAGCAAATGCAATTACACAAACATTGTGCTGCTAGCAATCCATTGTGGAAGACTAATTTGGCAAAAAGAGAAGAGCCAGCACACTAAAGTTCTGTAGGTAAACCCTTCAGAGTTGTATAGTTAATTGTGTATACAGGGATGAATCAAATCTAGTCCAAAGAGAAGATTAAAATAGTTTTATTTAGTAAAATTAGTGATGGTAACAACACCTCAGTGCAATCAAGAGGATAAATGACAAGCATTATGATGCATACATGGAAGTTCCTGGTTCCACCAAACTGTCACAGCACAATGTGCATTACAGCTCCTGGTGGTGATAAAGATCCTGGGATTGGTAAATACACATACCCATCCATACAGCAGTGGGATGTCCAGGGAGTTGTGAATGTGCCAGGGAGAAAGGGAAGAACCGATTTGAGGTAAGTAGTGTAGCAGCGGGGAGAATCCAACCAAATTGATGGCCGCCCTGCGCACACAAAGGGGACTGGATGAGATGTCAGCGCCAAGCCGTGGACGGGAAGTGATGTCAAATCTTTGACAAATAAGCTGTTTGCTTTGAAATGTGCTGTACTATTTGAGAGAAGATTCTTGTCCCTCTCCAGCCTCGGTTCCCATTGTCGAGATCATCATTGACATCACTACTGATGCACTGCCTCTTCTCTTGCCTCATATTGTGCATTACTATATATTAATCTCAAAGGAAAGCTTTACTGATAGCAATAAAAAGATTGCCACTGCTGATGAGTTTCTAAAATAAAAAGTCTAAAGACTTGCAAAGCTAAAGACTACCATTATGAGCACCAAGTATAGAACTTGTCTGGCAACCCCATGAGCTCCCCGGGAGTCTGGGGCATCGGGTAGCCACCTGTTCAGCCTTTATTATAATCTACTATTGCTTACCTATTTATGTAACTGCCAGTAAAATTGAAACACATAAAAAACAGCTATACATAAATACACACACACTGCAAAAATATAATTGCTAAAAATAACACAACGCCGCCAATGAGCATGTTATCATGCTGGAAAAAAATAAAATCTACATATGCCCAGCAGGTGCCCAAAAGTAATGGATATCGGTGATAATCACAGCATCCAGTTCAGATTGGATCTTACTTATGTTCATGTCTAATTTTAGGAACATGCACTTATTTTTAGTAATTAATTAGTGTTACTGTAATTTCATTTGTAGGTACAACTCATGCTTTGTAGTTGATGAAAATAAAACAATGGGATGATGATAAACTACTAAGGCAGTACTCACTTTTCAGCATTCTGGGTTGTTCTTTAGGAATTCAGAAAATTAATAAATGTCAGCCAAATTTGATATTGCATAATTCAGGGTGTATTTACACAATTTAAACAGTCATAAATAACTTTTGTTTGAATTCCTTCACAAAGGACAACAAGGATCTCGGGGCAGTCAGGGACCTCCAGGAAAGATTGGTCCACCAGGAGCAAAAGGTGACAAAGGTTCAATTGGACAAAAAGGAGAACAAGGTGTAAGTGCGACATCAGGTAAGATAATAATGGGGAAGGATCAGTTTATCCTATATAATTTCCAATCTATTAACAGTGCTTATCAAATAAATTCTCTTTATGAAGTAATTTAGGTGGCTGATGGAATAACTGGCCCTTAAAGTCACTTCATGTATATGTTTTGGTTTACACAATAAGCAAAAACTTAAACATCAGTTTGAGGTTTTAAAGGATGTTTGATATTAAAGTAAACCTTTTCTTTTCACAAGTACTGAATATAAACATATGAGTACCTTCATAATCCATACTATCAGCATCCATTAGACATGTGCACACTGAAATATTTTGTTTTCGGAATTTAGTTTTCGTCCAAAAAATGAATTAATTTAGTTACTCACAAAATTTGTTTTTATTCATTTAGTTTCGTTAAAAAAATGCATTTGTCAGAAAATCCGAAATAATTAAGGTTGAATCTGTCATTGAAGGTTTATGGTGTCTGTTGAATGTTCTAAGAAGATTCGACGGAGCAGCTAAACTGTACGACACCGCAATCGTACATTTCCGGTCGAATGTTCCACCTACAAGCTATAGTAGAATTCTAATGTTGTATGACACTAGTAATAATTATATTTATTAAATATTATTACTAGTCAACCAACATTAGAATTCTTCTATAGCCTATGGGCAGAGCATTTGACCATAAATGTCCGCTCGCGGTGACTGCTTTGTCGAATCTTCATGTCGAATCTTTTCTCTCTATGTTGAATAATCTTGGACTAATAGAGTCAGGTTAGGCACATTCAACCTTTTTTTTTGCTATTGTCTCTATAATGTCGAATCGTTTCTATCTATGTCAAATCTTTTCTCTCTATGTTGAATCTTTTCTCTCTATGTAGAATAATCTTGAACTAATAGATCTAAGGTTAGGCACATTTGACCACAGGTTCGATGGACACAGATCGCTATTGTAAACGTCATGTCGAATCTCCTATCTATATCGAATTGTTGCAACGAAAACTAAAATAAAGCATTTGTATATGTCGGATCTTTCGGTTTTCGGATTCTGCACGTTCGCTATCGTTTGTTAAAATGATAACAAAAATACCTGAAATTCGGACGAAAATGCATTTGGACGAAAACGAATGCACATGTCTAGCATCCATTGCTATCCACTGCACACACACTTCTTTCCTTAAAGTGTTACTTAACCCACATCAGTAAAATCAGTCTGTATATGCAGAATAGCATGCTTGTTATACTCACTGTGGAACTTAAGGGGTTAATTCTCTGCATTGTGTAAAAAGGCTGTTTTATGCTGTATGCATAGCTCATCCCCCACCTACACTGTTTATCTGGGGAAGGCCAGCTAACACAGGCAGGGTAGCTGACCTGCACATGCTCAGTTGTGTCTTTTATGATGGAGAGAACATTTACTTGTTCTCAGAGCTAGCCAGGTCACATGATATTGACATCACACATGTGGGCGTGCATACCGGCTGTAGTGGTAGTGGAAATCTCCTCCTACCTGAACTCTCAGCACTGGAGAAACTGTGCAGTTTATCGTGGTATACAGATCATCCAAAAAGGTATATAGTGGAGTATTTTAATGTAAAACAATATGCGTAAGCTGTGGGCACTGTGGGGGATGAACTATTTTCAAATTACTGGGTTTAGTAACACTCTAAAGCATGCAGTCCAAACATGCTAAACCGTGTTGTTACTGAGAAGTGTATATTGACTTTATCAAAAGTCATCTCCATTTCGACTTCATCAGGGACAAAGTTTGGATTTGCATCAACCATAGTTATGCAGTGAATTTGCCAGATTTGAATACATTAAATTTAATGTTAGTCACCCCCCCCCCCAAATCACAGTGACAGGCCTAAAAAGCAGATGCAGAGCTGCTATTAATAGGGTGCTATTCTTTGTTCACAACGCACTGCTGTTAAGTAAATAGTGTGCAGCAAAAGCACCTTTCTTTATTGACAATGACAACCCTCATTCGTCAAATTTCTCCTGGTGTGGTCTTTCTCCTTCAAACTTAGCTCATAGTTTCTGGAATTGTCATAACATTTCCACCTTCTGGAACCAAGTAATGAATTTTTGGGGTGAGAAACGTAACTACTCCAACTGGACCCATTTTTATGTCTCTTTGATTACAGCAAGGATATTCCATCAAGTTCTTGTGGCCAACTTTTTTTTTTTTTTCCAATAAAAGATTTTTATTAAGCAAAACAAAAGATTTGTCTTAACAACATTTGTTCAACATTACATTTGTGCAAGGTATCGTACAGTTTAACTCAATATAAATCACATTTGAGGAAATTACTCTTTGTGTAATGTACTTGTGTTATGCTAACCATGTTACCAAAACTGTGCTTATTGGTGAGTTCGTCCTAGTTAGTCATGGGCCCTCCATGCCCTGCCCTAAATTTAGGCCCAGGGACAGGTGGTCACCACGACCAGTGTCTTAATGGGCAGAGGCCCAGAAAAAGAATAGAAAGAGATAGGGGGTAGGAAAAAGGAATATGGAGAGAGGAGAGGTAGGGGGGGGAGGTGGGGGGGGAGGGATAGCCCCTTGGATTTATTTCCAATGCAGTTTCGTCTTTAGGTGTCATCATTTCTAGCTTAATTCGACCCTGTCGGATGCCAGCATTCAGGTCTATCCTTATGATCCCAACAGTTATTACTAATCTTGGCTCCAGTAAAGAGTTCATTAGGTATTAGTATAAGTATAACACAGATTTCTATCACATATTTCAGCCAGTTTGAAGCTTGGTGAAGGCATCTGAGTATTTAAAGGCAACCCATGGTCTCCAAGTTTTATGGAATCTGTCAGTGTTCTCTGATACTATTGTCACTGTTTCTTCGAGTTTGTATAGTAAGTCCACTTCAGACACCCACTCCTTAATCGTGGGTGCGTGTGTGGACCTCCAATGTCTGGGGATAACTGTCTTTGCGGCGTTCAACATGTGTCGGGCCATTGTCTTTTTGTATCTTGACAGTGAGTAGTCAGAAATATGTAGCAAGCAACACTCTGCATTGAGAGAAAGCCTGGTCTCTGTGATGGCACGTATCTGAGCACAGACCCCGTCCCAATATCCGCGTAGCGAAGGGCAATCCCACCAGATGTGCAGCATGGTACCCTTGTCGATGCCACATCTCCAGCATAGTTCTGAAGTCTCTGGATACCATGCATGCAGTCTGACCGGGGTAAAATACCAGTTCGTCAGTACCTTGTATGAGGTTTCCTGTGTGCTAGTGCTGATGGAACATTTATGAGCAAGAATGCATGCATTGTTCCACTGTTCATCAGTAAATGTTTTCTTGAGTGCCGCTTCCCACTTGGCCCTGTGTGTACTCGGTGGTGTATTCTTGTTAGTCTGTAACCAGCTGTACATCAATGAAGTGGCTTTGCTCACCGGCTCTCCCTTGATACACAGCTGTTCAAACCACGACTGATCCCTAAGGAATTGTTGTTTGTTGGCCGTGCAGAGGATGTAGTTATGTAGTTGTCTGTACTGCCAGAACGTAAAATGTCTCGCTTGTAGTTCCATGTTTAGTGCTTCGAAAGTTTTAAGCTTACCTCCCGTAATACAGTGTGGGACAGTCATTGGTGTGTTGTCGTCTCTGTGTGGGAATGACGTAGTTGACTGCCCTAATGTGAAGTCCCTGTTGTGGGCTAATGGAGTCAGGGGGCCCGGAGATGATGCCAGGTTGTGTGTTTGGGTCAGTGTATGGAAGGTTGCTAAGGTCGGTCCTATGGTGGGGTGCGAGAGCAATCCAGTGTCAAGGGCCCCTTTAGTTACACAAGGTGTGAATCTCAGTGGGGTAGACGTTTGTAGGCCTTCAATTCCCACCCAGTCTTTAGAGGAGGCGTGACAGTTCCAGTCTAAGATACGTGTCAGTTGTGTGGCATAGTAGTAGTGTCTAAAGTTGGGTAAGTTGATTCCCCCTTCTGTTTTTGGTGACATCAAGGTCGACATTTTAAGTCTTGACTTTTTCCTAGCCCAGATAAAGGTTCTCACTGTTGTCTGTAGCTGTGTGAAGAAGTTTTTGGGTAATTTAATGGGCAATGTGTGGAACAGGTATAGGACCCTTGGTAGTATTGTCATTTTTATGGCAGCAGCTCTGCCAAACCAAGACAGTGGTTTAAGACTCCAACCCTTGAGGTCTTTGCTCAAATTCTGTATGAAGGGTTGAAAGTTTTGTAGGTATAGGTTGCTTAGGTCTGGGGTGAGCCATATCCCTAGGTACTTTAGTTTAGTATCTACCCACTTAAAGGGGCAGTTGGCCTTGGTCTGTTGCAGCTTACCTGGGTCTAAAGATATGTTGAGTGCCTCGGATTTCTCGTAATTAATTTTAAAGTTGGTTAGGTAGCCAAACATCTCAAACTCCTTGACTAGGTTGGGAATCGAGATATGTGGCTGTGTGAGCGCAAACAGGAGATCGTATGCGGCTATTTTGTAGTGTTTGGTCCCTAGTCTCATACCCGCTATTGTTGTTATTTATCATACGGATACATGGTTCCAGAGAGAGAATAAACAGGATAGGGGATAGGGGGCATCCCTGTCTGGTTCCGTTACGAATGTTTACTGGTTCAGAGAGGGTACCGTTAATTTTCAGTCTGGCTGTTGGGGCTTGGTATAGAGCTAAGATCCACGTCAGCAGGTTTGTTCTAAGGCCTATGTGTTTACATACTGCGAACATAAAATCCCATGCTACTCTGTCGAAGGCCTTCTCCGCGTCCGTAGACAGGAGAAGACCCTCGACAGACCCTTCCTTCATTGTGTGAATCAGGTTTGTGGCCTTGATGACATTATCCCGGGCTTCCCTCCCCGGCATGAACCCAGCTTGCTCTGGGCCAATAATATCTGGTAGTAGTTTACTTAATCTGACGGCTATAAGCTTGGAAAGAAGTTTCATGTCAAGATTTAGGAGCGAGATCGGCCTATAGCTAGAGCAGCAGTTGGGGTCTTTGCCTGGTTTGGGAAGCACCGTGATGTGAGCTGCATTAAAGGTGGATGTGAGGCCTTGGGGAGTGGCAAGTGAGTTCAGGGCTTTCAGCAGGGGTTGTGTCAGAAGTTGCGAAAATGTCTTATAGTAGATGGCAGGGAAGCCATCTGGGCCTGGGCTTTTTCCTGATTTCATTGTTTTGATCGCATGCAGAAGTTCCATCACCTCTATGGGTTTGTCAATTTCCTCCGCATCAGACATAGACAGGCTCGGTAAGCCACTGTTTGTCAGGTACTGTGCGATTATTTGTGCTCTGGTTCCCTCTACCGCCTTAGGTTTGTGCGGGGGGGGGGATATTATACAGCCGCGAGTAGAAGTCATGGAACTCTGCCGCAATCCGTTCTGTGTTATGAATCAATGTCTGATTTTTATCTTTGATCTGAGTGATGGTGGTGGAAGCCCGAATGTCTCGCAAAGCCCTAGCTAGGTATTTGTTGTTCTTGTTTCCGTGTTCATAAAAGAAGCCTCTGCGATAAAAAAGTATTCTTTTGGCCTGTAGATCTAATTTCTCTTGTAGGGCTTTTCTAGCTATCAGGAGGTCTTCAGCAACTGTCAGTGCCAGAGACCTCTTGTGTTGGGTCTCTAATGTTTGGACTCTGTGGAATAGGTCTTTTAGTTCTTTTTCTGCTGCCTTCTTTTTCTGTGAGGCTAACCCCATGAGTTGACCTCTGACTACACATTTGTGTGCTTCCCAGATGTTCAAGTGTGATACCTCTTCTGTCGTGTTTTCTTGGAAGTAAGTTTGTATATTTTTCTTTATCGTTTCTAGAGTCACTGGGTCTGTCAGTAATGTCGGGTTCAGCCTCCACCCACTGTTTTTCTTGTGTATCTCTTGTAGCTGTAAGGACATTGATATAGGTGCGTGATCAGATACCGATCTCGACCCTATATGTGCCCCTGTCATCTTGGAGAGGTCTCTTTGTGTGATAAATAAGAAATCTATACGCGTGTACTTTTGGTGCAGAGGAGAAAAGTACGTGTAGTCCCTCCCCTGGGGATGGGTCACTCGCCATGAATCAGTCAAAGTCAATGAGTGTAACATCATTTTTATCTTTTTCAGTTTACGGTAGGTGATCGTGGATTTGCCGTTGGATGTATCCTGTGTGGGTTCCAGGGGGACATTAAAGTCACCTCCCAAGATGATGCATCCAGAGGCAAATTCCGTCAATTCGTCTATCAGTGATTGGCAAAAGGTTATATGTGCAGAGTTCGGGAAGTATGCGCATGCAAGTGTTATAGGTAGCTTGCCTATATGTCCTTTGAGGAAGAGGAACCGGCCTCCCGGATCTGCCTTTTGGTGTGTAAGGGAGAATCCCGAATTTCGTCCTATAAGGATGGAAACCCCCTTCGTTTTCCAGTCTGGATTGGGTGCATGGTATGCTTTAGTGAAGTACCCATCTGTCATCTTTGGTATAGAGTCCGCTCTAAAGTGCGTCTCTTGTAGAAATACGAAGGCCGGCCTCCTCTTCCCCAAGTCACGTAATAATTGTGTTCTCTTTTGTGGTTTGTTAAGTCCCCTTACGTTGTGTGATATCACCGTGGGGTTTTTCCCTAATGTTGAGTAAATCATTTTGTTGGATGTTGCGGGTGGGGTGAGGGGAAGAGGATTGTACGGGTAAAAAAGGGGGTACACACTAGTCTAGTGTGGGGGGTGTTAAGAGGAGGACAGGATATAGGAGAGAGAGGTAGAATTGCGCGTGGCAATGAAATAGATTAGTGAGCCCACTATCCGACACTTTGGAAGGTGGGTCAGGAGATGCGGTAACTAACCTCTGGGTTTTGATTCCCAGAGGTAACTAAGTTTGTTAGGAGCCGCTTGTTGGCGCCCCAGTGAGGTCCTCTAAACTTCGAGGCGTCACTGTGGCGTTCACACAGCCGCGTCCACTGTGGGGGTGATGGGAGGAAGCCCAGATCAGTGGCAACAATCAGTTTTTCCGGCCCTGCCAGAAAACCCAAAAAAGAGGAATCAAGTGTGTTATCCACCTCAAACTCCCTCCCCCCCAGCCCTTCATAGATATTGCTAACAGAAAAGTCATGCTGTAAGTAAACATTAACCGTAACCGTAACTTTGGCTATCACCCGTTAAGGGTGATGTAAAACATCATTAGTTAGTGATGCAGGCTCCCACCACTGTTCACACCACTGCACACTTAATGGCGAAAGCGCCCGTTTAAACTTCTAGAGTCTGCATATTCCAGCTCCCTCCGGCCAATCCCTATGGGTCCGCTCTGGGTTTCTTACCATGCCTATAGTTGTCCGTGTACATCGCAGGCCATGGTTACCCATGACCCTTTGTAGGGCTTCTCGATTAGGCGAGGTGAGGTTGTGCACTGACTCAGTTCCATATGGAGTGTCCCTTCTTAGACTAGGTAAAGGAAAGTTCATACCTTAGAAGTGTGGAGTTCAGTGTATGCCCCTTCCTTCCGGCTCCTTTCAGGTCCGTTTGTGGGTGTTGTAGCCCCAGGTCCGGTGCTCTGGTGGAGTCCAAGCGGGAGGTCACCTGCTACAAGTGGACCCAAGAGAATAGCCGTGCTGGGTAAAATAAAGTTGAAGAAAAATAAAGCGCAAAAAGTAACTGTTTAGATGAACAACCTGTGTGTGAGTGTGCAGTGGTGCTATTATTGTGGTGAAATCAACCACCCTGTCTTCATCTAAGAATTCATTCCTGGCCTGAATCCGGCTGTAGCTCTCTGGGTGCGTTGGCGTGTCTCGGGGTAGCGCTTGTGCCCGGGCCTTGTTTGGTCAGGAACTTCCCTCTTTTGTTCGGTGGTTTGGTAGGTGTGGTGGGTTGTGAAGCTTGGATTCCCTGTGTTTTTGGAGGGTTGAGGAATTCCCTGTACCACTCAGGTAGGTCAATCAGCGGGATCTGGATGTCCTGACAGAAGTTCTGGAGGTCATCTGGTGTACGCAGGTAAAGCTGCCTGCCTTGGAAAGTCACATTCAATGCAAAGGGGAATTTCCACTTGTATGGTATGTTTTGCTCGCGTAAGACCTCCAGCAGGGGGCGCAGAGCTCTCCTGTTGCTTAAAGTAATAGGGGAAAGGTCTTGGAAGATGGCGATGGCCGTGTCGTTAAATGTTATGTGTGCATTATGCCTGGCCTTTTGCATAATTTCCTCCTTTAGTTTAAAGTCCGGGAGACAGCATATAATGTCCCTGGGGGGTGCCGTGTCGGCTGGCCTGGCTCTTAGTGCCCTGTGTGCCCGGTCAAAAACTATCATGGTGTCCGTCGGGCGTTCCAGAACCTCATTGAAAACGTACTGTTGGGCAGAGGGTATATTGCTGGGGTCCACAGATTCTGGTACCCCCCTCACCCTAACATTGTGCCTCCTCCCCCTATTGTCCAAATCCTCTAATTGGCGATTCATTTCAATGAGGTGGGCTGCATGGTTGTCTGTGACTTTTTCCAGGCGCGCTATGGCCTTGTCCCTCCTTGTGCCTGCCTTCTCTGCCCCCTCTCGCTTCTCTGAAATAGACAAGATGTCTGCTTTCAATTCCGTGATGGCGGAGGAGAAGGTCCCTTTGATGTCTGCCGCTATTTTCATCATAGCGGGGAGGGTAAGGGGGTGATCTGCTGAAGAGGTGTCTCTTACCTCCTCTTCGTATGCGGACTGTGAGTCTTCGCTGAACTCTTCCTCTCCACGCGGCTGCGCCATCTTGGGAAGGGCCTTGCGGCGGCGGGTCTGGGACTGGGATTTGAAGATGTCCGGAATGCTTCTGGAGCTCGAGGCAGGAGCGGAGCGTCGGGGGTGAGTTCCGGAGTTGTGGCGGGTGAGTCTGCTCATCTTAGCTGGTGGTTACGGTGTTGTTTGAGCTGTAAGGGCTGAGGGTTTGACGGTGTTGTTTGAGCTGTAAGGGCTGAGGGTTTGACGGAGCTCGTCTAGTCTGCTGCCATCCGCTCTGCGTGCCAAGCCACGCCCCCCCTTGTGGCCAACTTCCCCAGTGGATCCATCTCTGTTTACTGATGGATTGCAGAGTTATTCTTAAAACTTGGACCACCTTGGTGGACCCAACCACTGCAACTATAAAGAAAGTGCTAAAAACTCAGATGTATAAAGTAAAATTAGATGACATAGTAAAGAGTTTTTGGGCCCATCAAGCACTTCTTTGTCAGAAAGAAGCTTTCCATGGAAAGTACACTATCTATCGAAGAGTTATCTCTGATCATGACATCAAACAAATACACAGAATAATATGTTTAAACAAAACCAAAAAAAGTTAAAACAAAACCAAAAAAAGAAAAAATCTCTAAGGCTATTTTCACACTGGGGCGCTGGGTGCGCTGGCGGTAAAGCGGCGCTATATTTAGCGCCGCTTTACCGTCGTTTTAGCGGCACATTCCGGCAGCTAGCAGGGCGGTTTTACCCCCGCGAGCGACCGAAAAAGAGTTAATACCGCCCGCAAAGCGCCGCTGGAGTGGCGCTTTGCAGGCGGGTTCAGAGCACTGCCCCATTGTTTTCAATGGGACCCCCTCCCATTTAGGAGCAAATACACCGCTCCTACAGCGCACCAAAGATGCAGCTTGCAGGACATATTTCAGCGTCCTGCAAGCGCACCGCTCCAGTGTGCAAGCCCTCAGGCTTTCACACTGAAGACACAGCAACGGCTGTTTTAGGTCGGTTTGCAGGCGCTATTTTTAGCGCAATAGCGCCTGCAAACCGCCCCAGTGTGAAAGGGGCCTATGGGAAAGGAAAAAGAAAAACAAACACATACAAATCAATGTGTTTGGCAATAAAGCTATCAGCAAGTGAGATAAGACAGAGGAAAAGCTATAGACTGGGGGGGGGGGGGGGTGATAGTCGACTACAATACAGCTATAATCCCCTCAAGTACAATGGTATCATGTACCAATTGTGTTTACAAAGTAGGAAAATAATGGGGATTTTAAAAGTGCCAAGGTCAATACTCCACAAAATTTTTTTTTGATATATGATAAAAAAATCTATTTTATTACAATTTCAAAATCTTTAAAGACAAGACAGTGTATATTAAAACCATTACAAGAAGAAGATGTGTGGCTTGAGCAATGATACAGAAACTTCAGCTCCACATGTTTCGCCAAGATATGGCTTCTGCAGGAGTCTTATGAGTACTGCAAACGCCATCAGATATAAATGAGACATAGTGAAAAAAAAGGAGCTGCGCTGAAAAAAATGAACTAACACACGAATTGTGATTGAATACAAATGTGCTATACCAAAATAATGAAATAAATATTATTATGCAAAAAAATATGTGACTTTTGCATAAAGGAATTATTCCTGCCTATGTGTATCACAATACTATAATAATTGTACACCAAAAATTATATAGAAAAAGTACACCATAAGTGTATATGATTATAAACACCCGACTGAGCTTATAGCACCAAACTGGAAGCTCCAGGTGTAATAATTAAGTGAATAAATGGAATCTAGCAACCACAAAAGTGAAACAATGAAAAGCCAATGGTATTCCAATAGATTATAGTGCAAAGTAAAAACCCTCACAATAGTGAACACCCGGCTGAGCTTGTAACACTGCTTTTATAATTCACAATGCGGCATTTCCAGCTAGAAGGTATGAGTCCCCTCAGCAGTGCATAATTTCCCAAAATAAGAAAATGATATCCAAAAATGGGGAAAAAACTGTCTTTTATAGATCTTCTGATATAGTTCAAGAAACGTGACTTTCACAGCACCACAGAAAGTGAGAAAGACCTCCACCTTAAGGCACACTCGTCTGCTTACCAGAAATAGATGGTCCCTTATTACATGGGACCCGTATAGGCACATGGCTCTTAACCCCAGCCAGGGATACACTGCGGTACAAACGCGAAATCCTATGGGCTCATGAAAGGTATCTCCTATGCGACCACTGCCAGCCAGGAAGTATCCGGTTATGGATCAGCTCGGGATCAGTCAGGGTTATGCACAATGGACCAATACCGGAGGGGATGAAAAGAATGCTCGCATAGTGTAAAATCCTTATATATTTAAGCAACAAAGGGAACACTTACAATGTATGTATTCATAAAGGACAATGAGGCGAGCCGGCCGGTCTCGCTGAACAGCCCGTGGTTCCGGGATTACGTCATGTTGCCGTGACGTCAGGACGTACAATTCATATTTAAAATACAATACAAAAAATATTACCCAATCAAATATAACAAAACATAGCCTTTGGTGTACATTAGATCATTTTTAAACACTTCATGCATCAAAGCAGGGAGGACTAGTCCAGGATCATATGAGGGACTGGTGCCATGATTAAGTACCTGCAGGGAATAAGCTGAATTTCAATATGTTTCAAAATTTGCAACAATAGAAAAAACATTTAGCTTTTTACCTTAAACACAAGAAGAGAAAGGGGGGCACTGCCAGAACTCAAACGTGTTTGTCTTGCTTTCACAAAAGCATGCCTCTTAAAGATGTATCCTCACTACTACTATGGGGTGGGACAGGATGGGAGGGGTGTAAGGGAAAGGAAGCCTATCCCCACTTAGGTTATACCTTTGTAAAAAATAAGTGAATGAATCATACATTTGTAAAACCTTCCCATAACTAAGTCAGACATCCAAAGACTCCAGATATAATGCAGCCCCTCTTCCCTAGTAAATACAGCCCGTTCCAGTAAGCAGGAGAGATGGACAGAAGAACAAGTACCCACTGAATGCTGGCACTGCAAGGAATAAGGGTAGATAACTGCAACAAACTTCCAATAAGCAAGAGTACCCATCTATCACCTGCATGTTTCAAAACAGCTCTTACCTCGTCCCAGGTCACTGAGCCAGCTGGAGATCAGCCCCACAAGCAACACAGCCGTGGCAAAACAACCGCGGCGTGGCGACCCTTGAATACCCCTCCGAACCTGCTGGTGTCTGGCGTCACCACCACAACCCCAGGGAGTCCAGATGGCATTCAGAGCATAGAGGCCCAGAAAGGGGCTAAAAAAAGTGATACCCCCCACCCTAAGGAAGTGGCCAGAACCTAGCCCACAAAAACAAGGGGAGGGGCACCCTGGGCATCTGTATGGTTACCCAAAACCCCAAGCCAGCCCTGCGAGCCAAGGCGCACAGAAAATTAATGGAAAAAAAAATTGACACATAATCCAAAGTTAATTAAACCATATATCCCACCTCAGAGCACCCTGTCAGTACAGCATTACCCCAAAGAATCCTAAATATTTGAATATTTAGACATTGTGGTTACAAAAGGAGTTGCAAAAGGTCAATTAAGCCACCCAATTTAAATAGAAAAGTAGAATACATTTCAAGGCCAATAGCATCTGTGGACACTGCATCAGGTTTGGCCCACCCACAAATTATTTAAGGAAAGGGCTTAAAACTTAAGGCATCATTGAGTCCTGGGGGTTTAGTTGCTGCTAAATTGTAGCTCCAGCGGGTTTCCTGCTACAGCAGCAGCAACTTGTCCACATCACCTCCCCTCTCATGTTGGGGAATATATTCAAGAGCAAAAAAATGCATCTTAGTTAGATCAAACCCATGATATAGATCCATGTGTTGACTGATCAGGGTCTCCAGCTTTTTCTTAGAAACCAACGCTACATGATCTCAAATTCTGTGGAAGAATGCTCTTTTGGTTTTGCTAATATAGAAGGCTCCACAGTCACATTCCATATAATAAACTACACAGATTGATTGACAATCGGCAAAGAACTGGAGTATAAAGGTTTGTTCATTAGGCAGTGATCTGCTGTGCCTTAAGGGTAAAGCCACAGTAATAAAATCTGCCGCAGGGGGCTGTTCCTGGGACCTTGGTGCTCACTCTACTTTTGACCGAATAGTGGCTGTGGACCAGTCGGTCCTTAAGAGACTGTGATCGCCTATATGTGATCTCTGGATAGATATTCACATATCTGGATACAATATCGTCCACTAGCAGAATCTCCATGATTTTAAGGATCTGTCTCTGTTGGCCAGAGTAGTGTGTGATCAATCTTACGGTACATTTTGGAAATTTGAATTTGTTTTCATGCTATGGATCACTGGGCCAAAGATCAGGCCAGAGATGTCCTGAACCTGTGGTCGCACTTGACCGCTAACACCGCTCTACCGTGGATAGGTGGGAACTTCAAATATGGCGCAAACACCTCTCGAGCATGCGCATGGTGTAACTTCCGCTGCAGCATGGGTGGCGCATGCACAGCGGCCGTTCTGGGTGTCCATATCCTGGGAAAATTTTGGTAAGAGCTGTTTTTAAACATGCAGGTGATAAATGGCTCCTGCTTATGGGAGGTTTGCTGCAGTTATTACTTATTCCTTGCAGTGCCTGCATTAAGCGGGTACTTGTTCCTCTGTCCATCTCCCCTGCTTACTGGGACGGTCTGTATATACTGGGTAAGAGGGGCTGCATTATATCTGGAGCTTTTGGATGTTTGACTTAGTTATGGGAAGGGTTTTACAAATGTATGATTCATTTATAAATTTTTTGCAAAGTTCCTTTCCCTTACCCGCTGCCCCTTAGAAGTGGTAAGGATACATCTTCAAGAGGCAAATCTCTTGCTTTTTGACAGCCTGACAAACAAGTTTGAACTGCCAGTGCCCCTTTTTCTCTTCTCCTTGTGTTTAAGTTAATTTTCTGAATGATTATGCCCTCTTTTTCTCCCGTTGCTAACTTTGCAACATACATACATACATACATACATAAGCAACAGCTTATTCCCTGCATGTACTTAATTATGACACCTGGCCCTCATATGGCACTAACAGTGCAGGAGTGCCGCCCCCCTAATCCATGCGTCCAGCCTCTAATCTGCATGCAGAACGCTGGATGCATAAATTCCAATGTTTTTTTTTTTTTTAGAAGAACGCGATTAGAGCCGAAGGCTCCAATTGGCTTTAAAAAAGGATGGGCTCGGAGCGCAGGGCACTGTGCCCTGAGTCCACCCAGTTGTGTGACAATAACAAATTATTATTCGCTATTGTCTTCCTAATTCTACTCCCGGTCCACTCAGGAAGCGGGACTTGAGACCCGATTGGCCGGGAGGAGAAGCAGTCATATTGGCCGCCGCACCAAGGGAAGGAGGAAGGAAGGGGCAGGGGAGAAAGTCTCCAAGTCCTCGAGGAGTAAGCAGCCGCTGAGGTGGAGCTCAAGCTGCCCGCAACCTAGATGTGGTAAGTGTGGGGCCAACCAACCTGGGGGGGTGGGGGTGTAAGTGCATGGCTGACCGATGGGGGGGTGGTGGCTGGTGATATCTTGCTTGCCCCCCCCCAAATATAAAGCACCAGCTGCCACTGGTCACTAATATGATCCTGGACTAGTCCTCCCTGCTTTGATGCATGAAGTGTTTGAAATTGATTGAATCTCCTAAGCACACTGGTAGGATAGTTTCCCCCAAATGATCTAATGTACACCAATGGCTATGTTTTGTTATATTTGATTGTGTAATACTTTTTTGTATTGTATTTTAATTATAAATTGTACTGTACTCATAAGACTCCTGAAGAAGCCATATCTTGGTGATACATGTACATGCCTTTTTAATGGATATGATTCAAATATTAGTGGATTGGAGTACTGATGAAAAAAATGTTAATCTACAGCCGAAAATATGCTGCCAGAGTGCATTGTTGCTGAAAGTCATGCTGTTCCAAACATCACATACAGCTTTAATACATTACATAAACCTGTATTTTAAAAAAATTATTTTATTTTCAATGTCACCCTCAAAGTCATATAAAAAAGCACTTCCATTACTATATATTTTTTTTTGCATTGGCACCGGTCCTACGCAGTATTGACTGGCTCCCCACAAGGGACCGCAATTTCTCTAGAAAATTCTCCTTCCATTTACTTTGAAAGGTTTGCAGCAGAATTTGCAGTTTTCAATTTATGTGGGGAATGTGCATTCCCCAAACTCTTGGTAAACTGAACCTTGGTGGATTGACTTATCCCTAGACTTCATACCTAAGCATTAAAGATGAGCGAGTCTGTGCGGGTTTTGATTTATAGGGAGATTGTTGAATTCAGTTTAATGGCAACAAAACCTGAACTTCGAATTTAACCTCATTAGGATCTATACAACATGCCCATTTTCGGGGGTAATAGGAAAGATGTTATCATAAAAATGGGGCATGGGGAGCAGGACACTGCCATGGGAGACAATTTAACAAAGCGGGTCCTTCTTTTAACGCAACTGTGAGTTCAATATGGAGAAAAAAAACAATCCTTTCAATTACATGCTAGGATATGCCTTAAAGCTTTATGCAGTGTTACAGAATAATAAGACAAATGGCTGCCGGGAATCTGTCCTTTTATAGCGAGGGGCTAGCACATAGCAAAGATCCTATTATTGGCCATATTAAGTAAGCTGATATAAGCTCAAAGTTTATATTAACCAGTTAACAACCGGCCCATGTTGTGTTTGCTTTAAACCCATGTTAGACCTGAATTAACCAGTTAACAACCGGCCCAAAAAAACGGCTACAGGGCGGTTGCTTAACTCTGGGAGGCCGTTAATTAACGGCCTCACAGAATTCTGCTCTTGCGCGCCCCCTGGTGCGCGCACTCGAGAGCATCCATGATCGCCGGGTCCAGAGGACCCGGCGGATCATGGATCACGGTAAACGGCCGCTCATCGCGGCCGTTTACCACGTGATCGCTCCGTCAAATGACGGAGTGATCACATGTAAGCAAACCGGCGTCATTTGATGACGCCGGTTCCTCTCTCCTCCTCTCTCTGTACCGATCGGTACAGTATGAGAGGAGAGGGGGAGGGATCGGTGGCAGCAGTGCTGTGGGCGGGATCTGTAGTGCCCACAGCCTGCTCTGCCACCACCGATCCATCCATCCATCCATGCTCAGCCATCCCTCCATACCCTGCAATACACAGCAATAGCCTGCAGTGTATTGCTGGGTATTGCAGGGTATGGAGGGATGGCTGAGCATGGATGGATGGATTCTCTGCCATCCGCCCCAATACTGTGCCATACCCCCCTATACTGTGCCATACCACCCAATACTGTGCCATACCCCCCAATACTCTGCCATACCCCCCAATACTCTGCCATACCCCCCAATACTCTGCCATACCCCGCAATACCCTGCCATACCCCGCAATACCCTGCGATACTCTGCCATACCCTGCGATACTCTGCCATACCCTGCCATGCGATGCCCTGCCATACCCTGCGATGCCCTGCCATACCCTGCGATGCCCTGCCATACCCTGCGATGCTCTGCCATACCCTGCGATGCTCTGCCATACCCTGCGATGCTCTGCCATACCCTGCGATGCTCTGCCATACCCTACGATGCTCTGCCATACCCTGCGATACCCTGCCATACCCTGCGATACTCTGCCATACCCTGCGATACTCTGCCATACCCTGCGATACTCTGCCATACCCTGCGATACCCTGCAATACCCTGCGATACTCTGCGATACTCTGCGATACTCTGCGATACTCTGCGATACTCTGCCATACCCTGCGATACCCTGCCATACCCTGCGATACCCTGCGATATACTCTGCCATACCCTGCGATACCCTGCAATACCCTGCCATACCCTGCATACCCTGCGATACCCTGCGATACCCGGCGATACTCTGCGATACCCTGCGATACTCTGCAATACCCGGCGATACTCTGCGATACCCGGCGATACTCTGCCATACCCTGCAATACCCAACAATACCCTGCGATACTCGCTACGATCAAAGCCAGGATCGTTTTTTCTTTTTATTTCAGGCTTTCCAGCCTAGAGGTGAGATGTGGGGTCTTATTGACCCCATATCTCACTGTAAAGAGGACCTGTAATGCCATATTCCTATTACAAGGGATGTTTACATTCCTTGTAATAGGAATAAAAGTGATCAAAAAATTTTTTTGGGGGAAAAAAAAGGGTCAAACTAAAATAAATAAAGTAAAATGAACAATAAAATATATATATATATTTTTTTTAAAGCGTCCCTGTCCCCGTGTGCTCGCACGCAGAAGCGAACGCATACGTAAGTCCCGCCCACATATGAAAACGGTGTTCAAACCACACATGTGAGGTATCGCTGCGAACGTTAGAGCGAGAACAATAATTTTGGTCCTAGACCTCCTCTGTAACTCAAAACATGTAACCAGTAAACAAAATTAAAGCCTATGGGGATTTTTAAGTAGCGAAGTTTGGCGCCATTTCACGAGTGTGTGCAATTTTGAAGCGTGACATGTTGGGTATCTATTTACTCGGCGTAACTTCATCTTTCACATTATGCAAAAACATTGGGCTAAATTTACAGTTTTGTTTTTTGTAAAGCACAAAACATTTTTTTTCCAAATAAAACACGTTCGAAAAATTGCTGCGCAAGTACCGTGCTAGATAAAAAGTTGCAACGACCGCCATTGTATTCTCTAGGGTCTTTGCTAAAAAAACATATATAATATTTTGGGGTTCTATGTAATTTTCTAGCAAATAAATGATGATTTTTACATGTAGGAGAGAAATGTCAGAATTGTCCTGGGTGCTCCAGAACACCTGATGGTGCTCCCTGCATGTTGGGCCTCTGTATGTGGCCACGCTGTGTAAAAGTCTCACACATGTGGTATCGCCGTACTCAGGAGTAATAGCAGAATGTGTTTTGGGGTGTAATTTGTGGTATGCATATGCTGTGTGTGAGAAATAACCTGCTAATATGACAATTTTGTGAAAAAAAAAAAAAAAATTAAAAAAAAAATCTTGATATTGCAAAGAATTGTGGGAAAAAATGACAACTTCAAAAAACTCACCATGCCTCTTTCCAAATACCTTGGAATGTCTTCTTTCCAAAAAGGGGTAATTTGGGGGTATTTGTACTTTTATGGCATGTTAGGGTCTCAAGAAATGAGATAGGCCGTCAGTACTTCAGGTGTGATCAATTTTCAGATATTGGCACCATAGCTTGTGGACTCTATAACTTTCACAAAGACCAAATAATATACCCCAATTTGTACTTATTTTTACCAAAGATATGTAGCAGTATAAATTTTGGCCAAAATTTATCAAGAAAAATTACAAATTTGCTAAATTTTATAACAAAAACGAAGAAAAATTCATTTTTTTTTACTGAATTTTCAGTCATTTTTCTTTTATAGCGCAAAAAATAAAAAACCCAGAGGTGATTAAATACCACCAAAAGAAAGCTCTATTTGTGTGAAAAAAAGGACAAAAATTTCATATGGGTACAGTGTTGTATGAATGAGTAATTGTCATTCAAAGTGTGAGAGCACCGAAAGCTGAAAATTGGTCTGGTTATTAAGGGTGTTTAAGTGCCCAGTGGTCAAGTGGTTAAACCCTGTTGAACATATATCAAGCCTAAATCTTTAAATGCATTTAATGTTGGTCTTTCTAATTAGAGGTTGATACAGTCAAGGAGCAGTTGAAAGTGTTTGAAAGAGAGCTACATCTGCTTCAAGCAAGCCTTAATAAATATAATAAAAGTAAGTAACAATTATCTAGTGATTTATGGATGTTTACATTTTTTTTTAGCAATTTACTTTATATTTTTATTTTTATTTACTGATTATTATTTTCTCTTGATCTCCTTGCTTTCCAGTGTACCACCACAATAACAAATCCCCAATCCTGGCATTACGCTCTGCCCACAAAGTCAGTAAAATAACATTGATGTTAGAAAATTAGTTAGTCTTAAACTATTGCTGTATTATGAAACAAATAAATCTCTCGCTTTAGTGCAATTATTCCATTGGAAGATATAGACTTCAGATCACAATAAAAACATAGGTATTACAAATCTCTCAACTTGGTAACCTGTAGTGAGTGCCCAGTATGTGTTGATGCGTGTTAACCAGCTATTATGGTCTATTCATAATAAAACCAATTCCTGGGCTACATGTAAACTTGTACCTTATAAGTATTAAGCACAGTTGCTGTCAAAAAATTGCATAATGCAACTTGAAGATAATACTATAAACCTATGGCAGGAACAGCACTATCCTCCCAACCAAAACAGTATAGTAATTCTAAACAGTGAACAGCACTCAACAAATAATTAAATATTGTTAATAAAATATTATCAATCAAGTCGAAATGAAAGTCCATACTTCCAGTGTTCAGTGTAACATGCTGATATTCACTCCACATACATACAAATGTGCTGATCCCCCAACTTCTCCCACACTCACCAGAGAGACTGGACCCCCTTGTATAAACAAGTGAGTCAACAGTGCTTCGCTATCTCCCAGGGATGTATGGTATCTTGAATGCAAAGTTCTTCTTTGTTGTTCTTAAAGCGGTTGTATAGTCAAAAATTGAACTTTTACCTACAGGTAAGCCTATAATAAGGCTTACCTGTAGGTAAAAAAAATCTCTCCTAAACCTCTATGATTTAGGAGATATTCCCCGTGCAATGAGCCACTGACTGCAGCAGCGCATGCACACAGGAGATTCTCGGCTGAAAGCCCGGCAGAATCCGGACCTTACCGGAAAGAAGTCTCCTGTGCGCATGCGCGGGAGTGACGAAATAACAGCTCCAGCCTCTCACAGCACTGGAGTTGCGATACCCGGAAGACACGCAACATGTCAGCTACCTCGGCGTGGACCAGGTGAGTTACTGACGCCTCGTTCTAAGGGAAGTATTTCATAATGAGCTGGTATGTGGTGCATACTAGCTCATTATGCCTTTTCCCTTACAGGTGTATATTAAAAAAAAGTGTAAGCGGGTTTACTCCCACTTTAAGGGTGAATCCAAAGTGCCCACAGAGCAGTATAAGGTATGTATATCAGGTTAAAGAGAAAACAGCAGAAAGCTTTCCATGGTAAAATATGGTTTATCCCCAATAAAAAAACACAGAAATTATACTTACTAGGATGAAAATACAATTATTCTGTAACCACGAAGTGCCGCTGCAGCGTGTTCTCCAAATACATGAAATGGCATCCCTGACCAATGCGTTTCATCATCATTAGTGGATGTCCTCAGGAGCAGGTGATTTGTATTTTCATAATTATAAGTGTAATTTTGTCCTTTATCCTGGGGTCCAGGGTTAGTATTTCATGCAGTTCCTTGCCATCTTGCAGTGGGTAAGCCTTATAGCTTAGTCTGGTGTTTGAAATCAGTAACATTATATGTATATGTATTGGAAAATGTAGATATACCAATCAAGAGAAACACTCTCCATAAAATGACGGGGAGGTTTTGTTGATTTTAATTTGCTGTATGTTTGCTTTTAAAGAACACAATTTGTGTAATACATTTGTATTTTGATATAAATCCATGTATTGGAGCATGGGGTACCAGTAAAAAATTCATTACCATTTTTTCTTAATAGAGCCATAGTCTTTAGTAATGTTTTTGGAAGACCAAAGCAGCTCATTCAATTTCTTAATCATATACTGTACAATACGTTATGCTCAGTATACACTAAAAAAAATACTCTAATATACACATACTGCACATTCAAATCAAACCATTTACACTGACATGTAGAATATTATATCTTTATTTAGCATTTTATCTAAAGATTTAATTAACCTACCAATATTTACAGAGGCCATCTCTATTAAATAAATATATTAGCCCATAATCTGTTTTGCTTAAAATCTTTCAGTTCTCCTCTTCCATGGTGGTAAACAAGCTGGTGATAAAGTGTTTGTGACCAATGGTGTTGAAGAAAATTTTGAAAATGCCCAGAAGACATGTAAAGAAGCTGGAGGAAGCTTGGCTATGCCAAGAAATGCAGCAGAAAATAGTGCTGCTCAAGAGATTCTTCAGACTAAGGGAGAGACAATCAAAGCTTTCCTGGGTATATCAGATTTACAGGTTGAAGGGATATTCAAGTACTTGACAGGAGAGAAGATTACGTTTACAAACTGGAACCTAGGAGAGCCAAATAACAGCAAAGATAATGAAGACTGTGCAGAGATCCAGGACAATGGGAAATGGAATGACATTCCATGCAATTTACTGCGACTTGTTATCTGTGAATATCAATAGAATTACTTTAAATTATGGCAGAAGTATATGTATATCTTCTAAAATAAGTATATGCAATAAAAAAAAATCTAAGTAATTTAATATTAGAAACGTGTACATGTTTGAAAATGAATGATTTCACAGAGTTCTTTTTACATGTTTTAAAGTGCGACCGTAAAGAACGCGGTGATGTACAACACTACGATGGGCCGAGAAAATTAAGTTCAATGCTTCCGAGCATGCGTCGAATTGTTTCCGAGCATGTGTAGGAATTTTGCGCGTCGGAATTGCTACAGACAATTGGAATTTCCGATCAGAACTTTTTCCAACCGAAAAATTTAGAAAAATTTAGCTTTGAATCTTTTGCTGGCTGGAATTCAGCCAGCAAAAGTCCGATGGAGCATACACACGGTCGCATTTTACTACCAAAAGCTCTCATCGGTCTTTTGCTGGCCGAATTTCCGATCGTGTGTACGCAACATTAGAGAAAAAAATAACTGTTTACTGAGTAAAAGGAATGGAAACTGAGACATTGAATTATGTAGTATACACCAGATGGCACAATAGATACATCTGGTGTAAGACATTGCCACGTCCCAAAAGGCAACACAGTGTATATTTGGAATATAAAATATGGACTTTTTAGGCACAGGAACTCTAACACAACTTGTAAGATAAAATTGTATTTTTTATAACAAATGCAAATTAACATGCTGAAAAGGTAAGTTAAAGATGGCTATCAGATATTGCCATAATAACTAAGAGATTTCCATCCATTATAAAAAGAACTGAATCTCAATTGCATGCAGAGGGTGCCATCTTACGTAGGAGGGAGGCACAGTGATACAACACATTACCTTTTTTTTAAGTAAATTTTTATTAAGAGATCAAAATGAGATACAGATGCCAAAAAGGGGTATCACAAAAGAGAAATGTTACATAGATTAAGGCATATCACAATAAAATATATTTTTTCCCATGTGGTAATGACCTGTATACCAAAAATATGATGGAAGATAAGTAACATTCATCTTATCTCAAAATTTATGGGGGGGAGACAAAAACAAAAAGGAGAGTTGAGAACGGAATGGATCATTTAATATAATCTAGGGAACAGAAAGGATTGGGAAAAGGAGAGGGATATAGGTGGATGGAGGGAGGGGAGGAAAAGAACAATAAGGATGTTTTTCCAAGTCCAACCATGTAAGTTAGAGCACTGGTACTAAGAGCAATGACTATAGTATAAAATATACAACATAGGGCTAATGGGGGTGAGTAGTGGTGTAAATTCTAATTTGAGATAATGATGATGATAATGCCGGTGATGATGATATTGATAATGATGATGGTGATAATGGTAAAGATGGCTGGTCATCTATAAATGGATGAGGCCATGTGGGGGAAGAGTTAACAGGTTAACAGGGCTGTCCAAGCAGGTGATAGTAGAAAAATTCAAAAGACTGGATCCGAAAGAGGAAACTCTAGAAGATGTCATCTTTGTCGTACGGTTGCAGCAGTCCATGGGTGCAGAGGAAAGTACTAGAGAAGGACCTGTAGTCCTCTGAAGAGAGAGTTGCTGACATGAATGCTTGCCATCCACTAAAGAAGTGTTTATTGGAGGGAGCAAAGGACACATCCAAGAGAGTTTTTTCTCAAAACATGAGCAGCAATAGTTTTTGTTTGAGTTAGCTGGGTGTGAGGTTGAAGTCCATTGTTTCAAGATGGTTCATAAGAGGCAGATAAGAGTCCAGGGTTTGTGATGGAGGGTCATTCTGGCAAAAAGTTGTGTCTGAGGAGAGGGATTACAATATACAAAAACTAGAAGGAGAGGGTCTTTTGGAATTTGGAGTGAGGTGACTCGTGATATAAAAGAGAGGTCCCAGAAAATGTAAATGTGGGTGCAGGACCATAGACGATGAGCCAAGGAGGGATTCGGTTGAGAATATAGAGGTCAAAGCGTGGATTGAGGGTTGAATTTCTCAGACAAAAAGGTAATGTATGCTTGACGAATCACTTTTAGTTGCATTTCTCGCCAGGATTCATTTGGGATCAGGCGTAATATGCTGTTGTACCCTTTGAGCACCTTGGTAGTGATCTCGTCATCCGGGAAGTCTTTGCCCCAGTTGACAGCTGTTAACGATTGAAAAGAGGGAATCCATTTGCATATCAAAAGGTTGCTATATGGTCAAGATGGAGTAAGAACATTGATTCCTTGATTTCAATTAAGGAAAGTTGAAATCTTTTTCCTCTGTCCCTTCATTTAGCGGTGATGAAACTCATGCTGGTAGGGAGTATTTCTGAGCAATGTGGTGAATGTGAGTGGAAGACCAGATTCCAAATTGACTAATGAGGACGCTGCCAGGCCTTGGTTCCTGTAGTTCTTGTGATCAACGCCTGGAGGAAAGTTTAGATTGCCTTGAATTGGTAAAAGTCTGGAGACGAAGGGAGAGAGGCCTAGTTCCTTTTGGATATCTCTCCAAGCAATGACAGTTGCACTTACCACTTACAGTGCAGCAGGGCTCAGAGATAGAAAGGGTAAACCATCTTTAATTCAAGAGTTGGAGTATCGGGAGGTCTCTGAAATTCAGTCTAAACCTACACGCAATAGACAGGCTCGATTGTAAACCCTAATATTAGGAAAATGTTGCACCCCCTTCACCTGAACAGGACCGGAACTTGTGAAAGAGGTCCTTAAAGGTTGCCATGTCAGAGGGTGGGTTCGCTGTGAAAATGAGTACATCATCTGCAAAGAGTGCATTGTGATGTTCCAAATAGTCAATATGTATCCCGTGTAATGGGGCCAATTCAGATAGGAACCTGGAAAGGGTTCTATGGCTAAATGAAATAGTAGATGGGAGAGGAGACACCCCTGCCTGGTGCCCTTGAAAAGGCGAAAGTCCTCTGATAGAAGACCCGCCAGTTCTGATAGAAGAACCACCAACCTGGCCGACGGAGAGGCATACATAGTCTCAATGACATGGCTAAAAGGTCCAGAGAAGTCCAGCCTGGACAGGACTAACAAGAGCCACTCGAAATTTACGTTATCAAAAGCTTTCTCTGCGTCCAGGATGATGATGGCAAAGTTCTTCCCTGGGTTGGCTTTGGCATGTTCTAGGACCATTAAGGCCTTGCGAATGTTGAGGGAGGCAGTTCTTCCCTTTACAAAGCCATATTGTGCTGGGTGAATTACTGAAGGAAGTATGTCTGCGAGCCTGGTTGCAATGATATTGTACAGGATTTTGATGTCTAAGTTTAGAAGGGATATAGGCCTGTAGGAACCTGGCTCTAGTGGATCTTTCCCTTTTTTTGCTAAAAGATTGATAATGGCTTGTTTGCCGGTAGGAAGATAGGGGCCTCCAGCCCTTATCCCATTGTAAACTTCTAAAAGGGTGGGTGTAACAATATTCTGAAGTGTTTTGAAGAATTCACTTGTGAAGACATCAGGGCCTGGGCCCTTGTTGGGGGCTAAGTGTTTGATGGTGTTGGATAGTTCTGACTCTGAGATGGGTAAGTTCAAATGGTTAAGTTGGGAAGAGGAGATTGTGGAAAGGCGGAGTTTGCCTAGAAAGCTCTGAGGTGCTTATTTATAGATTCATGAGCGTATAGTGAAGTGTAATATTGGAGCATGACTTCTTGGGGGATGGACTTAGTAATGCCATTGGAGTCCCGCAGAGAGGTGATGAAGGTGGGGTGATAGGGGCCTCTACATACCCTGGCCAATAATTTACCAATTTTTCTGCCAAATTTAGGAAGTGTGGCATCCATATGAGCATGTTTAATCAATTCTAGCTTGTCTGCTTAGGAGTCAAAGGTGCGTTTAGCTGCCTGCCATTCTTTTTTCAAGGGTATTACTAGAGGCTAGAGAGTGCTGTGCTAGATTAGGGATAGAGCTCACTTTACGGTAATTTGACATGGACTATTTCCTATAAGAGGCGGCATAAGAAATAATCCGGCCTCTAAGGAGGGCTTTGCCAGCCTCCCAGAGGAGATAAGGACTGTCCTTGTGAGGATAATTGGCAGCTGTGTATTCCTCTCAGGCTGTCCCCATGCAGGTTTTAAAATTGGCATTGTTGGAGAGAAAAGTAGGGAAATGCCACAGGTGGGGGTTGTTTTGGAAGATAGGGTCTTCAAGCGAAACAGATATTGGGGAATGATCTGAAATGGCAATATCATGGACCTCCACTTTTGTTATTTGTGAGAGGAGACTGTCAGTGCTGAAGATGTAGTATATTCTGGTAAGGGTTTTATGTGGGGGGAGAAAAAAGTGTCAGCTTGATGGAACAGGCGCCAAACGTCGGTAAGATGCAGGGAGTCCATGGTGGAGGCAAGAGGTGTCTGCTGTGTGTCTACAGATTTCCTATAAGAGTTTCTAGCAGTGGATCTGTCATCGCTGGGGTGCATGACCATGTTGAATTCACCTCCTATAAGGTGTGAAGCTTGGAGGAGTTTTAGAATATTTGTGGATAACTCACAGAAGAAGGGTTGGCCTTCGTTGTTGGAAGCGCTAACATTGGAGATCTGAAGCTCTTTAGAACCAAGGCATAGTCGAGCAGTATAAAACGTTCTTGATTGTCGGTGTCTACTGCGATTATTTCACATGAAAGGTTCTTGAGTATGAGTACCCCGGCCTTTCTCCCAACTGCCTCAGACCCAAGGACCGTGCCCACCCATAACTGTTTCATACGTAGGAAATCAGTAGATTTTTCAACCGTTTGAGATGATGAAGGGTTTTCAGTCTTTTTATGGGGGATCAGAGCCCTTTCACATCCTCACGTTTCTTTTTTAGGGTGGTGGTGTGAGGAAGCGGGTGTAGTTGCTAGGGTGGCTCCTAATGAGGGTAAGAATGAATGTCATAAGAGGCCTGAGGGTTTCATCCAGTTGAATGAAATGGAGGCTAAAAGGTGACCAACTTTTTGGGGATCTGCAGTATAAATAAAAAAAAGGGAGCATAGGTAGGATGTAAATAAACCAATTCAACATACCCAGGGGTGACTTTGCTTTTTTCAGCATGGTGAACTAAAAAGTACTGACTCCCAAGAGGCCACCCAAAATCAGGAGTGGGCACCTGTTTAAGCAGTACCAAGCATAAACCCGTCTGCAGTCAGTGAGGTCCAAGGGAAAAACAACAGGAAGTGAAGTCCTACTGTTATGGTAAAAATCTGACTGTCTGTAGAGCAAACAGACAATTTTTCCTGTTTCTAATATAACCAATGATACTTTCCGTCTTAATGATATAATGCCTTAACTTTAGATCGTATGTCTCCCCTCTACCTGTCAACCACTCATACATCCTTACCTCACCAGCCAAGCATTGCATACATCAGCGTCCCAGCCTAACGGCTTCCCAGCCAGGTCGCATTAAAACAGCCATCACCAGTATTACCTTTCATGTTCCTCTCAGCACAGGGGCAGCATCTCTGCCTGTCCTCTGCGAGCAGACTTTCTTTTATTTACATATCAGTTTGAAGCCACACCCTAGAGGGCTTGCCTCCAACCGCTAAACCCCTCCCACAAAGGATGTGACCTCATGTCATTCAGAAAGAATGTGAATGACCATATAATGACATACAATACAATTCAAAGATGTTACAATACAGGGACAATTGTTTTCCTTCAAAAGAACCAATGACACACATGCATACATTCAAAACAGACTAGCAGTGATGTCCAAACCGTCTAAATGCTTTCAATGACAATGAACGATATAACACCATGGCTCAGTGGGCCATAATATTTATATCGTTATGCTATTGTTCCAATGTACACAGACATGTTCACTTGAAGTCATCAATGCAGTCGCCGGGAAGTGGCCAGTCTCCCGGTAAGGCACAAATGAACATCCTTAAAACAGCAACACATCTTCAGTGTCCACGAGAAGGTTTCCGCAGCCAATGGTCTTCCGCCAACGCCTGTATGTGCGAATACGCTCACATGAGCGCATTACAGCAAAACCGACACTGAGGGGCATCTGACAACATACATTAATACAATTTTCCACAACAGTCCTCTGTTTTTGTCATATCCTCCCATGTGTCCCCTGATGAATCTCGATCTTCTTACACCTGGCCTTACAGTCCATATGAGTCCATAAAAAGGAAAAAACACATACTTGACATGTTTTTCAGTATAGATGACATGGTGAGCTGTAGTAGTCGCTGGTCGGTCTGGGATCCTCTGTGTCTTGTTTGCCGGTCAGGCGTCTTGGGCGTCTCATTGAGGAAAATGTGCTCATCTGCTCGGGCTTTGGTCACGCGTCCAAATCAGGCAACAGGAGCACCTCATCACGATATATATAAGGAATAGAAACAAAAACAACATGAGTAAATATACCCCTACTTCCTTCAACTACGATTCGCTTCAAAAATAAAAATTAAATCACCACAGATTCCCAGACCTTTAAAAAGGATTCCAACCTTCACTAGCTATAGCTCTGGCTTTGCCTCTCAGGGATCCAAGCCCCATTCCATATGGGCCTGAACTTTGTCACTAGTATCCCCGATTCAGGTATAACAATCTTTACTTATGAATTCCCAGGACCCCACTTGGATTGTGAGAACTTCCTTGTAGCTTCAACAGTTACATGAAAAACATCCCATCCTCAATGGATGAGAAATTGTTCAGTCGTTTCATAAGCTCAAGTCCCCACTGTGTACAAGCAATTCCCTTCTAGGTGTCCCTGTCATTCCTACTTTCCCTCGCACCATCAGATCTGTGCGATCAGCTGGGACATAAGATGCTGGGACGAGATTCACCAGCACACATGAATCTCTTACATTAGGGGAGTTACTTTATAAGCTGTAGATCCGAACCACACTTGTGGGCTACCTAGTTATCCCGATACCAAAGCTGGCGAGAACCAGAGCTATTGTCAAAATTATAATTAATTTTACCCTCTAGAAATGTATCGATAAATTCCATTGACAAGTGTCTGTTTGGATTATTTACTTGTCTGTCAAAACTCCTCACACCAATAGGTCTATATATCATACACCGCTGTCATCGCTGGGGCACTAGAGCTGGGGCGTGGAAACTCAGAGTAGACCCAACCATGTGTCTTGTTTACTTTCTTAGCTAGTTGGAAAATACACTTTTAAAAATATAAATAAAGATACTTCTCCTCCTTGTTGTCTTGTTTCATAGTTTTATAGTTAGTAAGGTTGAATAAAGACATCAGTCCATCCAGTTCAACCTGAGCGAATGTCTACAATTGTCCCCATCCCTGTACATTGCATACTCACATCAGTCCCTACCCTCAAGGAGCCCACAATCCAAGGTCCCCATTCATATACTAGGGCCAATTTTTGGACAGAAGCCAATTAACCTACCTGCATGTCTTTGGATTGTGGGAGGAAACCGGAGTACCCGGAGGAAACCCACGCAGGCACAGGGAGAACATGCAAACTCCAGGCAGGAAGTGTCGTGGTTGGGATTCAAACCAGCGACCCTTCTTACTGCTAGGTGAGAGTGCTAACCACTACACCACTGTGCCACCCAACTGTTCATCAATCTTCTCTGCAAAGACCCTGTCACCTGTCACAAACTTGGCTAGAATTAGAGTGGTTATTATCATTCTTTTGAAAAATTGTCACTCAGCCCACCCTCTTCCCACCTTTTCCTCATCTTTACAAAGTGGAGGAAGACATGCAGGGTTTAGAATGGTGCTGAGCCTCAGAAACTCCTTGGACCTGAAAAGATACTTATACACACAAGTTATTACTCTGTCCTTCATAAACAATACAACATTCGTATACATTCGTAAATTGTCAATGACATTCCTAAAAACCGATAATAGCTAAACCCTCTGTAACCCTTACTTTCAAGTTTTTACTAAAATACAACAACCGCGACACGGCTGTTGCGGTAGGTTCAGACTTGTTCTTGTTACCACATACAACATGACA